>JASFXW010000071.1:0-264550 GCA_030490835.1 Annona cherimola
TGAATCGCTCAAAAGGAACATCTATCAACAACAATCCATTGATTTGGTATACATTCGAAAGACTAAGAATGAACTTAATCGGATTCGAATCGAGTCAAATCAACTGAATTAGATAGAATGAACTTTGATAACTTCGAATTGAATTCGACACATTCCAATTGACTTGATTTCACTCTAATGAGAACGAGTAAACTTTAACGCATAGGAATAGATCCAAAACAACTGAATCGATCAAAAGGAACATCTATCAACAACAATCCATTGATTTGGTATACATTCGAAAGACTAAGAATGAACTTAATGGGATTCGAATCGAATCAAATCAACTGAATTAGATAGAATGAACTTTGATTACTTCGAATTGAGTACAACACATTCTAATTTACTTGATTTCACTGTAATGAGAACGAGTAAACTTTAACGCATAGGAATAGATCTAAAACAACTGAATCGGTCAAAAGGAACATCTATCAACAACAATCCATTGATTTGGTATACATTCGAAAGACTAAGAATGAACTTAATCGGATTCGAATCGAATCAAATCAACTTAATTAGATAGAATGAACTTTGATTACTTCGAATTGAGTACCACACATTCTAATTTACTTGATTTGACTCTAATGAGAACGAGTAAACTTTAACGCATTGGAATAGATCCAAAACAACTCAATCGATCAAAAGGAACATCTATCAACAACAATCCATTGATTTGGTATACATTCGAAAGACTAAGAATGAACTTAATCGGATTCAAATCGAATCAAATCAACTGAATTAGATAGAATGAACTTTGATTACTTCGAATTGAATTCGACACATTCCAATTGACTTGATTTCACTCTAATGAGAACGAGTAAACTTTAACGCATAGGAATAGATCCAAAACAATTGAATCGCTCAAAAGGAACATCTATCGACAACAATCCATTCATTTGGTATACATTCGAAAGACTAAGAATGAACTTAATGGGATTTGAATCGAATCAAATGAATTGAATTAGATAGAATGAACTTTGATTACTTCGAATTGAGTACAACACATTCTAATTGACTTGATTTGACTCTAACGAGAACGAGTAAACTTTAACGCATAGGAATAGATCCAAAACAACTGAATCGCTGAAAAGGAACATCTATCAACAACAATCCATTGATTTGGTATACATTCGAAAGACTAAGAATGAACTTAATGGGATTCGAATCGAATCAAATCAACTGAATTAGATAGAATGAACTTTGATAACTTCGAATTGAATTCGACACATTCCAATTGACTTGATTTCACTCTAATGAGAACGAGTAAACTTTAACGCATAGGAATAGATCCAAAACAACTGAATCGATCAAAAGGAACATCTATCAAGAACAATCCATTGATTTGGTATACATTCGAAAGACTAAGAATGAACTTAATGGGATTCGAATCGAATCAAATCAACTGAATTAGATAGAATGAACTTTGATTACTTCGAATTGAGTACTCGACACATTCCAATTGACTTGATTTAACTCTAATGAGAACGAGTAAACTTTAACGCATAGGAATAGATCCAAAACAACTGAATCGATCAAAAGGTACATCTATCAACAACAATCCATTGATTTGGTATACATTCGAAAGACTAAGAATGAACTTAATGGGATTGGAATCGAATCAAATAAACTGAATTAGATAGAATGAACTTTGATTACTTCAAATTGAGTACAACACATTCTAATTTACTTGATTTGACTCTAATGAGAACGAGTAAACTTTAACGCATAGGAATAGATCCAAAACAACTGAATCGATCAAAAGGAACATCTATCAACAACAATCCATTGATTTTGTATACATTCGAAAGACTAAGAATGAACTTAATCGGATTCGAATCGAATCAAATCAACTGAATTAGATAGAATGAACTTTGATTACTTCGATTTGAATTCGACACATTCCAATTGACTTGATTTCACTCTAATGAGAACGAGTAAACTTTAACGCATAGGAATAGATCCAAAACAACTTAATCGATCAAAAGGAACATCTATCAACAACAATCCATTGATTTGGTATACATTCGAACGACTAAGACTGAACTTAATGGGATTCGAATCGAACCAAATTAACCGAATTAGATAGAATGAACTTTGATTACTTCGAATTGACTACAACACATTCTAATTGACTTGATTTGACTCTAATGAGAATTAGTAAACTTTAACGCATAGGAATAGATCCAAAACGACTGAATCTAACAAAAGGAACATCTATCAACAACAATCCATTGATTTGGTATACATTCGAAAGAATAAGAATGAACTTAATGGGATTCGAATCGAATCAAATGAATTGAATTAGATAGAATGAACTTTGATTACTTCGAATTGAGTACAACACATTCTAATTGACTTGATTTGACTCTAACGAGAACGAGTAAACTTTAACGCATAGGAATAGATCCAAAACAACTGAATCGCTCAAAAGGAACATCTATCGACAACAATCCATTCATTTGGTATACATTCGAAAGACTAAGAATGAACTTAATGGGATTTGAATCGAATCAAATGAATTGAATTAGATAGAATGAACTTTGATTACTTCGAATTGAGTACAACACATTCTAATTGACTTGATTTGACTCTAACGAGAACGAGTAAACTTTAACGCATAGGAATAGATCCAAAACAACTGAATCGCTGAAAAGGAACATCTATCAACAACAATCCATTGATTTGGTATACATTCGAAAGACTAAGAATGAACTTAATGGGATTCGAATCGAATCAAATCAACTGAATTAGATAGAATGAACTTTGATTACTTCGAATTGAATTCGACACATTCCAGTTGACTTGATTTCACTCTAATGAGAACGAGTAAACTTTAACGCATAGGAATAGATCCAAAACAACTGAATCGATCAAAAGGAACATCTATCAACAACAATCCATTGATTTGGTATACATTCGAACGACTAAGACTGAACTTAATGGGATTCGAATCGAACCAAATTAACCGAATTAGATAGAATGAACTTTGATTACTTCGAATTGGGTACAGCACATTCCAATTGACTTGATTTCACTCTAATGAGAACGAGTAAACTTTAACGCATAGGAATAGATCCAAAACAACTTAATCGATCAAAAGGAACATCTATCAACAACAATCCATTGATTTGGTATACATTCGAAAGACTAAGAATGAACTTAATGGGATTCGAATCGAATCAAATGAATTGAATTAGATAGAATGAACTTTGATTACTTCGAATTGAGTACAACACATTCTAATTGACTTGATTTGACTCTAATGAGAACGAGTAAACTTTAACGCATAGGAATAGATCCAAAACAACTGAATCGCTCAAAAGGAACATCTATCAACAACAATCCGTTCATTTGGTATACATTCGAAAGACTAAGAATGAACTTAATGGGATTCGAATCGAATCAAATCAATTGAATTAGATAGAATGAACTTTGATTACTTCGAATTGGGTACAGCACATTCTATTTGACTTGATTTGACTCTAATGAGAATTAGTAAACTTTAACGCATAGGAATAGATCCAAAACCACTGAATCGATCAAAAGGAACATCTATCAACAACAATCCATTGATTTGGTATACATTCGAAAGAATAAGAATGAACTTAATGGGATTCGAATCGAATCAAATGAATTGAATTAGTTAGAATGAACTTTGATTACTTCGAATTGACTTCGACACATTCCAATTGACTTGATTTCACTCTAATGAGAACGAGTAAACTTTAACGCATAGGAATAGATCCAAAACAACTGAATCGATCAAAAGGAACATCTATCAACAACAATCCATTGATTTGGTATACATTCGAAAGACTAAGAATGAACTTAATCGGATTCGAATCGAATCAAATCAACTGAATTAGATAGAATGAACTTTGATTACTTCGAATTGAGTACAACAAATTCTAATTTACTTGATTTGACTCTAATGAGAACGAGTAAACTTTAACGCATTGGAATAGATCCAAAACAACTGAATCGATCAAAAGGAACATCTATCAACAACAATCCATTGATTTGGTATACATTCGAAAGACTAAGAATGAACTTAATCGGATTCGAATCGAATCAAATCAACTTAATTAGATAGAATGAACTTTGATTACTTCGAATTGAGTACAACACATTCTAATTTACTTGATTTGACTCTAATGAGAAGGAGTAAACTTTAACGCATAGGAATAGATCCAAAACAACTGAATCGATCAAAAGGAACATCTATCAACAACAATCCATTGATTTGGTATACATTCGAAAGACTAAGAATGAACTTAATGGGATTCGAATTGAATCAAATAACCTGAATTAGATAGAATGAACTTTGATTACTTCGAATTGAGTACAACAAATTCTAATTTACTTGATTTATCTCTAATGAGAACGAGTAAACTTTAACGCATTAGAATAGATCCAAAACAACTGAATCGATCAAAAGGAACATCTATCAACAACAATCCATTGATTTGGTATACATTCGAAAGACTAAGAATGAACTTAATCGGATTCGAATCGAATCAAATCAACTGAATTAGATAGAATGAACTTTGATTACTTCGAATTGAATTCGACACATTCCAATTGACTTGATTTGACTCTAATGAGAACGAGTAAACTTTAACACATTGGAATAGATCCAAAACAACTAAATCGATCAAAAGGAACATCTATCAACAACAATCCATTGATTTGGTATACATTCGAAAGACTAAGAATGAACTTAATCGGATTCGAATCGAATCAAATCAACTGAATTAGATAGAATGAAATTTGATTACTTCGAATTGAGTACAACACATTCTAATTTACTTGATTTGACTCTAATGAGAAGGAGTAAACTTTAACGCATAGGAATAGATCCAAAACAACTGAATCGATCAAAAGGAACATCTATCAACAACAATCCATTGATTTTGTATACATTCGAAAGACTAAGAATGAACTTAATCGGATTCGAATCGAATCAAATCAACTTAATTAGATAGAATGAACTTTGATTACTTCGAATTGAGTACAACACATTCTAATTTACTTGATTTGACTCTAATGAGAACGAGTAAACTTTAACGCATTGGAATAGATCCAAAACAACTAAATCGATCAAAAGGAACATCTATCAACAACAATCCACTGATTTGGTATACATTCGAAAGACTAAGAATGAACTTAATCGGATTCAAATAGAATCAAATCAACTGAATTAGATAGAATGAACTTTGATTACTTCGAATTGAATTCGACACATTCCAATTGACTTGATTTCACTCTAATGAGAACGAGTAAACTTTAACGCATAGGAATAGATCCAAAATAACTGAATCGATCAAAAGGAACATCTATCAACAACAATCCATTGATTTGGTATACATTCGAAAGACTAAGAATGAACTTAATCGGATTCGAATCGAATCAAATCAACTTAATTAGATAGAATGAACTTTGATTACTTCGAATTGAGTACAACACATTCTAATTTACTTGATTTGACTCTAATGAGAACGAGTAAACTTTAACGCATTGGAATAGATCCAAAACAACTAAATCGATCAAAAGGAACATCTATCAACAACAATCCATTGATTTGGTATACATTCGAAAGACTAAGAATGAACTTAATCGGATTCAAATACAATCAAATCAACTGAATTAGATAGAATGAACTTTGATTACTTCGAATTGAATTCTACACATTCCAATTGACTTGATTTCACTCTAATGAGAACGAGTAAACTTTAACGCATAGGAATAGATCCAAAACAACTGAATCGATCAAAAGGAACATCTATCAACAACAATCCATTGATTTGGTATACATTCGAAAGACTAAGAATGAACTTAATCGGATTCGAATCGAATCAAATCAACTTAATTAGATAGAATGAACTTTGATTACTTCGAATTGAGTACAACACATTCTAATTTACTTGATTTGACTCTAATGAGAACGAGTAAACTTTAACGCATTGGAATAGATCCAAAACAACTAAATCGATCAAAAGGAACATCTATCAACAACAATCCATTGATTTGGTATACATTCGAAAGACTAAGAATGAACTTAATCGGATTCAAATAGAATCAAATCAACTGAATTAGATAGAATGAACTTTGATTACTTCGAATTGAATTCGACACATTCCAATTGACTTGATTTCACTCTAATGAGAACGAGTAAACTTTAACGCATAGGAATAGATCCAAAACAACTGAATCGATCAAAAGGAACATCTATCAACAACAATCCATTGATTTGGTATACATTCCAAAGACTAAGAATGAACTTAATGGGATTCGAATCGAATCAAATCAACTGAATTAGATAGAATGAACTTTGATTACTTCGAATTGAATTCGACACATTCCAATTGACTTGATTTCACTCTAATGAGAACGAGTAAACTTTAACGCATTGGAATTGATCCAAAACAACTGAATCGATCAAAAGGAACATCTATCAACAACAATCCATTGATTTGGTATACATTCGAAAGACTAAGGGTGTGTTTGTTTGGGATATAAACATGTCAACCAAAACTTTTCAATCTAAAACTTTTCACTCTCCACAATTACTCTATTTTTTAATTATTTTTTCACATTTTCCTATACAAACTACCCTACTTTTCAATCATTTCTACACAACTATCTATACAACTAACCTATCTATTTTAACTTTATTCTCTTTACTTCTCATCATTACTCCTATTATATCACATCATTTTCTATCAATGTGACAACTTCTACCTCTAAAACTTTTCATCAAAAGTTTTACCCCCAACCAAACACATCCTAAGAATGAACTTAATGGGATTCGAATCGAATCAAATCAACTGAATTAGATAGAATGAACTTTGATTACTTCGAATTCAGTACAACACATTCTAATTTACTTGATTTGACTCTAATGAGAACGAGTAAACTTTAACGCATAGGAATAGATCCAAAACAACTGAATCGATCAAAAGGAACATCTATCAACAACAATCCATTGATTTGGTTTACATTCGAAAGACTAAGAATGAACTTAATGGGATTCGAATCGAATCAAATCAATTGAATTAGTTAGAATGAACTTTGATTACTTCGAATTGAATTCGACACATTCCAATTGACTTGATTTCACTCTAATGAGAACGAGTAAACTTTAACGCATAGGAATAGATCCAAAACAACTGAATCGATCAAAAGGAACATCTATCAACAACAAATCCATTGATTTGGTTTACATTCGAAAGACTAAGAATGAACTTAATGGGATTCGAATCGAATCAAATCAATTGAATTAGTTAGAATGAACTTTGATTACTTCGAATTGACTTCGACACATTCCAATTGACTTGATTTCACTCTAATGAGAACGAGTAAACTTTAACGCATAGGAATAGATCCAAAACAACTGAATCGATCAAAAGGAACATCTATCAACAACAATCCATTGATTTGGTATACATTCGAAAGACTAAGAATGAACTTAATCGGATTCGAATCGAATCAAATCAACTGAATTAGATAGAATGAACTTTGATTACTTCGAATTGAGTACAACAAATTCTAATTTACTTGATTTGACTCTAATGAGAACGAGTAAACTTTAACGCATTGGAATAGATCCAAAACAACTGAATCGATCAAAAGGAACATCTATCAACAACAATCCATTGATTTGGTATACATTCGAAAGACTAAGAATGAACTTAATCGGATTCGAATCGAATCAAATCAACTTAATTAGATAGAATGAACTTTGATTACTTCGAATTGAGTACAAGACATTCTAATTTACTTGATTTGACTCTAATGAGAAGGAGTAAACTTTAACGCATAGGAATAGATCCAAAACAACTGAATCGATCAAAAGGAACATCTATCAACAACAATCCATTGATTTGGTATACATTCGAAAGACTAAGAATGAACTTAATCGGATTCGAATCGAATCAAATCAACTTAATTAGATAGAATGAACTTTGATTACTTCGAATTGAGTACAACACATTCTAATTTACTTGATTTGACTCTAATGAGAACGAGTAAACTTTAACGCATTGGAATAGATCCAAAACAACTAAATCGATCAAAAGGAACATCTATCAACAACAATCCATTGATTTGGTATACATTCGAAAGACTAAGAATGAACTTAATCGGTTTCAAATAGAATCAAATCAACTGAATTAGATAGAATGAACTTTGATTACTTCGAATTGAATTCGACACATTCCAATTGACTTGATTTCACTCTAATGAGAACGAGTAAACTTTAACGCATAGGAATAGATCCAAAACAACTAAATCGATCAAAAGGAACATCTATCAACAACAATCCATTGATTTGGTATACATTCGAAAGACTAAGAATGAACTTAATGGGATTCGAATCGAATCAAATCAACTGAATTAGATAGAATGAACTTTGATTACTTCGAATTGAATTCGACACATTCCAATTGACTTGATTTCACTCTAATGAGAACGAGTAAACTTTAACGCATTGGAATAGATCCAAAACAACTGAATCGATCAAAAGGAACATCTATCAACAACAATCTATTGATTTGGTATACATTCGAAAGACTAAGGGTGTGTTTGTTTGGGATATAAACATGTCAACCAAAACTTTTCAATCTAAAACTTTTCACTCTCCACAATTACTCTATTTTTTAATTATTTTTTCACATTTTCCTATACAAACTACCCTACTTTTCAATCATTTCTACACAACTATCTATACAACTAACCTATCTATTTTAACTTTATTCTCTTTACTTCTCATCATTACTCCTATTATATCACATCATTTTCTATCAATGTGACAACTTCTACCTCAAAAACTTTTCATCAAAAGTTTTACCCCCAACCAAACACATCCTAAGAATGAACTTAATGGGATTCGAATCGAATCAAATCAACTGAATTAGATAGAATGAACTTTGATTACTTCGAATTCAGTACAACACATTCTAATTTACTTGATTTGACTCTAATGAGAACGAGTAAACTTTAACGCATAGGAATAGATCCAAAACAACTGAATCGATCAAAAGGAACATCTATCAACAACAATCCATTGATTTGGTTTACATTCGAAAGACTAAGAATGAACTTAATGGGATTCGAATCGAATCAAATCAATTGAATTAGTTAGAATGAACTTTGATTACTTCGAATTGAATTCGACACATTCCAATTGACTTGATTTCACTCTAATGAGAACGAGTAAACTTTAACGCATATGAATAGATCCAAAACAACTGAATCGATCAAAAGGAACATCTATCAACAACAATCCATTGATTTGGTATACATTCGAACGACTAAGACTGAACTTAATGTGATTCGAATCGAACCAAATTAACCGAATTAGATAGAATGAACTTTGATTACTTCGAATTGAGTACAGCACATTCTAATTGACTTGATTTGACTCTAATGAGAATTAGTAAACTTTAACGCATAGAAATAGATCCAAAACGACTGAATCGATCAAAAGGAACATCTATCAACAACAATCCATTGATTTGGTATACATTCGAAAGAATAAGAATGAACTTAATGGGATTCGAATCGAATCAAATGAAATGAATTAGATAGAATGAACTTTGATTACTTCGAATTGAATTCGACATATACCAATTGACTTGATTTCACTCTAATGAGAACGAGTAAACTTTAACGCATAGGAATAGATCCAAAACAACTGAATCGATCAAAAGGAACATCTATCAACAACAATCCATTGATTTGGTATACATTCGAAAGACTAAGAATGAACTTAATCGGATTCAAATCGAATCAAATCAACTGAATTAGATAGAATGAACTTTGATTACTTCGAATTGAATTCGACATATTCCAATTGACTTGATTTCACTCTAATGAGAACGAGTAAACTTTAACGCATAGGAATAGATCCAAAACAACTGAATCGATCAAAAGGAACATCTATCAACAACAATCCATTGATTTGGTATACATTCGAACGACTAAGACTGAACTTAATGGGATTCGAATCGAACCAAATTAACCGAATTAGATAGAATGAACTTTGATTACTTCGAATTGGGTACAGCACATTCTAATTGACTTGATTTGACTCTAATGAGAATTAGTAAACTTTAACGCATAGGAATAGATCCAAAACCACTGAATCGATCAAAAGGAACATCTATCAACAACAATCCATTGATTTGGTATACATTCGAAAGAATAAGAATGAACTTAATGGGATTCGAATCGAATCAAATGAATTGAATTAGATAGAATGAACTTTGATTACTTCGAATTGAGTACAACACATTCTAATTGACTTGATTTGACTCTAATGAGAACGAGTAAACTTTAACGCATAGGAATAGATCCAAAACAACTGAATCGCTCAAAAGGAACATCTATCAACAACAATTCGTTCATTTGGTATACATTCGAAAGACTAAGAATGAACTTAATGGGATTCGAATCGAATCAAATCAATTGAATTAGATAGAATGAACTTTGATTACTTCGAATTGAGTACAACACATTTTAAATTGACTTGATTTGACTCTAATGAGAAGGAGTAAACTTTAACGCATAGGAATAGATCCAAAACAACTGAATCGATCAAAAGGAACATCTATCAACAACAATCCATTGATTTGGTATACATTCGAAAGACTAAGAATGAACTTAATGGGATTCGAATCGAATCAAATCAACTGAATTAGATAGAATGAACTTTGATTACTTCGAATTGAATTCGACACATTCCAATTGACTTGATTTGACTGTAATGAGAACGAGTAAACTTTAACGCATAGGAATAGATCCAAAACAACTGAATCGATCAAAAGGAACATCTATCAACAACAATCCATTGATTTGGTATACATTCGAACGACTAAGACTGAACTTAATGGGATTCGAATCGAACCAAATTAACCGAATTAGATAGAATGGACTTTGATTACTTCGAATTGGGTACAGCACATTCTAATTGACTTGATTTGACTCTAATGAGAATTAGTAAACTTTAACGCATAGGAATAGATCCAAAACCACTGAATCGATCAAAAGGAACATCTATCAACAACAATCCATTGATTTGGTATACATTCGAAAGAATAAGAATGAACTTAATGGGATTCGAATCGAATCAAATCAACTGAATTAGATAGAATGAACTTTGATTACTTCGAATTGAATTCGACACATTCCAATTGACTTGATTTGACTGTAATGAGAACGAGTAAACTTTAACGCATAGGAATAGATCCAAAACAACTGAATCGATCAAAAGGAACATCTATCAACAACAATCCATTGATTTGGTATACATTCGAAAGACTAAGAATGAACTTAATGGGATTCGAATCGAATCAAATCAACTGAATTAGATAGAATGAACTTTGATTACTTCGAATTGAGTACAACACATTCTAATTTACTTGATTTCACTCTAATGAGAACGAGTAAACTTTAACGCATAGGAATAGATCTAAAACAACTGAATCGGTCAAAAGGAACATCTATCAACAACAATCCATTGATTTGGTATACATTCGAAAGACTAAGAATGAACTTAATGGGATTCGAATCGAATCAAATAACCTGAATTAGATAAAATGAACTTTGATTACTTCGAATTGAGTACAACAAATTCTAATTTACTTGATTTGACTCTAATGAGAACGAGTAAACTTTAACGCATTGGAATAGATCCAAAACAACTGAATCGATCAAAAGGAACATCTATCAACAACAATCCATTGATTTGGTATACATTCGAAAGAATAAGAATGAACTTAATGGGATTCGAATCGAATCAAATGAATTGAATTAGATAGAATGAACTTTGATTACTTCGAATTGAGTACAACACATTCTAATTGACTTGATTTGATTCTAATGAGAACGAGTAAACTTTAACGCATAGGAATAGATCCAAAACAACTGAATCGATCAAAAGGAACATCTATCAACAACAATCCATTGATTTGGTATACATTCGAACGACTAAGACTGAACTTAATGGGATTCGAATCGAACCAAATTAACCGAATTAGATAGAATGAACTTTGATTACTTCGAATTGGGTACAGCACATTCTAATTGACTTGATTTGACTCTAATGAGAATTAGTAAACTTTAACGCATAGGAATAGATCCAAAACCACTGAATCGATCAAAAGGAACATCTATCAACAACAATCCATTGATTTGGTATACATTCGAAAGAATAAGAATGAACTTAATGGGATTCGAATCGAATCAAATGAATTGAATTAGATAGAATGAACTTTGATTACTTCGAATTGAGTACAACACATTCTAATTGACTTGATTTGACTCTAATGAGAACGAGTAAACTTTAACGCATAGGAATAGATCCAAAACAACTGAATCGCTCAAAAGGAACATCTATCAACAACAATTCGTTCATTTGGTATACATTCGAAAGACTAAGAATGAACTTAATGGGATTCGAATCGAATCAAATCAATTGAATTAGATAGAATGAACTTTGATTACTTCGAATTGAGTACAACACAATTTAATTGACTTGATTTGACTCTAATGAGAAGGAGTAAACTTTAACGCATAGGAATAGATCCAAAACAACTGAATCGATCAAAAGGAACATCTATCAACAACAATCCATTGATTTGGTTTACATTCGAAAGACTAAGAATGAACTTAATGGGATTCGAATCGAATCAAATCAATTGAATTAGTTAGAATGAACTTTGATTACTTCGAATTGAATTCGACACATTCCAATTGACTTGATTTCACTCTAATGAGAACGAGTAAACTTTAACGCATAGGAATAGATCCAAAACAACTGAATCGATCAAAAGGAACATCTATCAACAACAATCCATTGATTTGGTATACATTCGAAAGACTAAGAATGAACTTAATCGGATTCGAATCGAATCAAATCAACTGAATTAGATAGAATGAACTTTGATTACTTCGAATTGAGTACAACAAATTCTTATTTACTTGATTTGACTCTAATGAGAATTAGTAAACTTTAACGCATAGAAATAGATCCAAAACGACTGAATCGATCAAAAGGAACATCTATCAACAACAATCCATTGATTTGGTATACATTCGAAAGAATAAGAATGAACTTAATGGGATTCGAATCGAATCAAATAACCTGAATTAGATAAAATGAACTTTGATTACTTCGAATTGAGTACAACAAATTCTAATTTACTTGATTTGACTCTAATGAGAACGAGTAAACTTTAACGCATTGGAATAGATCCAAAACAACTGAATCGATCAAAAGGAACATCTATCAACAACAATCCATTGATTTGGTATACATTCGAAAGAATAAGAATGAACTTAATGGGATTCGAATCGAATCAAATGAATTGAATTAGATAGAATGAACTTTGATTACTTCGAATTGAGTACAACACATTCTAATTGACTTGATTTGACTCTAATGAGAACGAGTAAACTTTAACGCATAGGAATAGATCCAAAACAACTGAATCGATCAAAAGGAACATCTATCAACAACAATCCATTGATTTGGTATACATTCGAACGACTAAGACTGAACTTAATGGGATTCGAATCGAACCAAATTAACCGAATTAGATAGAATGAACTTTGATTACTTCGAATTGGGTACAGCACATTCTAATTGACTTGATTTGACTCTAATGAGAATTAGTAAACTTTAACGCATAGGAATAGATCCAAAACCACTGAATCGATCAAAAGGAACATCTATCAACAACAATCCATTGATTTCTTATACATTCGAAAGAATAAGAATGAACTTAATGGGATTCGAATCGAATCAAATGAATTGAATTAGATAGAATGAACTTTGATTACTTCGAATTGAGTACAACACATTCTAATTGACTTGATTTGACTCTAATGAGAACGAGTAAACTTTAACGCATAGGAATAGATCCAAAACAACTGAATCGCTCAAAAGGAACATCTATCAACAACAATTCGTTCATTTGGTATACATTCGAAAGACTAAGAATGAACTTAATGGGATTCGAATCGAATCAAATCAATTGAATTAGATAGAATGAACTTTGATTACTTCGAATTGAGTACAACACATTTTAATTGACTTGATTTGACTCTAATGAGAAGGAGTAAACTTTAACGCATAGGAATAGATCCAAAACAACTGAATCGATCAAAAGGAACATCTATCAACAACAATCCATTGATTTGGTATACATTCGAAAGACTAAGAATGAACTTAATGGGATTCGAATCGAATCAAATCAACTGAATTAGATAGAATGAACTTTGATTACTTCGAATTGAATTCGACACATTCCAATTGACTTGATTTGACTGTAATGAGAACGAGTAAACTTTAACGCATAGGAATAGATCCAAAACAACTGAATCGATCAAAAGGAACATCTATCAACAACAATCCATTGATTTGGTATACATTCGAAAGACTAAGAATGAACTTAATGGGATTCGAATCGAATCAAATCAACTGAATTAGATAGAATGAACTTTGATTACTTCGAATTGAGTACAACACATTCTAATTTACTTGATTTCACTCTAATGAGAACGAGTAAACTTTAACGCATAGGAATAGATCTAAAACAACTGAATCGGTCAAAAGGAACATCTATCAACAACAATCCATTGATTTGGTATACATTCGAAAGACTAAGAATGAACTTAATGGGATTCGAATCGAATCAAATAACCTGAATTAGATAAAATGAACTTTGATTACTTCGAATTGAGTACAACAAATTCTAATTTACTTGATTTGACTCTAATGAGAACGAGTAAACTTTAACGCATTGGAATAGATCCAAAACAACTGAATCGATCAAAAGGAACATCTATCAATAACAATCCATTGATTTGGTATACATTCGAAAGAATAAGAATGAACTTAATGGGATTCGAATCGAATCAAATGAATTGAATTAGATAGAATGAACTTTGATTACTTCGAATTGAGTACAACACATTCTAATTGACTTGATTTGACTCTAATGAGAACGAGTAAACTTTAACGCATAGGAATAGATCCAAAACAACTGAATCGATCAAAAGGAACATCTATCAACAACAATCCATTGATTTGGTATACATTCGAACGACTAAGACTGAACTTAATGGGATTCGAATCGAACCAAATTAACCGAATTAGATAGAATGAACTTTGATTACTTCGAATTGGGTACAGCACATTCTAATTGACTTGATTTGACTCTAATGAGAATTAGTAAACTTTAACGCATAGGAATAGATCCAAAACCACTGAATCGATCAAAAGGAACATCTATCAACAACAATCCATTGATTTGGTATACATTCGATAGAATAAGAATGAACTTAATGGGATTCGAATCGAATCAAATGAATTGAATTAGATAGAATGAACTTTGATTACTTCGAATTGAGTACAACACATTCTAATTGACTTGATTTGACTCTAATGAGAACGAGTAAACTTTAACGCATAGGAATAGATCCAAAACAACTGAATCGCTCAAAAGGAACATCTATCAACAACAATTCGTTCATTTGGTATACATTCGAAAGACTAAGAATGAACTTAATGGGATTCGAATCGAATCAAATCAATTGAATTAGATAGAATGAACTTTGATTACTTCGAATTGAGTACAACACATTTTAATTGACTTGATTTGACTCTAATGAGAAGGAGTAAACTTTAACGCATAGGAATAGATCCAAAACAACTGAATCGATCAAAAGGAACATCTATCAACAACAATCCATTGATTTGGTTTACATTCGAAAGACTAAGAATGAACTTAATGGGATTCGAATCGAATCAAATCAATTGAATTAGTTAGAATGAACTTTGATTACTTCGAATTGAATTCGACACATTCCAATTGACTTGATTTCACTCTAATGAGAACGAGTAAACTTTAACGCATAGGAATAGATCCAAAACAACTGAATCGATCAAAAGGAACATCTATCAACAACAATCCATTGATTTGGTATACATTCGAAAGACTAAGAATGAACTTAATCGGATTCGAATCGAATCAAATCAACTGAATTAGATAGAATGAACTTTGATTACTTCGAATTGAGTACAACAAATTCTTATTTACTTGATTTGACTCTAATGAGAATTAGTAAACTTTAACGCATAGAAATAGATCCAAAACGACTGAATCGATCAAAAGGAACATCTATCAACAACAATCCATTGATTTGGTATACATTCGAAAGAATAAGAATGAACTTAATGGGATTCGAATCGAATCAAATAACCTGAATTAGATAAAATGAACTTTGATTACTTCGAATTGAGTACAACAAATTCTAATTTACTTGATTTGACTCTAATGAGAACGAGTAAACTTTAACGCATTGGAATAGATCCAAAACAACTGAATCGATCAAAAGGAACATCTATCAACAACAATCCATTGATTTGGTATACATTCGAAAGACTAAGAATGAACTTAATGGGATTCGAATCGAATCAAATAACCTGAATTAGATAAAATGAACTTTGATTACTTCGAATTGAGTACAACACATTTTAATTGACTCTATTTGACTCTAATGAGAAGGAGTAAACTTTAACGCATAGGAATAGATCCAAAACAACTGAATCGATCAAAAGGAACATCTATCAACAACAATCCATTCATTTGGTATACATTCGAAAGACTAAGAATGAACTTAATGGGATTCGAATCGAATCAAATCAATTGAATTAGTTAGAATGAACTTTGATTACTTCGAATTGAATTCGACACATTCCAATTGACTTGATTTCACTCTAATGAGAACGAGTAAACTTTAACGCATAGGAATAGATCCAAAACAACTGAATCGATCAAAAGGAACATCTATCAACAACAATCCATTGATTTGGTATACATTCGAAAGACTAAGAATGAACTTAATGGGATTCGAATCGAATCAAATAACCTGAATTAGATAAAATGAACTTTGATTACTTCGAATTGAGTACAACAAATTCTAATTTACTTGATTTGACTCTAATGAGAACGAGTCAACTTTAACGCATAGGAATAGATCCAAAACCACTGAATCGATCAAAAGGAACATCTATCAACAACAATCCATTGATTTGGTATACATTCGAAAGAATAAGAATGAACTTAATGGGATTCGAATCGAATCAAATGAATTGAATTAGATAGAATGAACTTTGATTACTTCGAATTGAGTACAACACATTCTAATTGACTTGATTTGACTCTAATGAGAACGAGTAAACTTTAACGCATAGGAATAGATCCAAAACAACTGAATCGATCAAAAGGAACATCTATCAACAACAATCCATTGATTTGGTATACATTCGAAAGACTAAGCATGAACTTAATCGAATTCGAATCGAATCAAATCAACTGAATTAGATAGAATGAACTTTGATTACTTCGAATTGAATTCGACACATTCCAATTGACTTGATTTGACTCTAATGAGAACGAGTAAACTTTAACGCATAGGAATAGATCCAAAACAACTGAATCGATCAAAAGGAATATCTATCAACAACAATCCATTCATTTGGTATACATTCGAAAGACTAAGAATGAACTTAATGGGATTCGAATCGAATCAAATCAACTGAATTAGATAGAATGAACTTTGATTACTTCGAATTGAATTCGACACATTCCAATTGACTTGATTTGACTGTAATGAGAACGAGTAAACTTTAACGCATAGGAATAGATCCAAAACAACTGAATCGATCAAAAGGAACATCTATCAACAACAATCCATTGATTTGGTATACATTCGAAAGACTAAGAATGAACTTAATGCGATTCGAATCGAATCAAATCAACTGAATTAGATAGAATGAACTTTGATTACTTCGAATTGAGTACAACACATTCTAATTTACTTGATTTCACTCTAATGAGAACGAGTAAACTTTAACGCATAGGAATAGATCTAAAACAACTGAATCGGTCAAAAGGAACATCTATCAACAACAATCCATTGATTTGGTATACATTCGAAAGACTAAGAATGAACTTAATGGGATTCGAATCGAATCAAATAACCTGAATTAGATAAAATGAACTTTGATTACTTCGAATTGAGTACAACAAATTCTAATTTACTAACGAGTAAACTTTAACGCATTGGAATAGATCCAAAACAACTGAATCGATCAAAAGGAACATCTATCAACAACAATCCATTGATTTGGTATACATTCGAAAGAATAAGAATGAACTTAATGGGATTCGAATCGAATCAAATGAATTGAATTAGATAGAATGAACTTTGATTACTTCGAATTGAGTACAACACATTCTAATTGACTCGATTTGACTCTAATGAGAACGAGTAAACTTTAACGCATAGGAATAGATCCAAAACAACTGAATCGATCAAAAGGAACATCTATCAACAACAATCCATTGATTTGGTATACATTCGAAAGACTAAGCATGAACTTAATCGAATTCGAATCGAATCAAATCAACTGAATTAGATAGAATGAACTTTGATTACTTCGAATTGAATTCGACACATTCCAATTGACTTGATTTGACTCTAATGAGAACGAGTAAACTTTAACGCATAGGAATAGATCCAAAACAACTGAATCGATCAAAAGGAACATCTATCAACAACAATCCATTGATTTGGTATACATTCGAACGACTAAGACTGAACTTAATGGGATTCGAATCGAACCAAATTAACCGAATTAGATAGAATGAACTTTAATTACTTCGAATTGGGTACAGCACATTCTAATTGACTTGATTTGACTCTAATGAGAATTAGTAAACTTTAACGCATAGGAATAGATCCAAAACCACTGAATCGATCAAAAGGAACATCTATCAACAACAATCCATTGATTTGGTATACATTCGAAAGAATAAGAATGAACTTAATGGGATTCGAATCGAATCAAATGAATTGAATTAGATAGAATGAACTTTGATTACTTCGAATTGAGTACAACACATTCTAATTGACTTGATTTGACTCTAATGAGAACGAGTAAACTTTAACGCATAGGAATAGATCCAAAACAACTGAATCGCTCAAAAGGAACATCTATCAACAACAATTCGTTCATTTGGTATACATTCGAAAGACTAAGAATGAACTTAATGGGATTCGAATCGAATCAAATCAATTGAATTAGATAGAATGAACTTTGATTACTTCGAATTGAGTACAACACATTTTAATTGACTTGATTTGACTCTAATGAGAAGGAGTAAACTTTAACGCATAGGAATAGATCCAAAACAACTGAATCGATCAAAAGGAACATCTATCAACAACAATCCATTGATTTGGTTTACATTCGAAAGACTAAGAATGAACTTAATGGGATTCGAATCGAATCAAATCAATTGAATTAGTTAGAATGAACTTTGATTACTTCGAATTGAATTCGACACATTCCAATTGACTTGATTTCACTCTAATGAGAACGAGTAAACTTTAACGCATAGGAATAGATCCAAAACAACTGAATCGATCAAAAGGAACATCTATCAAGAACAATCCATTGATTTGGTATACATTCGAAAGACTAAGAATGAACTTAATCGGATTCGAATCGAATCAAATCAACTGAATTAGATAGAATGAACTTTGATTACTTCGAATTGAGTACAACAAATTCTAATTTACTTGATTTGACTCTAATGTGAACGAGTAAACTTTAACGCATTGGAATAGATCCAAAACAACTGAATCGATCAAAAGGAACATCTATCAACAACAATCCATTGATTTGGTATACATTCGAAAGACTAAGAATGAATTTAATCGGATTCGAATCGAATCAAATCAACTTAATTAGATAGAATGAACTTTGATTACTTCGAATTGAGTACCACACATTCTAATTTACTTGATTTGACTCTAATGAGAACGAGTAAACTTTAACGCATAGGAATAGATCCAAAACAACTAAATCGATCAAAAGGAACATCTATCAACAACAATCCATTGATTTGGTATACATTCGAAAGACTAAGAATGAACTTAATCGGATTCAAATCGAATCAAATCAACTGAATTAGATAGAATGAACTTTGATTACTTCGAATTGAATTCGACACATTCCAATTGACTTGATTTCACTCTAATGAGAACGAGTAAACTTTAACGCATAGGAATAGATCCAAAACAACTGAATCGATCAAAAGGAACATCTATCAACAACAATCCATTGATTTGGTATACATTCGAAAGAATAAGAATGAACTTAATGGGATTCGAATCGAATCAAATCAACTGAATTAGATAGAATGAACTTTGATTATTTCGAATTGAATTCGACACATTCCAATTGACTTGATTTGACTGTAATGAGAACGAGTAAACTTTAACGCATAGGAATAGATCCAAAACAACTGAATCGATCAAAAGGAACATCTATCAACAACAATCCATTGATTTGGTATACATTCGAAAGACTAAGAATGAACTTAATGGGATTCGAATCGAATCAAATCAACTGAATTAGATAGAATGAACTTTGATTACTTCGAATTGAGTACAACACATTCTAATTTACTTGATTTCACTCTAATGAGAACGAGTAAACTTTAACGCATAGGAATAGATCTAAAACAACTGAATCGGTCAAAAGGAACATCTATCAACAACAATCCATTGATTTGGTATACATTCGAAAGACTAAGAATGAACTTAATGGGATTCGAATCGAATCAAATAACCTGAATTAGATAAAATGAACTTTGATTACTTCGAATTGAGTACAACAAATTCTAATTTACTTGATTTGACTCTAATGAGAACGAGTAAACTTTAACGCATTGGAATAGATCCAAAACAACTGAATCGATCAAAAGGAACATCTATCAACAACAATCCATTGATTTGGTATACATTCGAAAGAATAAGAATGAACTTAATGGGATTCGAATCGAATCAAATGAATTGAATTAGATAGAATGAACTTTGATTACTTCGAATTGAGTACAACACATTCTTACTGACTTGATTTGATTCTAATGAGAACGAGTAAACTTTAACGCATAGGAATAGATCCAAAACAACTGAATCGATCAAAAGGAACATCTATCAACAACAATCCATTGATTTGGTATACATTCGAACGACTAAGACTGAACTTAATGGGATTCGAATCGAACCAAATTAACCGAATTAGATAGAATGAACTTTGATTACTTCGAATTGGGTACAACACATTCTAATTGACTTGATTTGACTCTAATGAGAATTAGTAAACTTTAACGCATAGGAATAGATCCAAAACCACTGAATCGATCAAAAGGAACATCTATCAATAACAATCCATTGATTTGGTATACATTCGAAAGAATAAGAATGAACTTAATGGGATTCGAATCGAATCAAATGAATTGAATTAGATAGAATGAACTTTGATTACTTCGAATTGAGTACAACACATTCTAATTGACTTGATTTGACTCTAATGAGAACGAGTAAACTTTAACGCATAGGAATAGATCCAAAACAACTGAATCGCTCAAAAGGAACATCTATCAACAACAATTCGTTCATTTGGTATACATTCGAAAGACTAAGAATGAACTTAATGGGATTCGAATCGAATCAAATCAATTGAATTAGATAGAATGAACTTTGATTACTTCGAATTGAGTACAACACAATTTAATTGACTTGATTTGACTCTAATGAGAAGGAGTAAACTTTAACGCATAGGAATAGATCCAAAACAACTGAATCGATCAAAAGGAACATCTATCAACAACAATCCATTGATTTGGTTTACATTCGAAAGACTAAGAATGAACTTAATGGGATTCGAATCGAATCAAATCAATTGAATTAGTTAGAATGAACTTTGATTACTTCGAATTGAATTCGACACATTCCAATTGACTTGATTTCACTCTAATGAGAACGAGTAAACTTTAACGCATAGGAATAGATCCAAAACAACTGAATCGATCAAAAGGAACATCTATCAACAACAATCCATTGATTTGGTATACATTCGAAAGACTAAGAATGAACTTAATCGGATTCGAATCGAATCAAATCAACTGAATTAGATAGAATGAACTTTGATTACTTCGAATTGAGTACAACAAATTCTTATTTACTTGATTTGACTCTAATGAGAATTAGTAAACTTTAACGCATAGAAATAGATCCAAAACGACTGAATCGATCAAAAGGAACATCTATCAACAACAATCCATTGATTTGGTATACATTCGAAAGAATAAGAATGAACTTAATGGGATTCGAATCGAATCAAATAACCTGAATTAGATAAAATGAACTTTGATTACTTCGAATTGAGTACAACAAATTCTAATTTACTTGATTTGACTCTAATGAGAACGAGTAAACTTTAACGCATTGGAATAGATCCAAAACAACTGAATCGATCAAAAGGAACATCTATCAACAACAATCCATTGATTTGGTATACATTCGAAAGAATAAGAATGAACTTAATGGGATTCGAATCGAATCAAATGAATTGAATTAGATAGAATGAACTTTGATTACTTCGAATTGAGTACAACACATTCTAATTGACTTGATTTGACTCTAATGAGAACGAGTAAACTTTAACGCATAGGAATAGATCCAAAACAACTGAATCGATCAAAAGGAACATCTATCAACAACAATCCATTGATTTGGTATACATTCGAATGACTAAGACTGAACTTAATGGGATTCGAATCGAACCAAATTAACCGAATTAGATAGAATGAACTTTGATTACTTCGAATTGGGTACAGCACATTCTAATTGACTTGATTTGACTCTAATGAGAATTAGTAAACTTTAACGCATAGGAATAGATCCAAAACCACTGAATCGATCAAAAGGAACATCTATCAACAACAATCCATTGATTTCTTATACATTCGAAAGAATAAGAATGAACTTAATGGGATTCGAATCGAATCAAATGAATTGAATTAGATAGAATGAACTTTGATTACTTCGAATTGAGTACAACACATTCTAATTGACTTGATTTGACTCTAATGAGAACGAGTAAACTTTAACGCATAGGAATAGATCCAAAACAACTGAATCGCTCAAAAGGAACATCTATCAACAACAATTCGTTCATTTGGTATACATTCGAAAGACTAAGAATGAACTTAATGGGATTCGAATCGAATCAAATCAATTGAATTAGATAGAATGAACTTTGATTACTTCGAATTGAGTACAACACATTTTAATTGACTTGATTTGACTCTAATGAGAAGGAGTAAACTTTAACGCATAGGAATAGATCCAAAACAACTGAATCGATCAAAAGGAACATCTATCAACAACAATCCATTGATTTGGTATACATTCGAAAGACTAAGAATGAACTTAATGGGATTCGAATCGAATCAAATCAACTGAATTAGATAGAATGAACTTTGATTACTTCGAATTGAATTCGACACATTCCAATTGACTTGATTTGACTGTAATGAGAACGAGTAAACTTTAACGCATAGGAATAGATCCAAAACAACTGAATCGATCAAAAGGAACATCTATCAACAACAATCCATTGATTTGGTATACATTCGAAAGACTAAGAATGAACTTAATGGGATTCGAATCGAATCAAATCAACTGAATTAGATAGAATGAACTTTGATTACTTCGAATTGAGTACAACACATTCTAATTTACTTGATTTCACTCTAATGAGAACGAGTAAACTTTAACGCATAGGAATAGATCTAAAACAACTGAATCGGTCAAAAGGAACATCTATCAACAACAATCCATTGATTTGGTATACATTCGAAAGACTAAGAATGAACTTAATGGGATTCGAATCGAATCAAATAACCTGAATTAGATAAAATGAACTTTGATTACTTCGAATTGAGTACAACAAATTCTAATTTACTTGATTTGACTCTAATGAGAACGAGTAAACTTTAACGCATTGGAATAGATCCAAAACAACTGAATCGATCAAAAGGAACATCTATCAACAACAATCCATTGATTTGGTATACATTCGAAAGACTAAGAATGAACTTAATGGGATTCGAATCGAATCAAATGAAGTGAATTAGATAGAATGAACTTGGATTACTTCGAATTGAATTCGACGCATTCCAATTGACTTGATTTGACTCTAATGAGAACGAGTAAACTTTAACGCATAGGAATAGATCCAAAACCACTGAATCGATCAAAAGGAACATCTATCAACAACAATCCATTGATTTGGTATACATTCGATAGAATAAGAATGAACTTAATGGGATTCGAATCGAATCAAATGAATTGAATTAGATAGAATGAACTTTGATTACTTCGAATTGAGTACAACACATTCTAATTGACTTGATTTGACTCTAATGAGAACGAGTAAACTTTAACGCATAGGAATAGATCCAAAACAACTGAATCGCTCAAAAGGAACATCTATCAACAACAATTCGTTCATTTGGTATACATTCGAAAGACTAAGAATGAACTTAATGGGATTCGAATCGAATCAAATCAATTGAATTAGATAGAATGAACTTTGATTACTTCGAATTGAGTACAACACAATTTAATTGACTTGATTTGACTCTAATGAGAAGGAGTAAACTTTAACGCATAGGAATAGATCCAAAACAACTGAATCGATCAAAAGGAACATCTATCAACAACAATCCATTGATTTGGTTTACATTCGAAAGACTAAGAATGAACTTAATGGGATTCGAATCGAATCAAATCAATTGAATTAGTTAGAATGAACTTTGATTACTTCGAATTGAATTCGACACATTCCAATTGACTTGATTTCACTCTAATGAGAACGAGTAAACTTTAACGCATAGGAATAGATCCAAAACAACTGAATCGATCAAAAGGAACATCTATCAACAACAATCCATTGATTTGGTATACATTCGAAAGACTAAGAATGAACTTAATCGGATTCGAATCGAATCAAATCAACTGAATTAGATAGAATGAACTTTGATTACTTCGAATTGAGTACAACAAATTCTTATTTACTTGATTTGACTCTAATGAGAATTAGTAAACTTTAACGCATAGAAATAGATCCAAAACGACTGAATCGATCAAAAGGAACATCTATCAACAACAATCCATTGATTTGGTATACATTCGAAAGAATAAGAATGAACTTAATGGGATTCGAATCGAATCAAATAACCTGAATTAGATAAAATGAACTTTGATTACTTCGAATTGAGTACAACAAATTCTAATTTACTTGATTTGACTCTAATGAGAACGAGTAAACTTTAACGCATTGGAATAGATCCAAAACAACTGAATCGATCAAAAGGAACATCTATCAACAACAATCCATTGATTTGGTATACATTCGAAAGACTAAGAATGAACTTAATGGGATTCGAATCGAATCAAATAACCTGAATTAGATAAAATGAACTTTGATTACTTCGAATTGAGTACAACACATTTTAATTGACTCTATTTGACTCTAATGAGAAGGAGTAAACTTTAACGCATAGGAATAGATCCAAAACAACTGAATCGATCAAAAGGAACATCTATCAACAACAATCCATTCATTTGGTATACATTCGAAAGACTAAGAATGAACTTAATGGGATTCGAATCGAATCAAATCAATTGAATTAGTTAGAATGAACTTTGATTACTTCGAATTGAATTCGACACATTCCAATTGACTTGATTTCACTCTAATGAGAACGAGTAAACTTTAACGCATAGGAATAGATCCAAAACAACTGAATCGATCAAAAGGAACATCTATCAACAACAATCCATTGATTTGGTATACATTCGAAAGACTAAGAATGAACTTAATGGGATTCGAATCGAATCAAATAACCTGAATTAGATAAAATGAACTTTGATTACTTCGAATTGAGTACAACAAATTCTAATTTACTTGATTTGACTCTAATGAGAACGAGTAAACTTTAACGCATAGGAATAGATCCAAAACCACTGAATCGATCAAAAGGAACATCTATCAACAACAATCCATTGATTTGGTATACATTCGAAAGAATAAGAATGAACTTAATGGGATTCGAATCGAATCAAATGAATTGAATTAGATAGAATGAACTTTGATTACTTCGAATTGAGTACAACACATTCTAATTGACTTGATTTGACTCTAATGAGAACGAGTAAACTTTAACGCATAGGAATAGATCCAAAACAACTGAATCGATCAAAAGGAACATCTATCAACAACAATCCATTGATTTGGTATACATTCGAAAGACTAAGCATGAACTTAATCGAATTCGAATCGAATCAAATCAACTGAATTAGATAGAATGAACTTTGATTACTTCGAATTGAATTCGACACATTCCAATTGACTTGATTTGACTCTAATGAGAACGAGTAAACTTTAACGCATAGGAATAGATCCAAAACAACTGAATCGATCAAAAGGAACATCTATCAACAACAATCCATTCATTTGGTATACATTCGAAAGACTAAGAATGAACTTAATGGGATTCGAATCGAATCAAATCAACTGAATTAGATAGAATGAACTTTGATTACTTCGAATTGAATTCGACACATTCCAATTGACTTGATTTGACTGTAATGAGAACGAGTAAACTTTAACGCATAGGAATAGATCCAAAACAACTGAATCGATCAAAAGGAACATCTATCAACAACAATCCATTGATTTGGTATACATTCGAAAGACTAAGAATGAACTTAATGCGATTCGAATCGAATCAAATCAACTGAATTAGATAGAATGAACTTTGATTACTTCGAATTGAGTACAACACATTCTAATTTACTTGATTTCACTCTAATGAGAACGAGTAAACTTTAACGCATAGGAATAGATCTAAAACAACTGAATCGGTCAAAAGGAACATCTATCAACAACAATCCATTGATTTGGTATACATTCGAAAGACTAAGAATGAACTTAATGGGATTCGAATCGAATCAAATAACCTGAATTAGATAAAATGAACTTTGATTACTTCGAATTGAGTACAACAAATTCTAATTTACTTGATTTGACTCTAATGAGAACGAGTAAACTTTAACGCATTGGAATAGATCCAAAACAACTGAAACGGTTGGTCGTCGACAGCGGCGCAGAAATGCGCTTTGCTGTCGACGTGGGTTCGAATCCCGTGTGGGATATTCGGCCCAAAAATAGCGTGGGAGCTTGTGGTCTCCCGGGTGAGGGGGTGTGAGAGCTTGTGGTCTCTCTGTTGGCTGTTGGAAGTTGTATCTTCCAGTTTATTTCGTGAAGTTGTGTCTTCAAGATTTCTTTGGGATGTTATTCTGTCCCCGAATTTGTAAGAATGTCTCAGATCTTCAGGTATAATATGTATTGAGATGGATGTAATTAATACCAATCAAAAAAAAAAAAAAAAAACAACTGAATCGATCAAAAGGAACATCTATCAACAACAATCCATTGATTTGGTATACATTCGAAAGAATAAGAATGAACTTAATGGGATTCGAATCGAATCAAATGAATTGAATTAGATAGAATGAACATTGATTACTTCGAATTGAGTACAACACATTCTAATTGACTCGATTTGACTCTAATGAGAACGAGTAAACTTTAACGCATAGGAATAGATCCAAAACAACTGAATCGATCAAAAGGAACATCTATCAACAACAATCCATTGATTTGGTATACATTCGAAAGACTAAGCATGAACTTAATCGAATTCGAATCGAATCAAATCAACTGAATTAGATAGAATGAACTTTGATTACTTCGAATTGAATTCGACACATTCCAATTGACTTGATTTGACTCTAATGAGAACGAGTAAACTTTAACGCATAGGAATAGATCCAAAACAACTGAATCGATCAAAAGGAACATCTATCAACAACAATCCATTGATTTGGTATACATTCGAACGACTAAGACTGAACTTAATGGGATTCGAATCGAACCAAATTAACCGAATTAGATAGAATGAACTTTGATTACTTCGAATTGGGTACAGCACATTCTAATTGACTTGATTTGACTCTAATGAGAATTAGTAAACTTTAACGCATAGGAATAGATCCAAAACCACTGAATCGATCAAAAGGAACATCTATCAACAACAATCCATTGATTTGGTATACATTCGAAAGAATAAGAATGAACTTAATGGGATTCGAATCGAATCAAATGAATTGAATTAGATAGAATGAACTTTGATTACTTCGAATTGAGTACAACACATTCTAATTGACTTGATTTGACTCTAATGAGAACGAGTAAACTTTAACGCATAGGAATAGATCCAAAACAACTGAATCGCTCAAAAGGAACATCTATCAACAACAATTCGTTCATTTGGTATACATTCGAAAGACTAAGAATGAACTTAATGGGATTCGAATCGAATCAAATCAATTGAATTAGATAGAATGAACTTTGATTACTTCGAATTGAGTACAACACATTTTAATTGACTTGATTTGACTCTAATGAGAAGGAGTAAACTTTAACGCATAGGAATAGATCCAAAACAACTGAATCGATCAAAAGGAACATCTATCAACAACAATCCATTGATTTGGTTTACATTCGAAAGACTAAGAATGAACTTAATGGGATTCGAATCGAATCAAATCAATTGAATTAGTTAGAATGAACTTTGATTACTTCGAATTGAATTCGACACATTCCAATTGACTTGATTTCACTCTAATGAGAACGAGTAAACTTTAACGCATAGGAATAGATCCAAAACAACTGAATCGATCAAAAGGAACATCTATCAAGAACAATCCATTGATTTGGTATACATTCGAAAGACTAAGAATGAACTTAATCGGATTCGAATCGAATCAAATCAACTGAATTAGATAGAATGAACTTTGATTACTTCGAATTGAGTACAACAAATTCTAATTTACTTGATTTGACTCTAATGTGAACGAGTAAACTTTAACGCATTGGAATAGATCCAAAACAACTGAATCGATCAAAAGGAACATCTATCAACAACAATCCATTGATTTGGTATACATTCGAAAGACTAAGAATGAATTTAATCGGATTCGAATCGAATCAAATCAACTTAATTAGATAGAATGAACTTTGATTACTTCGAATTGAGTACCACACATTCTAATTTACTTGATTTGACTCTAATGAGAACGAGTAAACTTTAACGCATAGGAATAGATCCAAAACAACTAAATCGATCAAAAGGAACATCTATCAACAACAATCCATTGATTTGGTATACATTCGAAAGACTAAGAATGAACTTAATCGGATTCAAATCGAATCAAATCAACTGAATTAGATAGAATGAACTTTGATTACTTCGAATTGAATTCGACACATTCCAATTGACTTGATTTCACTCTAATGAGAACGAGTAAACTTTAACGCATAGGAATAGATCCAAAACAACTGAATCGATCAAAAGGAACATCTATCAACAACAATCCATTGATTTGGTATACATTCGAAAGACTAAGAATGAACTTAATGGGATTCGAATCGAATCAAATCAACTGAATTAGATAGAATGAACTTTGATTACTTCGAATTGAATTCGACACATTCCAATTGACTTGATTTCACTCTAATGAGAACGAGTAAACTTTAACGCATTGGAATAGATCCAAAACAACTGAATCGATCAAAAGGAACATCTATCAACAACAATCCATTGATTTGGTATACATTCGAAAGACTAAGGGTGTGTTTGTTTGGGATATAAACATGTCAACCAAAACTTTTCAATCTAAAACTTTTCACTCTCCATAATTACTCTATTTTTTAATTATTTTTTCACATTTTCCTATACAAACTACCCTACTTTTCAATCATTTCTACACAACTATCTATACAACTAACCTATCTATTTTAACTTTATTCTCTTTACTTCTCATCATTACTCCTATTATATCACATCATTTTCTATCAATGTGACAACTTCTACCTCAAAAACTTTTCATCAAAAGTTTTACCCCCAACCAAACACATCCTAAGAATGAACTTAATGGGATTCGAATCGAATCAAATCAACTGAATTAGATAGAATGAACTTTGATTACTTCGAATTCAGTACAACACATTCTAATTTACTTGATTTGACTCTAATGAGAACGAGTAAACTTTAACGCATAGGAATAGATCCAAAACAACTGAATCGATCAAAAGGAACATCTATCAACAACAATCCATTGATTTGGTATACATTCGAAAGACTAAGCATGAACTTAATCGAATTCGAATCGAATCAAATCAACTGAATTAGATAGAATGAACTTTGATTACTTCGAATTGAATTCGACACATTCCAATTGACTTGATTTCACTCTAATGAGAACGAGTAAACTTTAACGCATAGGAATAGATCCAAAACAACTGAATCGATCAAAAGGAACATCTATCAACAACAATCCATTGATTTGGTATACATTCGAACGACTAAGACTGAACTTAATGGGATTCGAATCGAACCAAATTAACCGAATTAGATAGAATGAACTTTGATTACTTCGAATTGGGTACAGCACATTCTAATTGACTTGATTTGACTCTAATGAGAATTAGTAAACTTTAACGCATAGGAATAGATCCAAAACCACTGAATCGATCAAAAGGAACATCTATCAACAACAATCCATTGATTTGGTATACATTCGAAAGAATAAGAATGAACTTAATGGGATTCGAATCGAATCAAATGCATTGAATTAGATAGAATGAACTTTGATTACTTCGAATTGAGTACAACACATTCTAATTGACTTGATTTGACTCTAATGAGAACGAGTAAACTTTAACGCATAGGAATAGATCCAAAACAACTGAATCGCTCAAAAGGAACATCTATCAACAACAATTCGTTCATTTGGTATACATTCGAAAGACTAAGAATGAACTTAATGGGATTCGAATCGAATCAAATCAATTGAATTAGATAGAATGAACTTTGATTACTTCGAATTGAGTACAACACATTTTAATTGACTTGATTTGACTCTAATGAGAAGGAGTAAACTTTAACGCATAGGAATGATCCAAAACAACTGAATCGATCAAAAGGAACATCTATCAACAACAATCCATTGATTTGGTATACATTCGAAAGACTAAGCATGAACTTAATCGAATTCGAATCAAATCAAATCAACTGAATTAGATAGAATGAACTTTGATTACTTCGAATTGAATTCGACACATTCCAATTGACTTGATTTCACTCTAATGAGAACGAGTAAACTTTAACGCATAGGAATAGATCCAAAACAACTGAATCGATCAAAAGGAACATCTATCAACAACAATCCATTGATTTGGTATACATTCGAACGACTAAGACTGAACTTAATGGGATTCGAATCGAACCAAATTAACCGAATTAGATAGAATGAACTTTGATTACTTCGAATTGGGTACAGCACATTCTAATTGACTTGATTTGACTCTAATGAGAATTAGTAAACTTTAACGCATAGGAATAGATCCAAAACCACTGAATCGATCAAAAGGAACATCTATCAACAACAATCCATTGATTTGGTATACATTCGAAAGAATAAGAATGAACTTAATGGGATTCGAATCGAATCAAATGAATTGAATTAGATAGAATGAACTTTGATTACTTCGAATTGAGTACAACACATTCTAATTGACTTGATTTGACTCTAATGAGAACGAGTAAACTTTAACGCATAGGAATAGATCCAAAACAACTGAATCGCTCAAAAGGAACATCTATCAACAACAATTCGTTCATTTGGTATACATTCGAAAGACTAAGAATGAACTTAATGGGATTCGAATCGAATCAAATGAATTGAATTAGATAGAATGAACTTTGATTACTTCGAATTGAGTACAACACAATTTAATTGACTTGATTTGACTCTAATGAGAAGGAGTAAACTTTAACGCATAGGAATAGATCCAAAACAACTGAATCGATCAAAAGGAACATCTATCAACAACAATCCATTGATTTGGTTTACATTCGAAAGACTAAGAATGAACTTAATGGGATTCGAATCGAATCAAATCAATTGAATTAGTTAGAATGAACTTTGATTACTTCGAATTGAATTCGACACATTCCAATTGACTTGATTTCACTCTAATGAGAACGAGTAAACTTTAACGCATAGGAATAGATCCAAAACAACTGAATCGATCAAAAGGAACATCTATCAACAACAATCCATTGATTTGGTATACATTCGAAAGACTAAGAATGAACTTAATCGGATTCGAATCGAATCAAATCAACTGAATTAGATAGAATGAACTTTGATTACTTCGAATTGAGTACAACAAATTCTTATTTACTTGATTTGACTCTAATGAGAATTAGTAAACTTTAACGCATAGAAATAGATCCAAAACGACTGAATCGATCAAAAGGAACATCTATCAACAACAATCCATTGATTTGGTATACATTCGAAAGAATAAGAATGAACTTAATGGGATTCGAATCGAATCAAATAACCTGAATTAGATAAAATGAACTTTGATTACTTCGAATTGAGTACAACAAATTCTAATTTACTTGATTTGACTCTAATGAGAACGAGTAAACTTTAACGCATTGGAATAGATCCAAAACAACTGAATCGATCAAAAGGAACATCTATCAACAACAATCCATTGATTTGGTATACATTCGAAAGAATAAGAATGAACTTAATGGGATTCGAATCGAATCAAATGAATTGAATTAGATAGAATGAACTTTGATTACTTCGAATTGAGTACAACACATTCTAATTGACTTGATTTGACTCTAATGAGAACGAGTAAACTTTAACGCATAGGAATAGATCCAAAACAACTGAATCGATCAAAAGGAACATCTATCAACAACAATCCATTGATTTGGTATACATTCGAACGACTAAGACTGAACTTAATGGGATTCGAATCGAACCAAATTAACCTAATTAGATAGAATGAACTTTGATTACTTCGAATTGGGTACAGCACATTCTAATTGACTTGATTTGACTCTAATGAGAATTAGTAAACTTTAACGCATAGGAATAGATCCAAAACCACTGAATCGATCAAAAGGAACATCTATCAACAACAATCCATTGATTTGGTATACATTCGAAAGAATAAGAATGAACTTAATGGGATTCAAATCGAATCAAATGAATTGAATTAGATAGAATGAACTTTGATTACTTCGAATTGAGTACCACACATTCTAATTTACTTGATTTGACTCTAATGAGAACGAGTAAACTTTAACGCATAGGAATAGATCCAAAACAACTGAATCGATCAAAAGGAACATCTATCAACAACAATCCATTGATTTGGTATACATTCGAAAGACTAAGAATGAACTTAATCGGATTCAAATCGAATCAAATCAACTGAATTAGATAGAATGAACTTTGATTACTTCGAATTGAATTCGACACATTCCAATTGACTTGATTTCACTCTAATGAGAACGAGTAAACTTTAACGCATAGGAATAGATCCAAAACAACTGAATCGATCAAAAGGAACATCTATCAACAACAATCCATTGATTTGGTATACATTCGAAAGACTAAGAATGAACTTAATGGGATTCGAATCGAATCAAATCAACTGAATTAGATAGAATGAACTTTGATTACTTCGAATTGAATTCGACACATTCCAATTGACTTGATTTCACTCTAATGAGAACGAGTAAACTTTAACGCATTGGAATAGATCCAAAACAACTGAATCGATCAAAAGGAACATCTATCAACAACAATCCATTGATTTGGTATACATTCGAAAGACTAAGGGTGTGTTTGTTTGGGATATAAACATGTCAACCAAAACTTTTCAATCTAAAACTTTTCACTCTCCATAATTACTCTATTTTTTAATTATTTTTTCACATTTTCCTATACAAACTACCCTATTTTTCAATCATTTCTACACAACTATCTATACAACTAACCTATCTATTTTAACTTTATTCTCTTTACTTCTCATCATTACTCATATTATATCACATCATTTTCTATCAATGTGACAACTTCTACCTCAAAAACTTTTCATCAAAAGTTTTACCCCCAACCAAACACATCCTAAGAATGAACTTAATGGGATTCGAATCGAATCAAATCAACTGAATTAGATAGAATGAACTTTGATTACTTCGAATTCAGTACAACACATTCTAATTTACTTGATTTGACTCTAATGAGAACGAGTAAACTTTAACGCATAGGAATAGATCCAAAACAACTGAATCGATCAAAAGGAACATCTATCAACAACAATCCATTGATTTGGTATACATTCGAAAGACTAAGCATGAACTTAATCGAATTCGAATCGAATCAAATCAACTGAATTAGATAGAATGAACTTTGATTACTTCGAATTGAGTACAACACATTCTAATTTACTTGATTTCACTCTAATGAGAACGAGTAAACTTTAACGCATAGGAATAGATCCAAAACAACTGAATCGATCAAAAGGAACATCTATCAACAACAATCCATTGATTTGGTTTACATTCGAAAGACTAAGAATGAACTTAATGGGATTCGAATCGAATCAAATCAATTGAATTAGTTAGAATGAACTTTGATTACTTCGAATTGAATTCGACACATTCCAATTGACTTGATTTCACTCTAATGAGAACGAGTAAACTTTAACGCATAGGAATAGATCCAAAACAACTGAATCGATCAAAAGGAACATCTATCAACAACAATCCATTGATTTGGTATACATTCGAACGACTAAGACTGAACTTAATGGGATTCGAATCGAACCAAATTAACCGAATTAGATAGAATGAACTTTGATTACTTCGAATTGGGTACAGCACATTCTAATTGACTTGATTTGACTCTAATGAGAAGGAGTAAACTTTAACGCATAGGAATAGATCCAAAACAACTGAATCGATCAAAAGGAACATCTATCAACAACAATCCATTGATTTGGTATACATTCGAAAGACTAAGAATGAACTTAATGGGATTCGAATCGAATCAAATCAACTGAATTAGATAGAATGAACTTTGATTACTTCGAATTGAATTCGACACATTCCAATTGACTTGATTTGACTGTAATGAGAACGAGTAAACTTTAACGCATAGGAATAGATCCAAAACAACTGAATCGATCAAAAGGAACATCTATCAACAACAATCCATTGATTTGGTTTACATTCGAAAGACTAAGAATGAACTTAATGGGATTCGAATCGAATCAAATCAATTGAATTAGTTAGAATGAACTTTGATTACTTCGAATTGAATTCGACACATTCCAATTGACTTGATTTCACTCTAATGAGAACGAGTAAACTTTAACGCATAGGAATAGATCCAAAACAACTGAATCGATCAAAAGGAACATCTATCAACAACAATCCATTGATTTGGTATACATTCGAAAGACTAAGAATGAACTTAATCGGATTCGAATCGAATCAAATCAACTGAATTAGATAGAATGAACTTTGATTACTTCGAATTGAGTACAACAAATTCTAATTTACTTGATTTGACTCTAATGAGAACGAGTAAACTTTAACGCATTGGAATAGATCCAAAACAACTGAATCGATCAAAAGGAACATCTATCAACAACAATCCATTGATTTGGTATACATTCGAAAGAATAAGAATGAACTTAATGGGATTCGAATCGAATCAAATGAATTGAATTAGATAGAATGAACTTTGATTACTTCGAATTGAGTACAACCCATTCTAATTGACTTGATTTGACTCTAATGAGAACGAGTAAACTTTAACGCATAGGAATAGATCCAAAACAACTGAATCGATCAAAAGGAACATCTATCAACAACAATCCATTGATTTGGTATACATTCGAACGACTAAGACTGAACTTAATGGGATTCGAATCGAACCAAATTAACCGAATTAGATAGAATGAACTTTGATTACTTCGAATTGGGTACAACACATTCTAATTGACTTGATTTGACTCTAATGAGAAGGAGTAAACTTTAACGCATAGGAATAGATCCAAAACAACTGAATCGCTCAAAAGGAACATCTATCAACAACAATTCGTTCATTTGGTATACATTCGAAAGACTAAGAATGAACTTAATGGGATTCGAATCGAATCAAATCAATTGAATTAGATAGAATGAACTTTGATTACTTCGAATTGAGTACAACACAATTTAATTGACTTGATTTGACTCTAATGAGAAGGAGTAAACTTTAACGCATAGGAATAGATCCAAAACAACTGAATCGATCAAAAGGAACATCTATCAACAACAATCCATTGATTTGGTTTACATTCGAAAGACTAAGAATGAACTTAATGGGATTCGAATCGAATCAAATCAATTGAATTAGTTAGAATGAACTTTGATTACTTCGAATTGAATTCGACACATTCCAATTGACTTGATTTCACTCTAATGAGAACGAGTAAACTTTAACGCATAGGAATAGATCCAAAACAACTGAATCGATCAAAAGGAACATCTATCAACAACAATCCATTGATTTGGTATACATTCGAAAGACTAAGAATGAACTTAATCGGATTCGAATCGAATCAAATCAACCGAATTAGATAGAATGAACTTTGATTACTTCGAATTGAGTACAACAAATTCTTATTTACTTGATTTGACTCTAATGAGAATTAGTAAACTTTAACGCATAGAAATAGATCCAAAACGACTGAATCGATCAAAAGGAACATCTATCAACAACAATCCATTGATTTGGTATACATTCGAAAGAATAAGAATGAACTTAATGGGATTCGAATCGAATCAAATGAATTGAATTAGATAGAATGAACTTTGATTACTTCGAATTGAGTACAACACATTCTAATTGACTTGATTTGACTCTAATGAGAACGAGTAAACTTTAACGCATAGGAATAGATCCAAAACAACTGAATCGCTCAAAAGGAACATCTATCAACAACAATTCGTTCATTTGGTATACATTCGAAAGACTAAGAATGAACTTAATGGGATTCGAATCGAATCAAATCAATTGAATTAGATAGAATGAACTTTGATTACTTCGAATTGAGTACAACACATTTTAATTGACTTGATTTGACTCTAATGAGAAGGAGTAAACTTTAACGCATAGGAATAGATCCAAAACAACTGAATCGATCAAAAGGAACATCTATCAACAACAATCCATTGATTTGGTTTACATTCGAAAGACTAAGAATGAACTTAATGGGATTCGAATCGAATCAAATCAATTGAATTAGTTAGAATGAACTTTGATTACTTCGAATTGAATTCGACACATTCCAATTGACTTGATTTCACTCTAATGAGAACGAGTAAACTTTAACGCATAGGAATAGATCCAAAACAACTGAATCGATCAAAAGGAACATCTATCAAGAACAATCCATTGATTTGGTATACATTCGAAAGACTAAGAATGAACTTAATCGGATTCGAATCGAATCAAATCAACTGAATTAGATAGAATGAACTTTGATTACTTCGAATTGAGTACAACAAATTCTAATTTACTTGATTTGACTCTAATGTGAACGAGTAAACTTTAACGCATTGGAATAGATCCAAAACAACTGAATCGATCAAAAGGAACATCTATCAACAACAATCCATTGATTTGGTATACATTCGAAAGACTAAGAATGAATTTAATCGGATTCGAATCGAATCAAATCAACTTAATTAGATAGAATGAACTTTGATTACTTCGAATTGAGTACCACACATTCTAATTTACTTGATTTGACTCTAATGAGAACGAGTAAACTTTAACGCATAGGAATAGATCCAAAACAACTAAATCGATCAAAAGGAACATCTATCAACAACAATCCATTGATTTGGTATACATTCGAAAGACTAAGAATGAACTTAATCGGATTCAAATCGAATCAAATCAACTGAATTAGATAGAATGAACTTTGATTACTTCGAATTGAATTCGACACATTCCAATTGACTTGATTTCACTCTAATGAGAACGAGTAAACTTTAACGCATAGGAATAGATCCAAAACAACTGAATCGATCAAAAGGAACATCTATCAACAACAATCCATTGATTTGGTATACATTCGAAAGACTAAGAATGAACTTAATGGGATTCGAATCGAATCAAATCAACTGAATTAGATAGAATGAACTTTGATTACTTCGAATTGAATTCGACACATTCCAATTGACTTGATTTCACTCTAATGAGAACGAGTAAACTTTAACGCATTGGAATAGATCCAAAACAACTGAATCGATCAAAAGGAACATCTATCAACAACAATCCATTGATTTGGTATACATTCGAAAGACTAAGGGTGTGTTTGTTTGGGATATAAACATGTCAACCAAAACTTTTCAATCTAAAACTTTTCACTCTCCATAATTACTCTATTTTTTAATTATTTTTTCACATTTTCCTATACAAACTACCCTACTTTTCAATCATTTCTACACAACTATCTATACAACTAACCTATCTATTTTAACTTTATTCTCTTTACTTCTCATCATTACTCCTATTATATCACATCATTTTCTATCAATGTGACAACTTCTACCTCAAAAACTTTTCATCAAAAGTTTTACCCCCAACCAAACACATCCTAAGAATGAACTTAATGGGATTCGAATCGAATCAAATCAACTGAATTAGATAGAATGAACTTTGATTACTTCGAATTCAGTACAACACATTCTAATTTACTTGATTTGACTCTAATGAGAACGAGTAAACTTTAACGCATAGGAATAGATCCAAAACAACTGAATCGATCAAAAGGAACATCTATCAACAACAATCCATTGATTTGGTATACATTCGAAAGACTAAGCATGAACTTAATCGAATTCGAATCGAATCAAATCAACTGAATTAGATAGAATGAACTTTGATTACTTCGAATTGAATTCGACACATTCCAATTGACTTGATTTGACTCTAATGAGAACGAGTAAACTTTAACGCATAGGAATAGATCCAAAACAACTGAATCGATCAAAAGGAACATCTATCAACAACAATCCATTGATTTGGTATACATTCGAACGACTAAGACTGAACTTAATGGGATTCGAATCGAACCAAATTAACCGAATTAGATAGAATGAACTTTGATTACTTCGAATTGGGTACAGCACATTCTAATTGACTTGATTTGACTCTAATGAGAATTAGTAAACTTTAACGCATAGGAATAGATCCAAAACCACTGAATCGATCAAAAGGAACATCTATCAACAACAATCCATTGATTTGGTATACATTCGAAAGAATAAGAATGAACTTAATGGGATTCGAATCGAATCAAATGCATTGAATTAGATAGAATGAACTTTGATTACTTCGAATTGAGTACAACACATTCTAATTGACTTGATTTGACTCTAATGAGAACGAGTAAACTTTAACGCATAGGAATAGATCCAAAACAACTGAATCGCTCAAAAGGAACATCTATCAACAACAATTCGTTCATTTGGTATACATTCGAAAGACTAAGAATGAACTTAATGGGATTCGAATCGAATCAAATCAATTGAATTAGATAGAATGAACTTTGATTACTTCGAATTGAGTACAACACATTTTAATTGACTTGATTTGACTCTAATGAGAAGGAGTAAACTTTAACGCATAGGAATGATCCAAAACAACTGAATCGATCAAAAGGAACATCTATCAACAACAATCCATTGATTTGGTTTACATTCGAAAGACTAAGAATGAACTTAATGGGATTCGAATCGAATCAAATCAATTGAATTAGTTAGAATGAACTTTGATTACTTCGAATTGACTTCGACACATTCCAATTGACTTGATTTCACTCTAATGAGAACGAGTAAACTTTAACGCATAGGAATAGATCCAAAACAACTGAATCGATCAAAAGGAACATCTATCAACAACAATCCATTGATTTGGTATACATTCGAAAGACTAAGAAATGAACTTAATCGGATTCGAATCGAATCAAATCAACTGAATTAGATAGAATGAACTTTGATTACTTCGAATTGAGTACAACAAATTCTAATTTACTTGATTTGACTCTAATGAGAACGAGTAAACTTTAACGCATTGGAATAGATCCAAAACAACTGAATCGATCAAAAGGAACATCTATCAACAACAATCCATTGATTTGGTATACATTCGAAAGACTAAGAATGAACTTAATCGGATTCGAATCGAATCAAATCAACTTAATTAGATAGAATGAACTTTGATTACTTCGAATTGAGTACCACACATTCTAATTTACTTGATTTGACTCTAATGAGAACGAGTAAACTTTAACGCATAGGAATAGATCCAAAACAACTAAATCGATCAAAAGGAACATCTATCAACAACAATCCATTGATTTGGTATACATTCGAAAGACTAAGAATGAACTTAATCGGATTCAAATCGAATCAAATCAACTGAATTAGATAGAATGAACTTTGATTACTTCGAATTGAATTCGACACATTCCAATTGACTTGATTTCACTCTAATGAGAACGAGTAAACTTTAACGCATAGGAATAGATCCAAAACAACTGAATCGATCAAAAGGAACATCTATCAACAACAATCCATTGATTTGGTATACATTCGAAAGACTAAGAATGAACTTAATGGGATTCGAATCGAATCAAATCAACTGAATTAGATAGAATGAACTTTGATTACTTCGAATTGAATTCGACACATTCCAATTGACTTGATTTCACTCTAATGAGAACGAGTAAACTTTAACGCATTGGAATAGATCCAAAACAACTGAATCGATCAAAAGGAACATCTATCAACAACAATCCATTGATTTGGTATACATTCGAAAGACTAAGGGTGTGTTTGTTTGGGATATAAACATGTCAACCAAAACTTTTCAATCTAAAACTTTTCACTCTCCATAATTACTCTATTTTTTAATTATTTTTTCACATTTTCCTATACAAACTACCCTACTTTTCAATCATTTCTACACAACTATCTATACAACTAACCTATCTATTTTAACTTTATTCTCTTTACTTCTCATCATTACTCCTATTATATCACATCATTTTCTATCAATGTGACAACTTCTACCTCAAAAACTTTTCATCAAAAGTTTTACCCCCAACCAAACACATCCTAAGAATGAACTTAATGGGATTCGAATCGAATCAAATCAACTGAATTAGATAGAATGAACTTTGATTACTTCGAATTCAGTACAACACATTCTAATTTACTTGATTTGACTCTAATGAGAACGAGTAAACTTTAACGCATAGGAATAGATCCAAAACAACTGAATCGATCAAAAGGAACATCTATCAACAACAATCCATTGATTTGGTATACATTCGAAAGACTAAGCATGAACTTAATCGAATTCGAATCGAATCAAATCAACTGAATTAGATAGAATGAACTTTGATTACTTCGAATTGAATTCGACACATTCCAATTGACTTGATTTGACTCTAATGAGAACGAGTAAACTTTAACGCATAGGAATAGATCCAAAACAACTGAATCGATCAAAAGGAACATCTATCAACAACAATCCATTGATTTGGTATACATTCGAACGACTAAGACTGAACTTAATGGGATTCGAATCGAACCAAATTAACCGAATTAGATAGAATAACCTTTAATTACTTCGAATTGGGTACAGCACATTCTAATTGACTTGATTTGACTCTAATGAGAATTAGTAAACTTTAACGCATAGGAATAGATCCAAAACCACTGAATCGATCAAAAGGAACATCTATCAACAACAATCCATTGATTTGGTATACATTCGAAAGAATAAGAATGAACTTAATGGGATTCGAATCGAATCAAATGAATTGAATTAGATAGAATGAACTTTGATTACTTCGAATTGAGTACAACACATTCTAATTGACTTGATTTGACTCTAATGAGAACGAGTAAACTTTAACGCATAGGAATAGATCCAAAACAACTGAATCGCTCAAAAGGAACATCTATCAACAACAATTCGTTCATTTGGTATACATTCGAAAGACTAAGAATGAACTTAATGGGATTCGAATCGAATCAAATCAATTGAATTAGATAGAATGAACTTTGATTACTTCGAATTGAGTACAACACATTTTAATTGACTTGATTTGACTCTAATGAGAAGGAGTAAACTTTAACGCATAGGAATGATCCAAAACAACTGAATCGATCAAAAGGAACATCTATCAACAACAATCCATTGATTTGGTTTACATTCGAAAGACTAAGAATGAACTTAATGGGATTCGAATCGAATCAAATCAATTGAATTAGTTAGAATGAACTTTGATTACTTCGAATTGAATTCGACACATTCCAATTGACTTGATTTCACTCTAATGAGAACGAGTAAACTTTAACGCATAGGAATAGATCCAAAACAACTGAATCGATCAAAAGGAACATCTATCAACAACAATCCATTGATTTGGTATACATTCGAAAGACTAAGAAATGAACTTAATCGGATTCGAATCGAATCAAATCAACTGAATTAGATAGAATGAACTTTGATTACTTCGAATTGAGTACAACAAATTCTAATTTACTTGATTTGACTCTAATGAGAACGAGTAAACTTTAACGCATTGGAATAGATCCAAAACAACTGAATCGATCAAAAGGAACATCTATCAACAACAATCCATTGATTTGGTATACATTCGAAAGACTAAGAATGAACTTAATCGGATTCGAATCGAATCAAATCAACTTAATTAGATAGAATGAACTTTGATTACTTCGAATTGAGTACAACACATTCTAATTTACTTGATTTGACTCTAACGAGAACGAGTAAACTTTAACGCATAGGAATAGATCCAAAACAACTGAATCGCTCAAAAGGAACATCTATGAACAAAATCCATTCATTTGGTATACATTCGAAAGACTAAGAATGAACTTAATCGGATTCGAATCGAATCAAATCAACTGAATTAGATAGAATGAACTTTGATTACTTCGAATTGAATTCGACACATTCCAATTGACTTGATTTGACTTTATTGAGAACGAGTAAACTTTAACGCATTGGAATAGATCCAAAACAACTGAATCGATCAAAAAGAACATCTATCAAGAACAATCCATTGATTTGGTATACATTCGAAAGACTAAGAATGAACTTAATCGGATTCGAATCGAATCAAATCAACTGAATTAGATAGAATGAACTTTGATTACTTCGAATTGAATTCGACACATTCCAATTGACTTGATTTCACTCTAATGAGAACGAGTAAACTTTAACGCATTGGAATAGATCCAAAACGACTGAATCGATCAACAGGAACATCTATCAACAACAATCCATTGATTTGGTATACATTCGAAAGAATAAGAATGAACTTAATGGGATTCGAATCGAATCAAATCAACTGAATTAGATAGAATGAATTTTGATTACTTCGAATTGAATTCGACACATTCTAATTGACTTGATTTGACTCTAACGAGAACGAGTAAACTTTAACGCAAAGGAATAGATCCAAAACAACTGAATCGCTCAAAAGGAACATCTATGAACAACAATCCATTCATTTGGTATACATTCGAAAGACTAAGAATGAACTTAATCGGATTCGAATCGAATCAAATCAACTGAATTAGATAGAATGAACTTGGATTATTTCGAATTGAATTCGACACATTCCAATTGACTTGATTTCACTCTAATGAGAACGAGTAAACTTTAACGCATAGGAATAGATCCAAAACAACTAAATCGATCAAAAGGAACATCTATCAACAACAATCCATTGATTTGGTATACATTCGAAAGACTAAGAATGAACTTAATCGGATTCGAATCGAATCAAATCAACTAAATTAGATAGAATGAACTTGGATTACTTCGAATTGAATTCGACACATTCCAATTGACTTGATTTGACTCTAACGAGAACGAGTAAACTTTAACGCATAGGAATAGATCCAAAACAACTGAATCGCTCAAAAGGAACATCTATGAACAAAATCCATTCATTTGGTATACATTCGAAAGACTAAGAATGAACTTAATCGGATTCGAATCGAATCAAATCAACTGAATTAGATAGAATGAACTTTGATTACTTCGAATTGAATTCGACACATTCCAATTGACTTGATTTGACTTTATTGAGAACGAGTAAACTTTAACGCATTGGAATAGATCCAAAACAACTGAATCGATCAAAAAGAACATCTATCAAGAACAATCCATTGATTTGGTATACATTCGAAAGACTAAGAATGAACTTAATCGGATTCGAATCGAATCAAATCAACTGAATTAGATAGAATGAACTTGGATTACTTCGAATTGAATTCGACACATTCCAATTGACTTGATTTGACTCTAACGAGAACGAGTAAACTTTAACGCATAGGAATAGATCCAAAACGACTGAATCGATCAAAAGGAACATCTATCAACAACAATCCATTGATTTGGTATACATTCGAAAGACTAAGAATGAACTTAATGGGATTCGAATCGAATCAAATCAACTGAATTAGATAGAATGAACTTCGATTACTTCGAATTGAATTCGACACATTCCAATTGACTTGATTTGACTTTAATGAGAACGAGTAAACTTTAACGCATTGGAATAGATCCAAAACAACTGAATCGATCAAAAGGAACATCTATCAAGAACAATCCATTGATTTGGTATACATTCGAAAGACTAAGAATGAACTTAATCGGATTCGAATCGAATCAAATCAACTGAATTAGATAGAATGAACTTGGATTACTTCGAATTGAATTCGACACATTCCAATTGACTTGATTTGACTCTAACGAGAACGAGTAAACTTTAACGCATAGGAATAGATCCAAAACGACTGAATCGATCAAAAGGAACATCTATCAACTACAATCCATTGATTTGGTATACATTCGAAAGAATAAGAATGAACTTAATGGGATTCGAATCGAATCAAATGAATTGAATTAGATAGAATGAACTTTGATTACTTCGAATTGAATTCGACACATTCGAATTGACTTGATTTGACTCTAACGAGAACGAGTAAACTTTAACGCATAGGAATAGATCCAAAACAACTGAATCGCTCAAAAGGCACATCTATGAACAACAATCCATTCATTTGGTATACATTCGAAAGACTAAGAATGAACTTAATGGGATTTGAATCGAATCAAATCAACCGAATTAGATAGAATGAACTTTGATTACTTCGAATTGAGTACAACACATTTTAATTGACTTGATTTGACTCTAACGAGAACGAGTAAACTTTAACGCATAGGAATAGATCCAAAACAACTGAATCGCTCAAAAGGCACATCTATGAACAACAATCCATTCATTTGGTATACATTCGAAAGACTAAGAATGAACTTAATGGGATTTGAATCGAATCAAATCAACCGAATTAGATAGAATGAACTTTGATTACTTCGAATTGAGTACAACACATTTTAATTGACTTGATTTGACTCTAATGAGAAGGAGTAAACTTTAATGCATAGGAATAGATCCAAAACAACTAAATCGATCAAAAGGAACATCTATCAACAACAATCCATTGATTTGGTATACATTCGAAAGACTAACAATGAACTTAATCGGATTCGAATCGAATCAAATCAACTGAATTAGATAGAATGAACTTTGATAACTTCGAATTGAATTCGACACATTCCAATTGACTTGATTTGACTCTAATGAGAACGAGTAAACTTTAACGCATAGGAATAGATCCAAAACAACTGAATCGATCAAAAGGAACATCTATCAACAACAATCCATTGATTTGGTATACATTCGAACGACTAAGACTGAACTTAATGGGATTCGAATCGAACCAAATTAACCGAATTAGATAGAATGAACTTTGATTACTTCGAATTGGGTACAGCACATTCTAATTGACTTGATTTGACTCTAATGAGAATTAGTAAACTTTAACGCATTGGAATAGATCCAAAACAACTGAATCGATCAAAAGGAACATCTATCAAGAACAATCCATTGATTTGGTAGACATTCGAAAGACTAAGAATGAACTTAATCGGATTCGAATCGAATCAAATCAACTGAATTAGATAGAATGAACTTGGATTACTTCGAATTGAATTCGACACATTCCAATTGACTTGATTTGACTCTAACGAGAACGAGTAAACTTTAACGCATTGGAATAGATCCAAAACGACTGAATCGATCAACAGGAACATCTATCAACAACAATCCATTGATTTGGTATACATTCGAAAGAATAAGAATGAACTTAATGGGATTCGAATCGAATCAAATCAACTGAATTAGATAGAATGAACTTGGATTACTTCGAATTGAATTCGACACATTCCAATTGACTTGATTTGACTCTAACGAGAACGAGTAAACTTTAACGCATAGGAATAGATCCAAAACGACTGAATCGATCAAAAGGAACATCTATCAAGAACAATCCATTGATTTGGTATACATTCGAAAGACTAAGAATGAACTTAATCGGATTCGAATCGAATCAAATCAACTGAATTAGATAGAATGAACTTTGATTACGTCGAATTGAATTCGACACATTCCAATTGACTTGATTTGACTCTAATGAGAACGAGTAAACTTTAACGCATTGGAATAGATCCAAAACAACTGAATCGATCAAAAGGAACATCTATCAACAACAATCCATTGATTTGGTATACATTCGAAAGACTAAGAATGAACTTAATGGGATTCGAATCGAATCAAATGAAGTGAATTAGATAGAATGAACTTGGATTACTTCGAATTGAATTCGACGCATTCCAATTGACTTGATTTGACTCTAACGAGAACGAGTAAACTTTAACGCATTGGAATAGATCCAAAACGACTGAATCGATCAACAGGAACATCTATCAACAACAATCCATTGATTTGGTATACATTCGAAAGAATAAGAATGAACTTAATGGGATTCGAATCGAATCAAATCAACTGAATTAGATAGAATGAACTTGGATTACTTCGAATTGAATTCGACACATTCCAATTGACTTGATTTGACTCTAACGAGAACGAGTAAACTTTAACGCATAGGAATAGATCCAAAACGACTGAATCGATCAAAAGGAATATCTATCAAGAACAATCCTTTGATTTGGTATACATTCGAAAGAATAAGAATGAACTTAATGGGATTCGAATCGAATCAAATCAACTGAATTAGATAGAATGAATTTTGATTACTTCGAATTGAATTCGACACATTCTAATTGACTTGATTTGACTCTAACGAGAACGAGTAAACTTTAACGCAAAGGAATAGATCCAAAACAACTGAATCGCTCAAAAGGAACATCTATGAACAACAATCCATTCATTTGGTATACATTCGAAAGACTAAGATTGAACTTAATCGGATTCGAATCGAATCAAATCAACTGAATTAGATAGAATGAACTTGGATTATTTCGAATTGAATTCGACACATTCCAATTGACTTGATTTCACTCTAATGAGAACGAGTAAACTTTAACGCATAGGAATAGATCCAAAACAACTAAATCGATCAAAAGGAACATCTATCAACAACAATCCATTGATTTGGTATACATTCGAAAGACTAAGAATGAACTTAATCGGATTCGAATCGAATCAAATCAACTGAATTAGATAGAATGAACTTGGATTACTTCGAATTGAATTCGACACATTCCAATTGACTTGATTTGACTCTAACGAGAACGAGTAAACTTTAACGCATAGGAATAGATCCAAAACGACTGAATCGATCAAAAGGAACATCTATCAACAACAATCCATTGATTTGGTATACATTCGAAAGACTAAGAATGAACTTAATGGGATTCGAATCGAATCAAATCAACTGAATTAGATAGAATGAACTTTGATTACTTCGAATTGAATTCGACACATTCCAATTGACTTGATTTGACTTTATTGAGAACGAGTAAACTTTAACGCATTGGAATAGATCCAAAACAACTGAATCGATCAAAAAGAACATCTATCAAGAACAATCCATTGATTTGGTATACATTCGAAAGACTAAGAATGAACTTAATCGGATTCGAATCGAATCAAATCAACTGAATTAGATAGAATGAACTTGGATTACTTCGAATTGAATTCGACACATTCCAATTGACTTGATTTGACTCTAACGAGAACGAGTAAACTTTAACGCATAGGAATAGATCCAAAACGACTGAATCGATCAAAAGGAACATCTATCAACAACAATCCATTGATTTGGTATACATTCGAAAGACTAAGAATGAACTTAATGGGATTCGAATCGAATCAAATCAACTGAATTAGATAGAATGAACTTCGATTACTTCGAATTGAATTCGACACATTCCAATTGACTTGATTTGACTTTAATGAGAACGAGTAAACTTTAACGCATTGGAATAGATCCAAAACAACTGAATCGATCAAAAGGAACATCTATCAAGAACAATCCATTGATTTGGTATACATTCGAAAGACTAAGAATGAACTTAATCGGATTCGAATCGAATCAAATCAACTGAATTAGATAGAATGAACTTGGATTACTTCGAATTGAATTCGACACATTCCAATTGACTTGATTTGACTCTAACGAGAACGAGTAAACTTTAACACATAGGAATAGATCCAAAACGACTGAATCGATCAAAAGGAACATCTATCAACTACAATCCATTGATTTGGTATACATTCGAAAGAATAAGAATGAACTTAATGGGATTCGAATCGAATCAAATGAATTGAATTAGATAGAATGAACTTTGATTACTTCGAATTGAATTCGACACATTCGAATTGACTTGATTTGACTCTAACGAGAACGAGTAAACTTTAACGCATAGGAATAGATCCAAAACAACTGAATCGCTCAAAAGGCACATCTATGAACAACAATCCATTCATTTGGTATACATTCGAAAGACTAAGAATGAACTTAATGGGATTTGAATCGAATCAAATCAACCGAATTAGATAGAATGAACTTTGATTACTTCGAATTGAGTACAACACATTTTAATTGACTTGATTTGACTCTAATGAGAAGGAGTAAACTTTAACGCATAGGAATAGATCCAAAACAACTAAATCGATCAAAAGGAACATCTATCAACAACAATCCATTGATTTGGTATACATTCGAAAGACTAAGAATGAACTTAATCGGATTCGAATCGAATCAAATCAACTGAATTAGATAGAATGAACTTTGATTACTTCGAATTGAGTACGACACATTCTAATTTACTTGATTTCACTCTAATGAGAACGAGTAAACTTTAACGCATAGGAATAGATCTAAAACAACTGAATCGGTCAAAAGGAACATCTATCAACAACAATCCATTGATTTGGTATACATTTGAAAGACTAAGAATGAACTTAATGGGATTCGAATCGAATCAAATCAACTGAATTAGATAGAATGAACTTTGATTACTTCGAATTGAATTCGACACATTCCAATTGACTTGATTTGACTTTAATGAGAACGAGTAAACTTTAACGCATTGGAATAGATCCAAAACAACTGAATCGATCAAAAGGAACATCTATCAAGAACAATCCATTGATTTGGTATACATTCGAAAGACTAAGAATGAACTTAATCGGATTCGAATCGAATCAAATCAACTGAATTAGATAGAATGAACTTGGATTACTTCGAATTGAATTCGACACATTCCAATTGACTTGATTTCACTCTAATGAGAACGAGTAAACTTTAACGCATAGGAATAGATCCAAAACAACTGAATCGATCAAAAGGAACATCTATCAACAGGAATTAACAACAATCCCTTGATTTGGTATACAATCGAACGACTAAGAATGAACTTAATGAGATTCGAATCGAATCAAATAAACTGAATTAGATAGAATGAACTTTGATTACTTCGAATTGAGTACAACACATTCTAATTGACTTGATTTTGACTCTAATGAGAACGAGTAAACTTTAACGCATAGGAATAGATCTAAAACAACTGAATCGGTCAAAAGGAACATCTATCAACAACAATCCATTGATTTGGTATACATTCGAAAGACTAAGAATGAACTTAATCGGATTCGAATCGAATCAAATCAACTGAATTAGATAGAATGAACTTGGATTACTTCGAATTGAATTCGACACATTCCAATTGACTTGATTTGACTCTAACGAGAACGAGTAAACTTTAACGCATAGGAATAGATCCAAAACGACTGAATCGATCAAAAGGAACATCTATCAACAACAATCCATTGATTTGGTATACATTCGAAAGAATAAGAATGAACTTAATGGGATTCGAATCGAATCAAATGAATTGAATTAGATAGAATGAACTTTGATTACTTCGAATCGAATTCGACACATTCTAATTGACTTGATTTGACTCTAAAGAGAACGAGTAAACTTTAACGCATAGGAATAGATCCAAAACAACTGAATCGCTGAAAAGGAACATCTATGAACAAAATCCATTCATTTGGTATACATTCGAAAGACTAAGAATGAACTTAATCGGATTCGAATCGAATCAAATCAACTGAATTAGATAGAATGAACTTTGATTACTTCGAATTGAATTCGACACATTCCAATTGACTTGATTTGACTTTATTGAGAACGAGTAAACTTTAACGCATTGGAATAGATCCAAAACAACTGAATCGATCAAAAAGAACATCTATCAAGAACAATCCATTGATTTGGTATACATTCGAAAGACTAAGAATGAACTTAATCGGATTCGAATCGAATCAAATCAACTGAATTAGATAGAATGAACTTTGATTACTTCGAATTGAATTCGACACATTCCAATTGACTTGATTTGACTTTAATGAGAACGAGTAAACTTTAACGCATTGGAATAGATCCAAAACAACTGAATCGATCAAAAGGAACATCTATCAAGAACAATCCATTGATTTGGTATACATTCGAAAGACTAAGAATGAACTTAATCGGATTCGAATCGAATCAAATCAACTGAATTAGATAGAATGAACTTGGATTATTTCGAATTGAATTCGACACATTCCAATTGACTTGATTTCACTCTAATGAGAACGAGTAAACTTTAACGCATAGGAATAGATCCAAAACAACTGAATCGATCAAAAGGAACATCTATCAACAGGAATTAACAACAATCCCTTGATTTGGTATACAATCGAACGACTAAGAATGAACTTAATGAGATTCGAATCGAATCAAATAAACTGAATTAGATAGAATAAACTTTGATTACTTCGAATTGAGTACAACACATTCTAATTGACTTGATTTGACTCTAATGAGAACGAGTAAACTTGAACGCATAGGAATAGATCCGAAACAACTGAATCGATCAAAAGGAACATCTATCAACAACAATCCATTGATTTGGTATACATTCGAAAGACTAAGAATGAACTTAATCGGATTCGAATCGAATCAAATCAACTGAATTAGATAGAATGAACTTTGATTACTTCGAATTGAATTCGACACATTCCAATTGACTTGATTTCACTCTAATGAGAACGAGTAAACTTTAACGCATAGGAATAGATCCAAAACAACTGAATCGATTAAAAGGAACATCTATCAACAACATTCTATTGATTTGGTATACATTCGAAAGCCTAAGAATGAACTTAATTGGATTCGAATCGAATCAAATCAACTGAATTAGAGAGAATGAACTTTGATTACTTCGAATTGAGTACAACACATTCCAATTGACTTGATTTCACTCTAATGAGAACGAGTAAACTTTAATGAATTGGAATAGATGCAAAACAATTCAATCGGTCAAAAGGAACATCTATCAACAGGAATTAACAACAATCCCTTGATTTGGTATACATTCGAACGACTAGGAATGAACTTAATGGGATTCGAATCGTATCAAATAAACTGAATTAGATAGAATGAACTTTGATTACTTCGAATGGAGTTCGACACATTCTAATTGACTTGATTTGACTCTAATGAGAACGGGTAAACTTTAATGCATTGGAATAGATGCAAAACAACTGAATCGGTCAAAATGAACATCTATCAACAAGAATTAACAAGAATCCCTTGATTTGGTATACATTCGAACGACTAAGACTGAACTTAATGGGATTCGAATCGAATCAAATCAACTGAATTAGATAGAATGAACTTTGATTACTTCGAATTGAGTACGACACATTCTAATTGACTTGACTTGACTCTATTGAGAACGAGTAAACTTTAATGCATTGGAATAGATGCAAAACAACTGAATCGGTCAAAATGAACATATTTCAACAAGAATTAACAAGAATCCCTTGATTTGGTATACATTCGAACGACTAAGACTGAACTTAATGGGATTCGAATCGAATCAAATCAACTGAATTAGATAGAATGAACTTTGATTACTTCGAATTGAGTACGACACATTCTAATTGACTTGATTTGACTCTAATGAGAACGAGTAAACTTTAACGCATAGGAATAGATCCAAAACAACTGAATCGATCAAAAGGAACATCTATCAACAACAATCCATTAATTTCGTATACATTGGAAAGACTAAGAATGAACTTAATGGGATTCGAATCGAATCAAATCAACTGAATTAGATAGAATGAACTTTGATTACTTCGAATTGAATTCGACACATTCCAATTGACTTGATTTGACTTTATTGAGAACGAGTAAACTTTAACGCATTGGAATAGATCCAAAACAACTGAATCGATCAAAAAGAACATCTATCAAGAACAATCCATTGATTTGGTATACATTCGAAAGACTAAGAATGAACTTAATCGGATTCGAATCGAATCAAATCAACTGAATTAGATAGAATGTACTTTGATTACTTCGAATTGAATTCGACACATTCCATTTGACTTGATTTCACTCTAATGAGAACGAGTAAACTTTAATGCATTGGAATAGATGCAAAACAACTGAATCGGTCAAAATGAACATCTATCAACAAGAATTAACAAGAATCCCTTGATTTGGTATACATTCGAACGACTAAGACTGAACTTAATTGGATTCGAATCGAATCAAATCAACTGAATTAGATAGAATGAACTTTGATTACTTCGAATTGAGTTGACACATTCTAATTGACTTGATTTGACTCTAATGAGAACGAGTAAACTTTAATGCATTGGAATAGATGCAAAACAACTTAATCGGTTAAAATGAACATCTTTGAACAAGAATTAACAAGAATCCCTTGATTTGGTATACATTCGAACGACTAAGACTGAACTTAATGGGATTCGAATCGAACCAAATCAACTGAATTAGATAGAATGAACTTTGATTACTTCGAATTGAGTTCGACATATTCTAATTGACTTGATTTGACTCTAATGAGAACGACTAAACTTTAATGCATTGGAATAGATGTAAAACAACTGAATCGGTCAAAATGAACATCTTTCAACAAGAATTAACAAGAATCCCTTGATTTGGTATACATTCGAACGACTAAGACTGAACTTAATGGGATTCGAATCCAATCAAATCAACTGAATTAGATAGAATGAACTTTGATTACTTCGAATTGAGTTCGACACATTCTAATTGACTTGATTTGAATCTAATGAGAACGACTAAACTTTAATGCATTGGAATAGATGCAAAACAACTGAATCGGTCAAAATGAACATCTTTCAACAAGAATTAACAAGAATCCCTTGATTAGGTATACATTCGAACGACTAAGACTGAACTTACTGGGATTCGAATCGAACCAAAACAACTGAATTAGATAGAATGAACTTTGATTACTTCGAATTGAGTACAGCACATTCTAATTGACTTGATTTGACTCTAATGAGAATGAGTAAACTTTAACGCATAGGAATTGATCGAAAACAACTGAATCGATCAAAAGGAACATCTATCAACAACAATCCATTGATTTGGTATACATTCGAAAGAATAAGAATGAACTTAATGGGATTCGAATCGAATCAAATGAATTGAATTAGATAGTATAAACTTTGATTACTTCGAATTGAGTACAACACATTCTAATTGACTTGATTTGACTCTAACGAGAACGAGTAAACTTTAACGCATAGGAATAGATCCAAAACAACTGAATCGATCAAAAGGAACATCTATCAACAACAATACATTCATTTGGTATACATTCAAAAGACTAAGAATGAACTTAATGGGACTCGAATCGAATCAAATCAACTGAATTAGATAGAATGAACTTTGATTACTTCGAATTGAGTACAACACATTCTAATTGACTTGATTTGACTCTAATGAGAACGAGTAAACTTTAACGCATAGGAATAGATCCAAAACAACTGAATCGATCAAAAGGAACATCTATCAACAACAATCCATTGATTTGGTATACATTGGAAAGATTAAGAATGAACTTAATGGGATTCGAATCGAATCAAATAACCTGAATTAGAGAGAATGAACTTTGATTACTTCGAATTGAGTACAACACATTCCAATTGACTTGATTTCACTCTAATGAGAACGAGTAAACTTTAATGAATTGGAATAGATGCAAAACAATTGAATCGGTCAAAAGGAACATCTATCAACAGGAATTAACAACAATCCCTTGATTTCGTATACATTCGAACCACTAAGAATGAACTTAATGGAATTCGAATCGAATCAAATCAACTGAATTAGATAGAATGAACTTTGATTACTTCGAATTGAGTTCCACACATTGAAATTGACTTGATTTGACTCTAAGGAGAACGAGTAAACTTTAATGCATTGGAATAGATGCAAAACAACTGAATCGGTCAAAATGAACATCTATCAACAAGAATTAACAAGAATCCCTTGATTTGGTATACATTCGAACGACTAAGACTGAACTTAATGGGATTCGAATCGAATCAAATAACCTGAATTAGATAGAATGAACTTTGATTACTTCGAATTGAGTACAACACATTCTAATTGACTTGATTTGACTCTAATGAGAACGAGTAAACATTAACGCATAGGAATAGATCCAAAACAACTGAATCGGTCAAAATGAACATCTTTCAACAAGAATTAACAAGAATCCCTTGATTTGGTATACATTCGAACGACTAAGACTGAACTTAATGGGATTCGAATAGAACCAAATCAACCGAATTAGATAGAATGAACTTTGATTACTTCGAATTGAGTACAGCACATTCTAATTGACTTGATTTGACTCTAATGAGAATTAGTAAACTTTAACGCATAGGAATAGATCGAAAACGACAGAATCGATCAAAAGGAACATCTATCAACAACAATCCATTGATTTGGTATACATTCGAAAGAATAAGAATGAACTTAATGGGATTCGAATCGAATCAAATGAATTGAATTAGATAGAATGAACTTTGATTACTTCGAATTGAGTACAACACATTCTAATTGACTTGATTTGACTTTAACGAGAACGAGTAAACTTTAACGCATAGGAATATATCCGAAACAACTGAATCGATCAAAAGGAACATCTATCAACAACAATCCATTGATTTGGTATACATTCGAAAGACTAAGAATGAACTTAATGGGATTCGATTCGAATCAAATCAACTGAATTAGATAGAATGAACTTTGATTACTTCGAATTGAGTACAACACATTCTAATTGACTTGATTTGACTCTAATGAGAACGAGTAAACTTGAACGCATAGGAATAGATCCCAAACAACTGAATCGATCAAAAGGAACATCTATCAACAACAACCCATTGATTTGGTATACATTGGAAAGACTAAGAATGAACTTAATGAGATTCGAATCGAATCAAATAACCTGAATTAGAGAGAATGAACTTTGATTACTTCGAATTGAGTACCACACATTCCAATTGACTTGATTTCACTCTAATGAGAACGAGTAAACTTTACTGAATTGGAATAGATGCAAAACAATTGAATCGGTCAAAAGGAACATCTATCAACAGGAATTAACAACAATCCCTTGATTTCGTATACATTCGAACGACTAAGAATGAACTTAATGGGATTCGAATCAAATCAAATCAACTGAATTAGATAGAATGAACTTTGATTACTTCGAATTGAGTACAACACATTCTAATTGACTTGATTTGACTCTAAGGAGAACGAGTAAACTTTAATGCATTGGAATAGATGCAAAACAACTGAATCGGTCAAAATGAACGTCTATCAATAAGAATTAACAAGAATCCCTTGATTTGGTATACATTCGAACGACTAAGACTGAACTTAATGGGATTCGAATCGAAGCAAATCAACGGAATTAGATAGAATGAACTTTGATTACTTCGAATTGAGTACAACACATTCTAATTGACTTGATTTGACTCTAATGAGAACGAGTAAACTTTAACGCATAAGAATAGATCCAAAACAACTGAATCGATCAAAAGGAACATCTATCAACAACAATCCATTGATTTGGTATACATTCGAAAGACTAAGAATGAACATAATGGGATTCAAATCGAATGAAATCAACTGAATTAGATTGAATGAACTTTGATTACTTCGAATTGAGTACAACACATTCCAATTGACTTGATTTCACTCTAATGAGAACGAGTAAACTTTATTGAATTGGAATAGATGCAAAACAACTGAATCGGTCAAAAGGAACATCTATCAACAGGAATTAACAACAATCCCTTGATTTGGTATACATTCGAACGACTAAGAATGAACTTAATGGGATTCGAATCGAATCAAATCAACTGAATTAGATAGAATGAACTTTGATTACTTCGAATTGAGTTCGACACATTCTAATTGACTTGATTTGACTCTAATGAGAATGAGTAAACTTTAACGCATAGGAATTGATCCAAAACAACAGAATCGATCAAAAGGAACATCTATCAACAACAATCCATTGATTTGGTATACATTCGAAAGAATAAGAATGAACTTAATGGGATTCGAATCGAATCAAATGAATTGAATTAGATAGAATGAACTTTGATTACTTCGAATTGAGTACAACACATTCTAATTGACTTGATTTGACTCTAATGAGAACGAGTAAACTTTAACGCATAGGAATAGATCCAAAACAACAGAATCGCTCAAAAGGAACATCTATCAACAACAATCCATTCATTTGGTATACATTCGAACGACTAAGAATGAACTTAATGGGATTCGAATCGAATCGAATCAACTGAATTCGATAGAATGAACTTTGATTATTTCGAATTGAGTACAACACATTCTAATTGACTTCATTTGACTCTAATGAGAACGAGTAAACTTTAACGCATAGGAATAGATCCAAAACAACTGAATCGATCAAAAGGAACATCTATCAACAACAATCTATTCATTTGGTATACATTCGAAAGACTAAGAATGAACTTAATGGGATTCGAATCGAATCAAATCAACTGAATTAGATAGAATGAACTTTGATTACTTCGAATTAAATTCGACACATTCCAATTGACTTGATTTCACTCTAATGAGAACGAGTAAACTTTAATGAATTGGAATAGATGCAAAACAATTGAATCGGTCAAAAGGAACTTCTATCAACAGGAATCAACAACAATCCCTTGATTTGGTATACATTCGAACGACTAAGAATGAACTTAATGGGATTCGAATCGAATCAAATCAACTGAATTAGATAGAATGAACTTTGATTATTTCGAATTGAGTTCCACACATTGTAATTGACTTGATTTGACTCTAAGGAGAACGAGTAAACTTTAATGCATTGGAATAGATGCAAAACAACTTTATCGGTCAAAATGAACATCTATCAACAAGAATTAACAAGAATCCCTTGATTTGGTATACATACGAACGACTAAGAATGAACTTAATGGGATTCGAATCGAATCAAATCAACTGAATTAGATAGAATTAACTTTGATTACTTCGAATTGAGTACAACACATTCTAATTGACTTGATTTAACTCTAATGAGAACGAGTAAACTTTAACGCATAGGAATAGATCCAAAACAACTGAATCGCTCAAAAGGAACATCTATCAACAACAATCCATTCATTTGGTATACATTCGAAAGAATAAGAATGAACTTAATGGGATTCGAATCGAATCAAATGAATTGAATTAGATAGAATGAACTTTGATTACTTCGAATTGAGTACAACACATTCTAATTGACTTGATTTGACTCTAATGAGAACGAGTAAACTTTAACGCATAGGAATAGATCCAAAACAACTGAATCGCTCAAAAGGAACATCTATCAACAACAATCCATTGATTTGGAATACATTCGAAAGACTAAAAATGAACTTAATCGGATTCGAATCGAATCAAATCAACTGAATTAGATAGAATGAACTTTGATTACTTCGAATTGAATTCGACACATTCCAATTGACTTGATTTCACTCTAATGAGAACGAGTAAACTTTAACGCATAGGAATAGATCCAAAACAACTGAATCGATCAAAAGGAACATCTATCAACAGGAATTAACAACAATCTCTTGATTTGGTATACATTCGAACGACTAGGAATGAACTTAATGGGATTCGAATCGAATCAAATCAACTGAATTAGATAGAATGAACTTTGATTACTTCGAATTGAGTACAACACATTCTAATTTACTTGATTTGACTCTAATGAGAACGGGTAAACTTTAATGCATTGGAATAGATGCAAAACAACTGAATCGGTCAAAATGAACATCTATCAATAAGAATTAACAAGAATCCCTTTATTTGGTATACATTCGAACGACTAAGACTGAACTTAATGGGATTCGAATCGAATCAAATCAACTGAATTAGATAGAATGAACTTTGATTACTTCGAATTGAGTTCGACAAATTCTAATTGACTTGATTTGACTCTAATGAGAACGAGTAAACTTTAATGCATTGGAATAGATGCAAAACAACTTAATCAGTTAAAATGAACATCTTTCAACAAGAATTAACAAGAATCCCTTGATTTGGTATACATTCGAACGACTAAGACTGAACTTAATGGGATTCGAATCGAACCAAATCAACTGAATTAGATAGAATGAACTTTGATTACTTCGAATTGAGTACAACACACTCTAATTGACTTGATTTGACTCTAATGAGAACGAGTAAACTTTAACGCATAGGAATAGATTCAAAACAACTGAATCGATCAAAAGGAACATCTATCAACAACAATCCATTGATTTGGTATACATTGGAAAGACTAAGAATGAACTTAATGGGATTCGAATCGAATCAAATAACCTGAATTAGAGAGAATGAACTTTGATTACTTCGAATTGAGTACAACACATTCCAATTGACTTGATTTCACTCTAATGAGAACGAGTAAACTTTAATGAATTGGAATAGATGCAAAACAATTGAATCGGTCAAAAGGAACATTTATCAACAGGAATTAACAACAATCCCTTGATTTGGTATACATTCGAACGACTAAGACTGAACTTAATGGGATTCGAATCGAAGCAAATCAACTGCATTAGATAGAATGAACTTTGATTACTTCGAATTGAATTCGACACATTCCAATTGACTTGATTTGACTCTAATGAGAACGAGTAAACTTTAACGCATAAGAATAGATCCAAAACAACTGAATCGATCAAAAGGAACATCTATCAACAACAATCCATTGATTTGGTATACATTCGAAAGACTAAGAATGAACTTAATGGGATTCGAATCGAATGAAATCAACTGAATTAGATAGAATGAACTTTGATTACTTCGAATTGAGTACAACACATTCTAATTGACTTGATTTTACTCTAATGAGAACGAGTAAACTTCAACGCATAGGAATAGATCCAAAACAACTGAATCGATGAAAAGGAACATCTATCAACAACAATCCATTGATTTGGTATACATTCGAAAGACTAAGAATGAACTTAATGGGATTCGAATCGAATGAAATCAACTGAATTAGATAGAATGAACTTTGATTACTTCGAATTGAGTACAACACACTCTAATTGACTTGATTTGACTCTAATGAGAACGAGTAAACTTGAACGCATAGGAATAGATCCAAAACAACTGAATCGATCAAAAGGAACATCTTTCAACGACAATCTATTGATTTGGTATACATTCGAAAGCCTAAGAATGAACTTAATGGGATTCGAATCGAATCAAATAACCTGAATTAGAGAGAATGAACTTTGATTACTTCGAATTGAGTACAACACATTCCAATTGACTTGATTTCACTCTAATGAGAACGAGGAAACTTTAATGAATTGGAATAGATGCAAAACAATTGAATCGGTCAAAAGGAACATCTATCAATAGGAATTAACAACAATCTCTTGATTTGGTATACATTCGAACGACTAAGAATGAACTTAATGGGATTCGAATCGAATCAAATCAACTGAATTAGATAGAATGAACTTTGATTACTTCGAATTGAGTTCGACACATTCTAATTGACTTGATTTGACTCTAATGAGAATGAGTAAGCTTTAACGCATAGGAATTGATCCAAAACAACAGAATCGATCAAAAGGAACATCTATCAACAACAATCCATTGATTTGGTATACATTCGAAAGAACAAGAATGAACTTAATGGGAATCGAATCGAATCAAATGAATTGAATTAGATAGAATGAACTTTGATTACTTCGAATTGAGTACAACACATTCTAATTGACTTGATTTGACTCTAATGAGAACGAGTAAACTTTAACGCATAGGAATAGATCCAAAACAACAGAATCGCTCAAAAGGAACATCTATCAACAACAATCCATTCATTTGGTATACATTCGAACGACTAAGAATGAACTTAATGGGATTCGAATCGAATCAAATCAACTGAATTACATAGAATGAACTTTGATTACTTCGAATTGAGTACAACACATTCTAATTGACTTGATTTGACTCTAATGAGAACGAGTAAACTTTAATGAATTGGAATAGATGCAAAACAATTGAATCGGTCAAAAGTAACATCTATCAACAGGAATTAACAACAATCCCTTGATTTGGTATACATTCGAACCACTAAGAATGAACTTAATGGGATTCGAATCGAATCAAATCAACTGAATTAGATAGAATAAACTTTGATTACTTCGAATTGAATTCGACACATTCTAATTGACTTGATTTGACTCTAATGAGAACGGGTAAACTTTAATGCATTGGAATAGATGCAAAACAACTGAATCGGTCAAAATGAACATCTATCAACAAGAATTAACAAGAATCCCTTGATTTGGTATACATTCGAACGACTAAGACTGAACTTAATGGGATTCGAATCGAATCAGATCAACCGAATTAGATGGAATGAAGTTTGATTACTTCGAATTGAGTTCGACACATTCTAATTGACTTGATTTGACTCTAATGGGAACGACTAAACTTTAATGCATTGGAATAGATGCAAAACAATTGAATCGGTCAAAAGGAACATCTATCAACAGGAATTAACAACAATCCCTTGATTTGGTATACATTCGAACCACTAAGAATGAACTTAATGGGATTCGAATCGAATCAAATCAACTGAATTAGATAGAATAAACTTTGATTACTTCGAATTCAGTTCCACACATTGAAATTGACTTGATTTGACTCTAATGAGAACGGGTAAACTTTAATGCATTGGAATAGATGCAAAACAACTGAATCGGTCAAAATGAACATCTATCAACAAGAATTAACAAGAATCCCTTGATTTGGTATACATTCGAACGACTAAGACTGAACTTAATGGGATTCGAATCGAATCAAATCAACCGAATTAGATAGAATGAAGTTTGATTACTTCGAATTGAGTTCGACACAATCTAATTGACTTGATTTGACTCTAATGAGAACGACTAAACTTTAATGCATTGGAATAGATGCAAAACAATTGAATCGGTCAAAAGGAACATCTATCAACAGGAATTAACAACAATCCCTTGATTTGGTATACATTCGAACCACTAAGAATGAACTTAATGGGATTCGAATCGAATCAAATCAACTGAATTAGATAGAATAAACTTTGATTACTTCGAATTGAATTCGACACATTCTAATTGACTTGATTTGACTCTAATGAGAACGGGTAAACTTTAATGCATTGGAATAGATGCAAAACAACTGAATCGGTCAAAATGAACATCTATCAACAAGAATTAACAAGAATCCCTTGATTTGGTATACATTCGAACGACTAAGACTGAACTTAATGGGATTCGAATCGAATCAAATCAACTGAATTAGATAGAATGAAGTTTGATTACTTCGAATTGAGTTCGACACATTCTAATTGACTTGATTTGACTCTAATGAGAACGACTAAACTTTAATGCATTGGAATAGATGCAAAACAACTGAATCGGTCAAAATGAACATCTTTCAACAAGAATTAACAAGAATCCCTTGATTTGGTATACATTCGAACGACTAAGACTGAACTTAATGGGATTCGAATCAAACCAAATCAACTGAATTAGATAGAATGAACTTTGATTATTTCGAATTGAGTACAACACATTCTAATTGACTTGATTTGACTCTAATGAGAACGAGTAAACTTGAACGCATAGGAATAGATCCCAAATAACTGAATCGATCAAAAGGAACATCTATCAACAACAATCCATTGATTTGGTATACATTGGAAAGACTAAGAATGAACTTAATGGGATTCGAATCGAATCAAATAACCTGAATTAGAGAGAATGAACTTTGATTACTTCGAATTGAGTACAACACATTCCAATTGACTTGATTTCACTCTAATGAGAACGAGTAAACTTCAATGAATTGGAATAGATGCAAAACAATTGAATCGGTCAAAAGGAACATCTATCAACAGGAATTAACAACAATCCCTTGATTTCGTATACATTCGAACAACTAAGAATGAACTTAATGGGATTCGAATCGAATCAAATCAACTGAATTAGATAGAATGAACTTTGATTACTTCGAATTGAGTACAACACATTCTAATTGACTTGATTTGACTCTAATGAGAATGAGTAAACTTTAACGCATAGGAATAGATCCAAAACAACTGAATCGATCAAAAGGAACATCTATCAACAACAATCCATTCGTTTGGTATACATTCGAAAGACTATGAATGAACTTAATGGGACTCGAATCGAATTAAATCAACTGAATTACATAGAATGAACTTTGATTACTTCGAATTGAGTACAACACATTCTAATTGACTTGATTTGACTCTAATGAGAACGAGTAAACTTGAACGCATAGGAATAGATCCCAAATAACTGAATCGATCAAAAGGAACATCTATCAACAACAATCCATTGATTTGGTATACATTGGAAAGACTAAGAATGAACTTAATGGGATTCGAATCGAATCAAATAACCTGAATTAGAGAGAATGAACTTTGATTACTTCGAATTGAGTACAACACATTCCAATTGACTTGATTTCACTCTAATGAGAACGAGTAAACTTTAACGAATTGGAATAGATGCAAAACAATTGAATCGGTCAAAAGGAACATCTATCAACAGGAATTAACAACAATCCCTTGATTTCGTATACATTCGAACAACTAAGAATGAACTTAATGGGATTCGAATCGAATCAAATCAACTGAATTAGATAGAATGAACTTTGATTACTTCGAATTCAGTTCCACACATTGAAATTGACTTGATTTGACTCTAATGAGAACGGGTAAACTTTAATGCATTGGAATAGATGCAAAACAACTGAATCGGTCAAAATGAACAACTATCAACAAAAATTAACAAGAATCCCTTGATTTGGTATACATTCGAACGACTAAGAATGAACTTAATGGGATTCGAATCGAATCAAATCAACCGAATTAGATAGAATGAAGTTTGATTACTTCGAATTGAGTTCGACACATTCTAATTGACTTGATTTGACTCTAATGAGAACGACTAAACTTTAATGCATTGGAATAGATGCAAAACAATTGAATCGGTCAAAAGGAACATCTATCAACAGGAATTAACAACAATCCCTTGATTTGGTATACATTCGAACCACTAAGAATGAACTTAATGGGATTCGAATCGAATCAAATCAACTGAATTAGATAGAATAAACTTTGATTACTTCGAATTGAATTCGACACATTCTAATTGACTTGATTTGACTCTAATGAGAACGGGTAAACTTTAATGCATTGGAATAGATGCAAAACAACTGAATCGGTCAAAATGAACATCTATCAACAAGAATTAACAAGAATCCCTTGATTTGGTATACATTCGAACGACTAAGACTGAACTTAATGGGATTCGAATCGAATCAAATCAACCGAATTAGATAGAATGAAGTTTGATTACTTCGAATTGAGTTCGACACATTCTAATTGACTTGATTTGACTCTAATGAGAACGACTAAACTTTAATGCATTGGAATAGATGCAAAACAATTGAATCGGTCAAAAGGAACATCTATCAACAGGAATTAACAACAATCCCTTGATTTGGTATACATTCGAAACACTAAGAATGAACTTAATGGGATTCGAATCGAATCAAATCAACTGAATTAGATAGAATAAACTTTGATTACTTCGAATTGAATTCGACACATTCTAATTGACTTGATTTGACTCTAATGAGAACGGGTAAACTTTAATGCATTGGAATAGATGCAAAACAATTGAATCGGTCAAAAGGAACATCTATCAACAGGAATTAACAACAATCCCTTGATTTGGTATACATTCGAACGACTAAGAATGAACTTAATGGGATTCGAATCGAATCAAATCAACTGAATTAGATAGAATGAACTTTGATTACTTCGAATTGAGTTGGACACATTCTAATTGACTTGATTTGACTCTAATGAGAACGGGTAAACTTTAATGCATTGGAATAGATGCAAAACAACTGAATCGGTCAAAATGAACATCTATCAACAAGAATTAACAAGAATCTCGTTATTTGGTATACATTCGAACGACTAAGACTGAACTTAATGGGATTCGAATCCAATCAAATCAACTGAATTAGATAGAATGAACGTTGATTACTTCGAATTGAGTTCGACACATTCTAATTGACTTGATTTGACTCTAATGAGAACGAGTAAACTTTAATGCATAGGAATAGATCCAAAACAACTGAATCGATCAAAAGGAACATCTATCAACAACAATCCATTGATTTGGTATACATTGGAAAGACTAAGAATGAACTTAATGGGATTCGAATCGAATCAAATAACCTGAATTAGAGAGAATGAACTTTGATTACTTCGAATTGAGTACAACACATTCCAATTGACTTGATTTCACTCTAATGAGAACGAGTAAACTTTAATGAATTGGAATAGATGCAAAACAATTGAATCGGTCAAAAGGAACATCTATCAACAGGAATTAACAACAATCTCTTGATTTGGTATACATTCGAACGACTAAGAATGAACTTAATGGGATTCGAATCGAATCAAATCAACTGAATTAGATAGAATGAACTTTGATTACTTCGAATTGAGTTCGACACATTCTAATTGACTTGATTTGACTCTAATGAGAATGAGTAAACTTTAACGCATAGGAATTGATCCAAAACAACAGAATCGATCAAAAGGAACATCTATCAACAACAATCCATTGATTTGGTATACATTCGAAAGAATAAGAATGAACTTAATGGGAATCGAATCGAATCAAATGAATTGAATTAGATAGAATGAACTTTGATTACTTCGAATTGAGTACAACACATTCTAATTGACTTGATTTGACTCTAATGAGAACGAGTAAACTTTAACGCATAGGAATAGATCCAAAACAACAGAATCGCTCAAAAGGAACATCTATCAACAACAATCCATTCATTTGGTATACATTCGAACGACTAAGAATGAACTTAATGGGATTCGAATCGAATCAAATCAACTGAATTACATAGAATGAACTTTGATTACTTCGAATTGAGTTCGACACATTCTAATTGACTTGATTTGACTCTAATGTGAACGACTAAACTTTAATGCATTGGAATAGATGCAAAACAATTGAATCGGTCAAAAGGAACATCTATCAACAGGAATTAACAACAATCCCTTGATTTGGTATACATTCGAACCACTAAGAATGAATTTAATGGGATTCGAATCGAATCAAATCAACTGAATTAGATAGAATAAACTTTGATTACTTCGAATTGAATTCGACACATTCTAATTGACTTGATTTGACTCTAATGAGAACGGGTAAACTTTAATGCATTGGAATAGATGCAAAACAACTGAATCGGTCAAAATGAACATCTATCAACAAGAATTAACAAGAATCCCTTGATTTGGTATACATTCGAACGACTAAGACTGAACTTAATGGGATTCGAATCGAATCAAATCAACTGAATTAGATAGAATGAAGTTTGATTACTTCGAATTGAGTTCGACACATTCTAATTGACTTGATTTGACTCTAATGAGAACGACTAAAATTTAATGCATTGGAATAGATGCAAAACAACTGAATCGGTCAAAATGAACATCTTTCAACAAGAATTAACAAGAATCCCTTGATTTGGTATACATTCGAACGACTAAGACTGAACTTAATGGGATTCGAATCAAACCAAATCAACTGAATTAGATAGAATGAACTTTGATTATTTCGAATTGAGTACAACACATTCTAATTGACTTGATTTGACTCTAATGAGAACGAGTAAACTTGAACGCATAGGAATAGATCCCAAATAACTGAATCGATCAAAAGGAACATCTATCAACAACAATCCATTGATTTGGTATACATTGGAAAGACTAAGAATGAACTTAATGGGATTCGAATCGAATCAAATAACCTGAATTAGAGAGAATGAACTTTGATTACTTCGAATTGAGTACAACACATTCCAATTGACTTGATTTCACTCTAATGAGAACGAGTAAACTTCAATGAATTGGAATAGATGCAAAACAATTGAATCGGTCAAAAGGAACATCTATCAACAGGAATTAACAACAATCCCTTGATTTCGTATACATTCGAACAACTAAGAATGAACTTAATGGGATTCGAATCGAATCAAATCAACTGAATTAGATAGAATGAACTTTGATTACTTCGAATTGAGTACAACACATTCTAATTGACTTGATTTGACTCTAATGAGAATGAGTAAACTTTAACGCATAGGAATAGATCCAAAACAACTGAATCGATCAAAAGGAACATCTATCAACAACAATCCATTCGTTTGGTATACATTCGAAAGACTATGAATGAACTTAATGGGACTCGAATCGAATCAAATCAACTGAATTACATAGAATGAACTTTGATTACTTCGAATTGAGTACAACACATTCTAATTGACTTGATTTGACTCTAATGAGAACGAGTAAACTTGAACGCATAGGAATAGATCCCAAATAACTGAATCGATCAAAAGGAACATCTATCAACAACAATCCATTGATTTGGTATACATTGGAAAGACTAAGAATGAACTTAATGGGATTCGAATCGAATCAAATAACCTGAATTAGAGAGAATGAACTTTGATTACTTCGAATTGAGTACAACACATTCCAATTGACTTGATTTCACTCTAATGAGAACGAGTAAACTTTAACGAATTGGAATAGATGCAAAACAATTGAATCGGTCAAAAGGAACATCTATCAACAGGAATTAACAACAATCCCTTGATTTCGTATACATTCGAACAACTAAGAATGAACTTAATGGGATTCGAATCGAATCAAATCAACTGAATTAGATAGAATGAACTTTGATTACTTCGAATTCAGTTCCACACATTGAAATTGACTTGATTTGACTCTAATGAGAACGGGTAAACTTTAATGCATTGGAATAGATGCAAAACAACTGAATCGGTCAAAATGAACATCTATCAACAAGAATTAACAAGAATCCCTTGATTTGGTATACATTCGAACGACTAAGAATGAACTTAATGGGATTCGAATCGAATCAAATCAACCGAATTAGATAGAATGAAGTTTGATTACTTCGAATTGAGTTCGACACATTCTAATTGACTTGATTTGACTCTAATGAGAACGACTAAACTTTAATGCATTGGAATAGATGCAAAACAATTGAATCGGTCAAAAGGAACATCTATCAACAGGAATTAACAACAATCCCTTGATTTGGTATACATTCGAACCACTAAGAATGAACTTAATGGGATTCGAATCGAATCAAATCAACTGAATTAGATAGAATAAACTTTGATTACTTCGAATTGAATTCGACACATTCTAATTGACTTGATTTGACTCTAATGAGAACGGGTAAACTTTAATGCATTGGAATAGATGCAAAACAACTGAATCGGTCAAAATGAACATCTATCAACAAGAATTAACAAGAATCCCTTGATTTGGTATACATTCGAACGACTAAGACTGAACTTAATGGGATTCGAATCGAATCAAATCAACCGAATTAGATAGAATGAAGTTTGATTACTTCGAATTGAGTTCGACACATTCTAATTGACTTGATTTGACTCTAATGAGAACGACTAAACTTTAATGCATTGGAATAGATGCAAAACAATTGAATCGGTCAAAAGGAACATCTATCAACAGGAATTAACAACAATCCCTTGATTTGGTATACATTCGAAACACTAAGAATGAACTTAATGGGATTCGAATCGAATCAAATCAACTGAATTAGATAGAATAAACTTTGATTACTTCGAATTGAATTCGACACATTCTAATTGACTTGATTTGACTCTAATGAGAACGGGTAAACTTTAATGCATTGGAATAGATGCAAAACAATTGAATCGGTCAAAAGGAACATCTATCAACAGGAATTAACAACAATCCCTTGATTTGGTATACATTCGAACGACTAAGAATGAACTTAATGGGATTCGAATCGAATCAAATCAACTGAATTAGATAGAATGAACTTTGATTACTTCGAATTGAGTTGGACACATTCTAATTGACTTGATTTGACTCTAATGAGAACGGGTAAACTTTAATGCATTGGAATAGATGCAAAACAACTGAATCGGTCAAAATGAACATCTATCAACAAGAATTAACAAGAATCTCGTTATTTGGTATACATTCGAACGACTAAGACTGAACTTAATGGGATTCGAATCCAATCAAATCAACTGAATTAGATAGAATGAACGTTGATTACTTCGAATTGAGTTCGACACATTCTAATTGACTTGATTTGACTCTAATGAGAACGAGTAAACTTTAATGCATAGGAATAGATCCAAAACAACTGAATCGATCAAAAGGAACATCTATCAACAACAATCCATTGATTTGGTATGCATTGGAAAGACTAAGAATGAACTTAATGGGATTCGAATCGAATCAAATAACCTGAATTAGAGAGAATGAACTTTGATTACTTCGAATTGAGTACAACACATTCCAATTGACTTGATTTCACTCTAATGAGAACGAGTAAACTTTAATGAATTGGAATAGATGCAAAACAATTGAATCGGTCAAAAGGAACATCTATCAACAGGAATTAACAACAACCTCTTGATTTGGTATACATTCGAACGACTAAGAATGAACTTAATGGGATTCGAATCGAATCAAATCAACTGAATTAGATAGAATGAACTTTGATTACTTCGAATTGAGTTCGACACATTCTAATTGACTTGATTTGACTCTAATGAGAATGAGTAAACTTTAACGCATAGGAATTGATCCAAAACAACAGAATCGATCAAAAGGAACATCTATCAACAACAATCCATTGATTTGGTATACATTCGAAAGAATAAGAATGAACTTAATGGGAATCGAATCGAATCAAATGAATTGAATTAGATAGAATGAACTTTGATTACTTCGAATTGAGTACAACACATTCTAATTGACTTGATTTGACTCTAATGAGAACGAGTAAACTTTAACGCATAGGAATAGATCCAAAACAACAGAATCGCTCAAAAGGAACATCTATCAACAACAATCCATTCATTTGGTATACATTCGAACGACTAAGAATGAACTTAATGGGATTCGAATCGAATCAAATCAACTGAATTACATAGAATGAACTTTGATTACTTCGAATTGAGTGCAACACATTCTAATTGACTTGATTTGACTCTAATGAGAACGAGTAAACTTGAACGCATAGGAATAGATCCCAAATAACTGAATCGATCAAAAGGAACATCTATCAACAACAATCCATTGATTTGGTATACATTGGAAAGACTAAGAATGAACTTAATGGGATTCGAATCGAATCAAATAACCTGAATTAGAGAGAATGAACTTTGATTACTTCGAATTGAGTACAACACATTCCAATTGACTTGATTTCACTCTAATGAGAACGAGTAAACTTTAACGAATTGGAATAGATGCAAAACAATTGAATCGGTCAAAAGGAACATCTATCAACAGGAATTAACAACAATCCCTTCATTTCGTATACATTCGAACCACTAAGAATGAACTTAATGGGATTCGAATCGAATCAAATACTCTGAATTAGATATAATGAACTTTGATTACTTCGAATTGAGTTCCACACATTGAAATTGACTTGATTTGACTCTAAGGAGAACGAGTAAACTTTAATGCATTGGAATAGATGCAAAACAACTGAATCGGTCAAAATGAACGTCTATCAACAAGAATTAACAAGAATCCCTTGATTTGGTATACATTCGAACGACTAAGACTGAACTTAATGGGATTCGAATCGAACCAAATCAACTGAATTAGATAGAATGAACTTTGATTACTTCGAATTGAGTACAGCACATTCTAATTGACTTGATTTGACTCTAATGAGAATGAGTAAACTTTAACGCATAGGAATAGATCCAAAACAACTGAATCGTTGAAAAGGAACATCTATCAACAACAATCCATTGATTTGGTATACATTCGAACGACTAAGAATGAACTTAATGGGATTCGAATCGAATCAAATCAACTGAATTAGATAGAATGAACTTTGATTACTTCGAATTGAGTTCGACACATTCTAATTGACTTGATTTGACTCTAATGAGAACGAGTAAACTTTAACGCATAGGAATAGATCCAAAACAACTGAATCGTTGAAAAGGAACATCTATCAACAACAATCCATTGATTTGGTATACATTCGAACGACTAAGAATGAACTTAATGGGATTCGAATCGAATCAAATCAACTGAATTAGATAGAATGAACTTTGATTACTTCGAATTGAGTTCGACACATTCTAATTGACTTGATTTGACCTTAATGAGAACGAGTAAACTTGAACGCATAGGAATAGATCCCAAATAACTGAATCGATCAAAAGGAACATCTATCAACAACAATCCATTGATTTGGTATACATTGGAAAGACTAAGAATGAACTTAATGGGATTCGAATCGAATCAAATAACCTGAATTAGAGAGAATGAACTTTGATTACTTCGAATTGAGTACAACACATTCCAATTGACTTGATTTCACTCTAATGAGAACGAGTAAACTTGAATGAATTGGAATAGATGCAAAACAATTGAATCGGTCAAAAGGAACATCTATCAACAGGAATTAACAACAATCCCTTGATTTCGTATACATTCGAACAACTAAGAATGAACTTAATGGGATTCGAATCGAATCAAATCAACTGAATTAGATAGAATGAACTTTGATTACTTCGAATTAAGTTCCACACATTGAAATTGACTTGATTTGACTCTAAGGAGAACGAGTAAACTTTAATGCATTGGAATAGATGCAAAACAACTGAATCGGTCAAAATGAACGTCTATCAACAAGAATTAACAAGAATCCCTTGATTTGGTATACATTCGAACGACTAAGACTGAACTTAATGGGATTCGAATCGAAGCAAATCAACGGAATTAGATAGAATGAACTTTGATTACTTCGAATTGAGTACAACACATTCTAATTGACTTGATTTGACTCTAATGAGAACGAGTAAACTTTAACGCATAAGAATAGATCCAAAACAACTGAATCGATCAAAAGGAATATCTATCAACAAGAATCCATTGATTTGGTATACATTCGAAAGACTAAGAATGAACTTAATGGGATTCGAATCGAATGAAATCAACTGAATTAGATAGAATGAACTTTGATTACTTCGAATTGAGTACAACACATTCTAATTGACTTGATTTTACTCTAATGAAAACGAGTAAACTTCAACGCATAGGAATAGATCCAAAATAACTGAATCGATCAAAAGGAACATTTATCAACAACAATCCATTGATTTGGTATACATTCAAAAGACTAAGAATGAACTTAATGGGATTCGAATCGAATCAAATAACCTGAATTAGATAGAATGAACTTTGATTACTTCGAATTGAGTAAAACACATTCTAATTGACTTGATTTGACTCTAATGAGAACGAGTAAACTTCAACGCATAGGAATAGATCCAAAACAACTGAATCGATCAAAACGAACATCTATCAACAACAATCTATTGATTTGGTATACATTCAAAAGCCTAAGAATGAACTTAATGGGATTCAAATCGAATCAAATAACCTGAATTAGAGAGAATGAACTTTGATTACTTCGAATTGAGTACAACACATTCCAATTGACTTGATTTCACTCTAATGAGAACGAGTAAACTTTAATGAATTGGAATAGATGCAAAACAATTGAATCGGTCAAAAGGAACATCTATCAACAGGAATTAACAACAATACCTTGATTTGGTATACATTCGAACGACTACGAATGAACTTAATGGGATTCGAATCGAATCAAATCAACTGAATTAGATAGAATGAACTTTGATTACTTCGAATTGAGTTCGACACATTCTAATTGACTTGATTTGACTCTAATGAGAACGGGTAAACTTTAATGCATTGGAATAGATGCAAAACAACTGAATCGGTCAAAATGAACATCTATCAACAAGAATTAACAAGAATCCCTTGATTTGGTATACATTCGAACGACTAAGACTGAACTTAATGGGATTCGAATCCAATCAAATCAACTGAATTAGATAGAATGAACGTTTATTACTTCGAATTGAGTTCCACACATTCTAATTGACTTGATTTGACTCTAATGAGAACGAGTAAACTTTAATGCATTGGAATAGATGCAAAACAACTGAATCGGTCAAAATGAACATCTTTCAACAAGAATTAACAAGAATCCCTTGATTTGGTATACATTCGAACAACTAAGACTGAACTTAATGGGATTCGAATCGAAGCAAATCAACTGAATTATATAGAATGAACTTTGATTACTTCGAATTGAGTACAACACATTCTAATTGACTTGATTTGACTCTAATGAGAATGAGTAAACTTTAACGCATAGGAATTGATCCAAAAAAACTGAATCGATCAAAACGAACATCTATCAACAACAATCCATTGATTTGGTATACATTCGAAAGAACAAGAATGAACTTAATGGGATTCGAATCGAATCAAATGAATTGAATTCGATAGAATGAACTTTGATTACTTCGAATTGAGTACAACACATTCTAATTGACTTGATTTGACTCTAATGAGAACGAGTAAACTTTAACGCATAGGAATAGATCCAAAACAACTGAATCGCTCAAAAGGAACATTTATCAACAACAATCCATTCATTTGGTATACATTCGAAAGACTAAGAATGAACTTAATGGGATTCGAATCAAATCAAATCAACTGAATTAGATAGAATGAACTTTGATTACTTCGAATTGAGTACAACACATTCTAATTGACTTGATTTGACTCTAAAGAGAACGAGTAAACTTGAACGCATAGGAATAGATCCAAAACAACTGAATCGCTCAAAAGGAACATTTATCAACAACAATCCATTCATTTGGTATACATTCGAAAGACTAAGAATGAACTTAATGGGATTCTAATCAAATCAAATCAACTGAATTAGATAGAATGAACTTTGATTATTTCGAATTGAGTACAACACATTCTAATTGACTTGATTACAATCCATTGATTTGGTACACATTCGAAAGACTAAGAATGAACTTAATGGGATTCGAATCGAATCAAATCAACTGAATTAGATAGAATGAACTTTGATTACTTCGAATTGAATTCGACACATTCCAATTGACTTGATTTCACTCTAATGAGAACGAGTAAACTTTAACGCATAGGAATAGATCCAAAACAACTGAATCGATCAAAAGGAACATCTATCAACAACAATCCATTGATTTGGTATACATTCGAAAGACTAAGAATGAACTTAATGGGATTCGAATCGAATCAAATAACCTGAATTAGATAGAATGAACTTTGATTACTTCGAATTGAGTACAACACATTCTAATTGACTTGATTTGACTCTAATGAGAACGAGTAAACTTTAATGCATAGGAATAGATCCAAAACAACTGAATCGATCAAAAGGAACATCTTTCAACGACAATCTATTGATTTGGTATACATTCGAAAGCCTAAGAATGAACTTAATGGGATTCGAATCGAATCAAATAACCTGAATTAGAGAGAATGAACTTTGATTACTTCGAATTGAGTACAACACATTCCAATTGACTTGATTTCACTCTAATGAGAACGAGTAAACTTTAATGAATTGGAATAGATGCAAAACAATTGAATCGGTCAAAAGGAACATCTATCAACAGGAATTAACAACAATCCCTTGATTTGGTATACATTCGAACGACTAAGAAAGAACTTATTGGGATTTGAATCGAATCAAATCAACTGAATTAGATAGAATGAACTTTGATTACTTCGAATTGAGTTCGACACATTCTAATTGACTTGATTTGACTCTAATGAGAACGAGTAAACTTTAACGCATAAGAATAGATCCAAAACAACTGAATCGCTCAAAAGGAACATCTATCAACAATAATCCATTGATTTGGTATACATTCGAAAGACTAAGAATGAACTTAATGCGATTCGAATCGAATGAAATCAACTGAATTAGATAGAATGAACTTTGATTACTTCGAATTGAGTACAACACATTCTAATTGACTTGATTTTACTCTAATGAGAACGAGTAAACTTCAACGCATAGGAATAGATCCAAAACAACTGAATCGATCAAAAGGAACATCTATCAACAACAATCCATTGATTTGGTATACATTCGAAAGACTAAGAATGAACTTAATGGGATTCGAATCGAATGAAATCAACTGAATTAGATAGAATGAACTTTGATTACTTCGAATTGAGTACAACACATTCTAATTGACTTGATTTTACTCTAATGAGAACGAGTAAACTTCAACGCATAGGAATAGATCCAAAACAACTGAATCGATCAAAAGGAACATCTATCAACAACAATCCATTGATTTGGTATACATTCGAAAGACTAAGAATGAACTTAATGGGATACGAATCGAATGAAATCAACTGAATTAGATAGAATGAACTTTGATTACTTCGAATTGAGTACAACACATTCTAATTGACTTGATTTTACTCTAATGAGAACGAGTAAACTTCAACGCATAGGAATAGATCCAAAAGAACTGAATCGATCAAAAGGAACATTTATCAACAACAATCCATTGATTTGGTATACATTCGAAAGACTAAGAATGAACTTAATGAGATTCGAATCGAATCAAATAACCTGAATTAGAGAGAATGAACTTTGATTACTTCGAATTGAATTCGACACATTCTAATTGACTTGATTTGACTCTAATGAGAACGGGTAAACTTTAATGCATTGGAATAGATGCAAAACAACTGAATCGGTCAAAATGAACATCTATCAACAAGAATTAACAAGAATCCCTTGATTTGGTATACATTCGAACGACTAAGACTGAACTTAATGGGATTCGAATCGAATCAAATCAACCGAATTAGATAGAATGAAGTTTGATTACTTCGAATTGAGTTCGACACATTCTAATTGACTTGATTTGACTCTAATGAGAACGACTAAACTTTAATGCATTGGAATAGATGCAAAACAATTGAATCGGTCAAAAGGAACATCTATCAACAGGAATTAACAACAATCCCTTGATTTGGTATACATTCGAAACACTTAGAATGAACTTAATGGGATTCGAATCGAATCAAATCAACTGAATTAGATAGAATAAACTTTGATTACTTCGAATTGAATTCGACACATTCTAATTGACTTGATTTGACTCTAATGAGAACGGGTAAACTTTAATGCATTGGAATAGATGCAAAACAATTGAATCGGTCAAAAGGAACATCTATCAACAGGAATTAACAACAATCCCTTGATTTGGTATACATTCGAACGACTAAGAATGAACTTAATGGGATTCGAATCGAATCTAATCAACTGAATTAGATAGAATGAACTTTGATTACTTCGAATTGAGTTGGACACATTCTAATTGACTTGATTTGACTCTAATGAGAACGGGTAAACTTTAATGCATTGGAATAGATGCAAAACAACTGAATCGGTCAAAATGAACATCTATCAACAAGAATTAACAAGAATCTCGTTATTTGGTATACATTCGAACGACTAAGACTGAACTTAATGGGATTCGAATCCAATCAAATCAACTGAATTAGATAGAATGAACGTTGATTACTTCGAATTGAGTTCGACACATTCTAATTGACTTGATTTGACTCTAATGAGAACGAGTAAACTTTAATGCATAGGAATAGATCCAAAACAACTGAATCGATCAAAAGGAACATCTATCAACAACAATCCATTGATTTGGTATACATTGGAAAGACTAAGAATGAACTTAATGGGATTCGAATCGAATCAAATAACCTGAATTAGAGAGAATGAACTTTGATTACTTCGAATTGAGTACAACACATTCCAATTGACTTGATTTCACTCTAATGAGAACGAGTAAACTTTAATGAATTGGAATAGATGCAAAACAATTGAATCGGTCAAAAGGAACATCTATCAACAGGAATTAACAACAATCTCTTGATTTGGTATACATTCGAACGACTAAGAATGAACTTAATGGGATTCGAATCGAATCAAATCAACTGAATTAGATAGAATGAACTTTGATTACTTCGAATTGAGTTCGACACATTCTAATTGACTTGATTTGACTCTAATGAGAATGAGTAAACTTTAACGCATAGGAATTGATCCAAAACAACAGAATCGATCAAAAGGAACATCTATCAACAACAATCCATTGATTTGGTATACATTCGAAAGAATAAGAATGAACTTAATGGGAATCGAATCGAATCAAATGAATTGAATTAGATAGAATGAACTTTGATTACTTCGAATTGAGTACAACACATTCTAATTGACTTGATTTGACTCTAATGAGAACGAGTAAACTTTAACGCATAGGAATAGATCGAAAACAACAGAATCGCTCAAAAGGAACATCTATCAACAACAATCCATTCATTTGGTATACATTCGAACGACTAAGAATGAACTTAATGGGATTCGAATCGAATCAAATCAACTGAATTACATAGAATGAACTTTGATTACTTCGAATTGAGTGCAACACATTCTAATTGACTTGATTTGACTCTAATGAGAACGAGTAAACTTGAACGCATAGGAATAGATCCAAAACAACTGAATCGATCAAAAGGAACATCTATCAACAACAATCCATTGATTTGGTATACATTGGAAAGACTAAGAATGAACTTAATGGGATTCGAATCGAATCAAATAACCTGAATTAGAGAGAATGAACTTTGATTACTTCGAATTGAGTACAACACATTCCAATTGACTTGATTTCACTCTAATGAGAACGAGTAAACTTTAACGAATTGGAATAGATGCAAAACAATTGAATCGGTCAAAAGGAACATCTATCAACAGGAATTAACAACAATCCCTTCATTTCGTATACATTCGAACCACTAAGAATGAACTTAATGGGATTCGAATCGAATCAAATACTCTGAATTAGATATAATGAACTTTGATTACTTCGAATTGAGTTCCACACATTGAAATTGACTTGATTTGACTCTAAGGAGAACGAGTAAACTTTAATGCATTGGAATAGATGCAAAACAACTGAATCGGTCAAAATGAACGTCTATCAACAAGAATTAACAAGAATCCCTTGATTTGGTATACATTCGAACGACTAAGACTGAACTTAATGGGATTCGAATCGAAGCAAATCAACGGAATTAGATAGAATGAACTTTGATTACTTCGAATTGAGTTTGACACATTCTAATTGACTTGATTTGACTCTAATGAGAACGACTAAACTTTAATGCATTGGAATAGATGCAAAACAACTGAATCGGTCAAAATGAACATCTTTCAACAAGAATTAACAAGAATCCCTTGATTTGGTATACATTCGAACGACTAAGACTGAACTTAATGGGATTCGAATCGAACCAAATCAACTGAATTAGATAGAATGAACTTTGATTACTTCGAATTGAGTACAGCACATTCTAATTGACTTGATTTGACTCTAATGAGAATGAGTAAACTTTAACGCATAGGAATAGATCCAAAACAACTGAATCGTTGAAAAGGAACATCTATCAACAACAATCCATTGATTTGGTATACATTCGAACGACTAAGAATGAACTTAATGGGATTCGAATCGAATCAAATCAACTGAATTAGATAGAATGAACTTTGATTACTTCGAATTGAGTTCGACACATTCTAATTGACTTGATTTGACTCTAATGAGAACGAGTAAACTTGAACGCATAGGAATAGATCCCAAATAACTGAATCGATCAAAAGGAACATCTATCAACAACAATCCATTGATTTGGTATACATTGGAAAGACTAAGAATGAACTTAATGGGATTCGAATCGAATCAAATAACCTGAATTAGAGAGAATGAACTTTGATTACTTCGAATTGAGTACAACACATTCCAATTGACTTGATTTCACTCTAATGAGTACGAGTAAACTTGAATGAATTGGAATAGATGCAAAACAATTGAATCGGTCAAAAGGAACATCTATCAACAGGAATTAACAACAATCCCTTGATTTCGTATACATTCGAACAACTAAGAATGAACTTAATGGGATTCGAATCGAATCAAATCAACTGAATTAGATAGAATGAACTTTGATTACTTCGAATTAAGTTCCACACATTGAAATTGACTTGATTTGACTCTAAGGAGAACGAGTAAACTTTAATGCATTGGAATAGATGCAAAACAACTGAATCGGTCAAAATGAACGTCTATCAACAAGAATTAACAAGAATCCCTTGATTTGGTATACATTCGAACGACTAAGACTGAACTTAATGGGATTCGAATCGAATGAAATCAACTGAATTAGATAGAATGAACTTTGATTACTTCGAATTGAGTACAACACATTCTAATTGACTTGATTTTACTCTAATGAAAATGAGTAAACTTCAACGCATAGGAATAGATCCAAAATAACTGAATCGATCAAAAGGAACATTTATCAACAACAATCCATTGATTTGGTATATATTCAAAAGACTAAGAATGAACTTAATGGGATTCGAATCGAATCAAATAACCTGAATTAGATAGAATGAACTTTGATTACTTCGAATTGAGTAAAACACATTCTAATTGACTTGATTTGACTCTAATGAGAACGAGTAAACTTCAACGCATAGGAATAGATCCAAAACAACTGAATCGATCAAAACGAACATCTATCAACAACAATCTATTGATTTGGTATACATTCAAAAGCCTAAGAATGAACTTAATGGGATTCAAATCGAATCAAATAACCTGAATTAGAGAGAATGAACTTTGATTACTTCGAATTGAGTACAACACATTCCAATTGACTTGATTTCACTCTAATGAGAACGAGTAAACTTTAATGAATTGGAATAGATGCAAAACAATTGAATCGGTCAAAAGGAACATCTATCAACAGGAATTAACAACAATACCTTGATTTGGTATACATTCGAACGACTACGAATGAACTTAATGGGATTCGAATCGAATCAAATCAACTGAATTAGATAGAATGAACTTTGATTACTTCGAATTGAGTTCGACACATTCTAATTGACTTGATTTGACTCTAATGAGAACGGGTAAACTTTAATGCATTGGAATAGATGCAAAACAACTGAATCGGTCAAAATGAACATCTATCAACAAGAATTAACAAGAATCCCTTGATTTGGTATACATTCGAACGACTAAGACTGAACTTAATGGGATTCGAATCCAATCAAATCAACTGAATTAGATAGAATGAACGTTTATTACTTCGAATTGAGTTCCACACATTCTAATTGACTTGATTTGACTCTAATGAGAACGAGTAAACTTTAATGCATTGGAATAGATGCAAAACAACTGAATCGGTCAAAATGAACATCTTTCAACAAGAATTAACAAGAATCCCTTGATTTGGTATACATTCGAACAACTAAGACTGAACTTAATGGGATTCGAATCGAAGCAAATCAACTGAATTATATAGAATGAACTTTGATTACTTCGAATTGAGTACAACACATTCTAATTGACTTGATTTGACTCTAATGAGAATGAGTAAACTTTAACGCATAGGAATTGATACAAAAAAACTGAATCGATCAAAACGAACATCTATCAACAACAATCCATTGATTTGGTATACATTCGAAAGAACAAGAATGAACTTAATGGGATTCGAATCGAATCAAATGAATTGAATTCGATAGAATGAACTTTGATTACTTCGAATTGAGTACAACACATTCTAATTGACTTGATTTGACTCTAATGAGAACGAGTAAACTTTAACGCATAGGAATAGATCCAAAACAACTGAATCGCTCAAAAGGAACATTTATCAACAACAATCCATTCATTTGGTATACATTCGAAAGACTAAGAATGAACTTAATGGGATTCGAATCAAATCAAATCAACTGAATTAGATAGAATGAACTTTGATTACTTCGAATTGAGTACAACACATTCTAATTGACTTGATTTGACTCTAATGAGAACGAGTAAACTTGAACGCATAGGAATAGATCCAAAACAACTGAATCGCTCAAAAGGAACATTTATCAACAACAATCCATTCATTTGGTATACATTCGAAAGACTAAGAATGAACTTAATGGGATTCTAATCAAATCAAATCAACTGAATTAGATAGAATGAACTTTGATTATTTCGAATTGAGTACAACACATTCTAATTGACTTGATTACAATCCATTGATTTGGTACACATTCGAAAGACTAAGAATGAACTTAATGGGATTCGAATCGAATCAAATCAACTGAATTAGATAGAATGAACTTTGATTACTTCGAATTGAATTCGACACATTCCAATTGACTTGATTTCACTCTAATGAGAACGAGTAAACTTTAACGCATAGGAATAGATCCAAAACAACTGAATCGATCAAAAGGAACATCTATCAACAACAATCCATTGATTTGGTATACATTCGAAAGACTAAGAATGAACTTAATGGGATTCGAATCGAATCAAATAACCTGAATTAGATAGAATGAACTTTGATTACTTCGAATTGAGTACAACACATTCTAATTGACTTGATTTGACTCTAATGAGAACGAGTAAACTTTAATGCATAGGAATAGATCCAAAACAACTGAATCGATCAAAAGGAACATCTTTCAACGACAATCTATTGATTTGGTATACATTCGAAAGCCTAAGAATGAACTTAATGGGATTCGAATCGAATCAAATAACCTGAATTAGAGAGAATGAACTTTGATTACTTCGAATTGAGTACAACACATTCCAATTGACTTGATTTCACTCTAATGAGAACGAGTAAACTTTAATGAATTGGAATAGATGCAAAACAATTGAATCGGTCAAAAGGAACATCTATCAACAGGAATTAACTACAATCCCTTGATTTGGTATACATTCGAACGACTAAGAAAGAACTTATTGGGATTTGAATCGAATCAAATCAACTGAATTAGATAGAATGAACTTTGATTACTTCGAATTGAGTTCGACACATTCTAATTGACTTGATTTGACTCTAATGAGAACGAGTAAACTTTAACGCATAAGAATAGATCCAAAACAACTGAATCGCTCAAAAGGAACATCTATCAACAATAATCCATTGATTTGGTATACATTCGAAAGACTAAGAATGAACTTAATGCGATTCGAATCGAATGAAATCAACTGAATTAGATAGAATGAACTTTGATTACTTCGAATTGAGTACAACACATTCTAATTGACTTGATTTTACTCTAATGAGAACGAGTAAACTTCAACGCATAGGAATAGATCCAAAACAACTGAATCGATCAAAAGGAACATCTATCAACAACAATCCATTGATTTGGTATACATTCGAAAGACTAAGAATGAACTTAATGGGATTCGAATCGAATGAAATCAACTGAATTAGATAGAATGAACTTTGATTACTTCGAATTGAGTACAACACATTCTAATTGACTTGATTTTACTCTAATGAGAACGAGTAAACTTCAACGCATAGGAATAGATCCAAAACAACTGAATCGATCAAAAGGAACATCTATCAACAACAATCCATTGATTTGGTATACATTCGAAAGACTAAGAATGAACTTAATGGGATACGAATCGAATGAAATCAACTGAATTAGATAGAATGAACTTTGATTACTTCGAATTGAGTACAACACATTCTAATTGACTTGATTTTACTCTAATGAGAACGAGTAAACTTCAACGCATAGGAATAGATCCAAAAGAACTGAATCGATCAAAAGGAACATTTATCAACAACAATCCATTGATTTGGTATACATTCTAAAGACTAAGAATGAACTTAATGAGATTCGAATCGAATCAAATAACCTGAATTAGAGAGAATGAACTTTGATTACTTCGAATTGAGTACGACACATTCCAATTGACTTGAATTCACTCTAATGAGAACGAGCAAACTTTAATGAATTGGAATAGATGCAAAACAATTGAATCGGTCAAAAGGAACATCTATCAACAGGAATTAACAACAATCCCTTGATTTGGAATACATTGGAACGACTAAGAATGAACTTAATGGGATTCGAATCGAATGAAATCAACTGAATTAGATAGAATGAACTTTGATTACTTCGAATTGAGTTCGACACATTCTAATTGACTTGATTTGACTCTAATGAGAACGGGTAAACTTTAATGCATTGGAATAGATGCAAAACAACTGAATCGGTCAAAATGAACATCTATCAACAAGAATTAACAAGAATCCCTTGATTTGGTATACATTCGAACGACTAAGACTGTACTTAATGGGATTCGAATCGAATCAAATCAACTGAATTAGATAGAATGAACTTTGATTACTTCGAATTGAGTTCGACGCATTCTAATTGACTTGATTTGACTCTAATGAGAACGGGTAAACTTTAATGCATTGGAATAGATGCAAATCAACTGAATCGGTCAAAATGAACATCTTTCAACAAGAATTAACAAGAATCCCTTGATTTGGTATACATTCGAACGACTAAGACTGAACTCAATGGGATTCGAATCGAATCAAATCAACTGAATTAGATAGAATGAACTTTGATTACTTCGAATTGAGTACAACACATTCTAATTTACTTGATTTGACTACAATGAGAAGGAGTAAACTTTAACACATAGGAATAGATCGAAAACAACTGAATCGATCAAAATGAACATCTATCAACAACAATCCTTTGATTTGGTACACATTCGAAAGACTAAGAAAGAACTTAATGGGATTCGAATCGAATCAAATCAACTGAATTGGATAGAATGAACTTTGATTACTTCGAATTGAATTCGACACATTCCAATTGACTTGATTTCACTCTAATGAGAACGAGTAAACTTTAACGCATAGGAATAGATCCAAAACAATTGAATCGATCAAAAGGAACATCTATCAACAACAATCCATTGATTTGGTATACATTCGAAAGACTAAGAATGAACTTAATGGGATTCGAATCAAATCAAATAACCTGAATTAGATAGAATGAACTTTGATTACTTCGAATTGAGTACAACACATTCTAATTGAATTGATTTGACTCCAATGAGAAGGAGTAAACTTTAACGCATAGGAATAGATCCAAAACAACTGAATCGATGAAAATGAACATCTATCAACAACAATCCATTGATTTGGTACACATTCGAAAGACTAAGAATGAACTTAATGGGATTCGAATCGAATCAAATCAACTGAATTAGATAGAATGAACTTTGATTACTTCGAATTGAATTCGACACATTCCAATTGACTTGATTTCACTCTAATGAGAACGAGTAAACTTTAACGCATAGGAATAGATCCAAAACAACTGAATCGATCAAAAGGAACATCTATCAACCACAATCCATTCATTTGGTATACATTGGAAAGACTAAGAATGAATTTAATGGGATTCGAATCGAATCAAATAACCTGAATTAGAGAGAATGAACTTTGATTACTTCGAATTGAGTACAACACATTCCAATTGACTTGATTTCACTCTAATGAGAACGTGTAAACTTTAATGAATTGGAATAGATGCAAAACAACTGAATCGGTCAAAAGGAACATCTATCAACAGGAATTAACAACAATCCGTTGATTTCGTATACATTCGAACAACTAAGAATGAACTTAATGGGATTCGAATCGAATCAAATCAACTGAATTAGATAGAATGAACTTTGATTACTTCGAATTGAGTTCCACACATTGAAATTGACTTGATTTGACTCTAAGGAGAACGAGTAAACTTTAATGCATAGGAATAGATGCAAAACAACTGAATCGGTCAAAATGAACGTCTATCAACAAGAATTAACAAGAATCCCTTGATTTGGTACACATTCGAACGACTAAGACTGAACTTAATGGGATTCGAATCGAACCAAATCAACTGAATTAGATAGAATGAACTTTGATTACTTCGAATTGAGTACAACACATTCTAATTGACTTGATTTGACTCTAATGAGAATGAGTAAACTTTAACGCATAGGAATAGATCCAAAACAACTGAATCGTTCAAAAGGAACATCTATCAACAACAATCCATTGATTTGGTATACATTCGAAAGACTAAGAATGAACTTAATGGGATTCGAATCAAATCAAATAACCTGAATTAGATAGAATGAATTTTGATTACTTCGAATTGAGTACAACACAATCTAATTGACTTGATTTGACTCTAATGAGAACGAGTAAACTTCAACGCATAGGAATAGATCCAAAACAACTGAATCGATCAAAATGAACATCTATCAACAACAATCTATTGATTTGGTATACATTCGAAAGCCTAAAAATGAACTTAATGGGATTCAAATCGAATCAAATAACCTGAATTAGAGAGTTTGAACTTTGATTACTTCGAATTGAGTACAACACATTCCAATTGACTTGATTTCACTCTAATGAGAACGAGTAAACTTTAATGAATTGGAATAGATGCAAAACAATTGAATCGGTCAAAAGGAACATCTATCAACAGGAATTAACAACAATCCCTTGATTTGGTATACATTCGAACGACTAAGAATGAACTTAATGGGATTCGAATCGAATCAAATCAACTGAATTAGATAGAATGAACTTTGATTACTTCGAATTGAGTTTGACACATTCTAATTGACTTGATTTGACTCTAATGAGAACGGGTAAACTTTAATGCATTGGAATAGATGCAAAACAACTGAATCGGTCAAAATGAACATCTATCAACAAGAATTAACAAGAATCTCTTTATTTGGTATACATTCGAACGACTAAGACTGTACTTAATGGGATTCGAATCGAACCAAATCAACTGAATTAGATAGAATGAACTTTGATTACTTCGAATTGAGTACAACACATTCTAATTGACTTGATTTGACTCTAATGAGAACGAGTAAACTTTAACGCATAGGAATTGATCCAAAACAACTGAATCGATCAAAAGGAAGATCTATCAACAACAATCCATTGATTTGGTATACATTCGAAGGACTAAGAATGAACTTAATGGGATTCGAATCGAATGAAATCAACTGAATTAGATAGAATGAACTTTGATTACTTCGAATTGAGTACAACACATTCTAATTGACTTGATTTTACTCTAATGAGAACGAGTAAACTTCAACGCATAGGAATAGATCCAAAATAACTGAATCGATCAAAAGGAACATTTATCAACAACAATCCATTGATTTGGCATACATTCGAAAGACTAAGAATGAACTTAATGGGATTCGAATCGAATCAAATAACCTGAATTAGAGAGAATGAACTTTGATTACTTCGAATTGAGTACGACACATTCCAATTGACTTGATTTCACTCTAATGAGAACGAGCAAACTTTAATGAATTGGAATAGATGCAAAACAACTGAATCGGTCAAAATGAACATCTATCAACAAGAATTAACAAGAATCTCTTTATTTGGTATACATTCGAACGACTAAGACTGAACTTAATGGGATTCGAATCCAATCAAATCAACTGAATTAGATAGAATGAACGTTGATTACTTCGAATTGAGTTCGTCACGTTCTAATTGACTTGATTTGACTCTAATGAGAACGGGTAAACTTTAATGCATTGGAATAGATGCAAAACAACTGAATCGGTCAAAATGAACATCTATCAACAAGAATTAACAAGAATCCCTTTATTTGGTATACATTCGAACGACTAAGACTGTACTTAATGGGATTCGAATCGAACCAAATCAACTGAATTAGATAGAATGAACTTTGATTACTTCGAATTGAGTACAACACATTCTAATTGACTTGATTTGACTCTAATGAGAACGAGTAAACTTTAACGCATAGGAATTGATCCAAAACAACTGAATCGATCAAAAGGAACATCTATCAATAACAATCCATTGATTTGGTATACATTCGAAAGACTAAGAATGAACTTAATGGGATTCGAATCGAATGAAATCAACTGAATTAGATAGAATGAACTTTGATTACTTCGAATTGAGTACAACACATTCTAATTGACTTGATTTTACTCTATTGAGAACGAGTAAACTTCAACGCATAGGAATAGATCCAAAATAACTGAATCGATCAAAAGGAACATGTATCAACAACAATCCATTGATTTGGTATACATTCGAAAGACTAAGAATGAACTTAATGGGATTCGAATCGAATCAAATAACCTGAATTAGAGAGAATGAACTTTGATTACTTCGAATTGAGTACGACACATTCCAATTGACTTGATTTCACTCTAATGAGAACGAGCAAACTTTAATGAATTGGAATAGATGCAAAACAACTGAATCGATCAAAAGGAACATCTATCAACAACAATCCATTGATTTGGTACACATTCGAAAGACTAAGAATGAACTTAATGGGATTCGAATCGAATCAAATCAACTGAATTAGATAGAATGAACTTTGATTACTTCGAATTGAATTCGACACATTCCAATTGACTTGATTTCACTCTAATGAGAACGAGTAAACTTTAACGCATAGGAATAGATCCAAAACAACTGAATCGATCAAAAGGAACATCTATCAACCACAATCCATTCATTTGGTATACATTGGAAAGACTAAGAATGAACTTAATGGGATTCGAATCGAATCAAATAACCTGAATTAGAGAGAATGAACTTTGATTACTTCGAATTGAGTACAATACATTCCAATTGACTTGATTTCACTCTAATGAGAACGAGTAAACTTTAATGAATTGGAATAGATGCAAAAATATTGAATCGGTCAAAAGGAACATCTATCAACAGGAATTAACAACAATCCCATGATTTCGTATACATTCGAACAACTAAGAATGAACTTAATGGGATTCGAATCGAATCAAATCAACCGACTTAGATAGAATGAACTTTGATTACTTCGAATTGAGTTCCACACATTGAAATTGACTTGATTTGACTCTAAGGAGAACGAGTAAACTTTAATGCATAGGAATAGATGCAAAACAACTGAATCGGTCAAAATGAACGTCTATCAACAAGAATTAACAAGAATCCCTTGATTTGGTATACATTCGAACGACTAAGACTGAACTTAATGGGATTCGAATCGAAGCAAATCAACGAAATTAGATAGAATGAAGTTTGATTACTTCGAATTGAGTACAACACATTCAAATTGACTTGATTTGACTCTAATGAGAACGAGTAAACTTTAACGCATACGAATAGATCCAAAACAACTGAATCGATCAAAAAGAACATTTATCAACAACAATCCATTGATTTGGTATACATTCGAAAGACTAAGAATGAACTTAATGGGATTCGAATCGAATCAAATAACCTGAATTAGATAGAATGAATTTTGATTACTTCGAATTGAGTACAACACATTCTAATTGACTTGATTTGACTCTAATGAGAACGAGTAAACTTCAACGCATAGGAATAGATCCAAAACAACTGAATCGATCAAAATGAACATCTATCAACAACAATCTATTGATTTGGTATACATTCGAAAGCCTAAAAATGAACTTAATGGGATTCAAATCGAATCAAATAACCTGAATTAGAGAGAATGAACTTTGATTACTTCGAATTGAGTACAACACATTCCAATTGACTTGATTTCACTCTAATGAGAACGAGTAAACTTTAATGAATTGGAATAGATGCAAAACAATTGAATCGGTCAAAAGGAACATCTATCAACAGGAATTAACAACAATCCCTTGATTTGGTATACATTCGAACGACTAAGAATGAACTTAATGGGATTCGAATCGAATCAAATCAACTGAATTAGATAGAATGAACTTTGATTACTTCGAATTGAGTTGGACACATTCTAATTGACTTGATTTGACTCTAATGAGAACGGGTAAACTTTAATGCATTGGAATAGATGCAAAACAACTGAATCGGTCAAAATGAACATCTATCAACAAGAATTAACAAGAATCTCGTTATTTGGTATACATTCGAACGACTAAGACTGAACTTAATGGGATTCGAATCCAATCAAATCAACTGAATTAGATAGAATGAACGTTGATTACTTCGAATTGAGTTCGACACATTCTAATTGACTTGATTTGACTCTAATGAGAACGGGTAAACTTTAATGCATTGGAATAGATGCAAAACAACTGAATCGGTCAAAATGAACATCTATCAACAAGAATTAACAAGAATCCCTTTATTTGGTATACATTCGAACGACTAAGACTGTACTTAATGGGATTCGAATCGAACCAAATCAACTGAATTAGATAGAATGAACTTTGATTACTTCGAATTGAGTACAACACATTCTAATTGACTTGATTTGACTCTAATGAGAACGAGTAAACTTTAACGCATAGGAATTGATCCAAAACAACTGAATCGATCAAAAGGAAGATCTATCAACAACAATCCATTGATTTGGTATACATTCGAAGGACTAAGAATGACCTTAATGGGATTCGAATCGAATGAAATCAACTGAATTAGATAGAACGAACTTTGATTACTTCGAATTGAGTACAACACATTCTAATTGACTTGATTTTACTCTAATGAGAAGGAGTAAACTTCAACGCATAGGAATAGATCCAAAATAACTGAATCGATCAAAAGGAACATTTATCAACAACAATCCATTGATTTGGTATACATTCGAAAGACTAAGAATGAACTTAATGGGATTCGAATCGAATCAAATAACCTGAATTAGAGAGAATGAACTTTGATTACTTCGAATTGAGTACGACACATTCCAATTGACTTGATTTCACTCTAATGAGAACGAGCAAACTTTAATGAATTGGAATAAATGCAAAACAATTGAATCGGTCAAAAGGAACATCTATCAACAGGAATTAACAACAATCCCTTGATTTGGTATACATTCGAACGACTAAGAATGAACTTAATGGGATTCGAATCGAATCAAATCAACTGAATTAGATAGAATGAACTTTGATTACTTCGAATTGAGTTCGACACATTCTAATTGACTTGATTTGACTCTAATGAGAACGGGTAAACTTTAATGCATTGGAATAGATGCAAAACAACTGAATCGGTCAAAATGAACATCTATCAACAAGAATTAACAAGAATCCCTTGATTTGGTATACATTCGAACGACTAAGACTGAACTTAATGGGATTCGAATCGAATCAAATCAACTGAATTAGATAGAATGAACTTTGATTACTTCGAATTGAGTTCGACACATTCTAATTGACTTGATTTGACTCTAATGAGAACGGGTAAACTTTAATGCATTGGAATAGATGCAAATCGACTGAATCGGTCAAAATGAACATCTTTCAAAAAGAATTAACCAGAATCCCTTGATTTGGTATACATTCGAAAGACTAAGAATGAACTTAATGGGATTCGAATCGAATCAAATAACCTGAATTAGAGAGAATGAACTTTGATTACTTCGAATTGAGTACGACACATTCCAATTGACTTGATTTCACTCTAATGAGAACGAGCAAACTTTAATGAATTGGAATAGATGCAAAACAAGTGAATCGGTCAAAAGGAACATCTATCAACAGGAATTAACAACAATCCCTTGATTTGGTATACATTCGAACGACTAAGACTGAACTTAATGGGATTCGAATCGAATCAAATCAACTGAATTAGATAGAATGAACTTTGATTACTTCGAATTGAGTTCGACACATTCTAATTGACTTGATTTGACTCTAATGAGAACGGGTAAACTTTAATGCATTGGAATAGATGCAAATCAACTGAATCGGTCAAAATGAACATCTTTCAAAAAGAATTAACCAGAATCCCTTGATTTGTTATACATTCGAACGACTAAGACTGAACTCAATGAGATTCGAATCGAATCAAATCAACTGAATTAGATAGAATAAACTTTGATTACTTCGAATTGAGTACAACACATTCTAATTTACTTGATTTGACTCCAATGAGAAGGAGTAAACTTTAACGCATAGGAATAGATCCAAAACAACTGAATCGATCAAAAGGAACATCTATCAACAACAATCCATTGATTTGGTACACATTCGAAAGACTAAGAATGAACTTAATGGGATTCGAATCGAATCAAATCAACTGAATTAGATAGAATGAACTTTGATTACTTCGAATTGAATTCGACACATTCCAATTGACTTGATTTCACTCTAATGAGGACTAGTAAACTTTAACGCATAGGAATAGATCCAAAAGAACTGAATCGATCAAAAGGAACATCTATCAACAACAATGCAATGATTTGGTATACATTCGAAAGACTAAGAATGAACTTAATGGGATTCGAATCGAATCAAATAACCTGAATTAGATAGAATGAACTTTGATTACTTCGAATTGAGTACAACACATTCTAATTGACTTGATTTGACTCTACTGAGAACGAGTAAACTTTAATTCATAGGAATAGATCCAAAACAACTCAATCGATCAAAAGGAACATCTTTCAACGACAATCTATTGATTTGGTATACATTCGAAAGCCTAAGAATGAACTTAATGGGATTCGAATCGAATCAAATAACCTGAATTAGAGAGAATGAACTTTGATTACTTCGAATTGAGTACAATACATTCCAATTGACTTGATTTCACTCTAATGAGAACGAGTAAACTTTAATGAATTGGAATAGATGCAAAAATATTGAATCGGTCAAAAGGAACATCTATCAACAGGAATTAACAACAATCCCATGATTTCGTATACATTCGAACAACTAAGAATGAACTTAATGGGATTCGAATCGAATCAAATCAACCGAATTAGATAGAATGAACTTTGATTACTTCGAATTGAGTTCCACACATTGAAATTGACTTGATTTGACTCTAAGGAGAACGAGTAAACTTTAATGCATAGGAATAGATGCAAAACAACTGAATCGGTCAAAATGAACGTCTATCAACAAGAATTAACAAGAATCCCTTGATTTGGTATACATTCGAACGACTAAGACTGAACTTAATGGGATTCGAATCGAAGCAAATCAACGAAATTAGATAGAATGAAGTTTGATTACTTCGAATTGAGTACAACACATTCAAATTGACTTGATTTGACTCTAATGAGAACGAGTAAACTTTAACGCATACGAATAGATCCAAAACAACTGAATCGATCAAAAAGAACATTTATCAACAACAATCCATTGATTTGGTATACATTCGAAAGACTAAGAATGAACTTAATGGGATTCGAATCGAATCAAATAACCTGAATTAGATAGAATGAACTTTGATTACTTCGAATTGAGTACAACACATTCTAATTGACTTGATTTGACTCTAATGAGAACGAGTAAACTTCAACGCATAGGAATAGATCAAAAACAACTGAATCGATCAAAATGAACATCTATCAACAGGAATTAACAACAATCCCTTGATTTGGTATACATTCGAACGACTAAGAATGAACTTAATGGGATTCGAATCGAATCAAATAACCTGAATTAGAGAGAATGAACTTTGATTACTTCGAATTGAGTACAACACATTCCAATTGACTTGATTTCACTCTAATGAGAACGAGTAAACTTTAATGAATTGGAATAAATGCAAAACAATTGAATCGGTCAAAAGGAACATCTATCAACAGGAATTAACAACAATCCCTTGATTTGGTATACATTCGAACGACTAAGAATGAACTTAATGGGATTCGAATCGAATCAAATCAACTGAATTAGATAGAAGGAACTTTGATTACTTCGAATTGAGTTCGACACATTCTAATTGACTTGATTTGACTCTAATGAGAACGGGTAAACTTTAATGCATTGGAATAGATGCAAAACAACTGAATCGGTCAAAATGAACATCTATCAACAAGAATTAACAAGAATCCCTTTATTTGGTATACATTCGAACGACTAAGACTGAACTTAATGGGATTCGAATCCAATCAAATCAACTGAATTAGATAGAATGAACGTTGATTACTTCGAATTGAGTTCGACACATTCTAATTGACTTGATTTGACTCTAATGAGAACGAGTAAACTTTAATGCATTGGAATAGATGCAAAACAACTGAATCGGTCAAAATGAACATCTTTCAACAAGAATTAAAAAGAATCCCTTGATTTGGTATACATTCGAACGACTAAGACTGGACTTAATGGGATTCGAATCGAACCAAATCAACTGAATTAGATAGAATTAACTTTGATTACTTCGAATTGAGTACAACACATTCTAATTGACTTGATTTGACTCTAATGAGAACGAGTAAACTTTAACGCATAGGAATTGATCCAAAACAACTGAATCGATCCAAAGGAACATCTATCAACAACAATCCATTGATTTGGTATACATTCGAAAGAATGAGAATGAACTTAATGGGATTCGAATCGAATCAAATGAATTGAATTAGATAGAATGAACTTTGATTACTTCGAATTGAGTACAACACATTCTAATTGACTTGATTTGACTCTAATGAGAACGAGTAAACTTTAACGCATAGGAATAGATCCAAAACAACTGAATCGCTCAAAAGCAACATCTATCAACAACAATCCATTCATTTGGTATACATTCGAAAGACTAAGAATGAACTTAATGGGATTCGAATCGAATCAAATCAACTGAATTAGATAGAATGAACTTTGATTATTTCGAATTGAGTAAAACACATTCTAATTGACTTGATTTGACTCTAATGAGAACGAGTAAACTTCAACGCATAGGAATAGATCCAAAACAACTGAATCGATCAAAATGAACATCTATCAACAACAATCTATTGATTTGGTATACATTCGAAAGCCTAAGAATGAACTTAATGGGATTCAAATCGAATCAAATAACCTGAATTAGAGAGAATGAACTTTGATTACTTCGAATTGAGTACAACACATTCCAATTGACTTGATTTCACTCTAATGAGAACGAGTAAACTTTAATGAATTGGAATAGATGCAAAACAATTGAATCGGTCAAAAGGAACATCTATCAACAGGAATTAACAACAATCCCTTGATTTGGTATACATTCGAACGACTAAGAATGAACTTAATGGGATTCGAATCGAATCAAATCAACTGAATTAGATAGAATGAACTTTGATTACTTCGAATTGAGTTCGACACATTCTAATTGACTTGATTTGACTCTAATGAGAACGGGTAAACTTTAATGCATTGCAATAGATGAAAAACAACTGAATCGGTCAAAATGAACATCTTTCAACAAGAATTAACAAGAATCCCTTGATTTGGTATACATTCGAACGACTAAGACTGAACTTAATAGGATTCGAATCGAAGCAAATCAACTGACTTTGATAGAATGAACTTTGATTACTTCGAATTGAGTACAACACATTCTAATTGACTTGATTTGACTCTAATGAGAACGAGTAAACTTTAACGCATAAGAATAGATCCAAAACAACTGAATCGATCAAAAGGAACATCTATCAACAACAATCCATTGATTTGGTATACATTCGAAAGACTAAGAATGAACTTAATGGGATTCGAATCGAATCAAATAACCTGAATTAGAGAGAATGAACTTTGATTACTTCGAATTGAGTACGACACATTCCAATTGACTTGATTTCACTCTAATGAGAACGAGCAAACTTTAATGAATTGGAATAGATGCAAAACAATTGAATCGGTCAAAAGGAACATCTATCAACAGGAATTAACAACAATCCCTTGATTTGGTATACATTCGAACGACTAAGAATGAACTTAATGGGATTCGAATCGAATCAAATCAACTGAATTAGATAGAACGAACTTTGATTACTTCGAATTGAGTTCGACACATTCTAATTGACTTGATTTGACTCTAATGAGAACGGGTAAACTTTAATGCATTGGAATAGATGCAAAACAACTGAATCGGTCAAAATGAACATCTATCAACAAGAATTAACAAGAATCCCTTGATTTGGTATATATTCGAACGACTAAGACTGAACTTAATGGGATTCGAATCGAATCAAATCAACTGAATTAGATAGAATGAACTTTGATTACTTCGAATTGAGTTCGACACATTCTAATTGACTTGATTTGACTCTAATGAGAACGGGTAAACTTTAATGCATTGGAATAGATGCAAATGAACTGAATCGGTCAAAATGAACATCTTTCAACAAGAATTAACCAGAATCCCTTAATTTGGTATACATTCGAACGACTAAGACTGAACTCAATGGGATTCGAATCGAATCAAATCAACTGAATTAGATAGAATGAACTTTGATTACTTCGAATTGAGTTCCACACATTGAAATTGACTTGATTTGACTCTAAGGAGAACGAGTAAACTATGCATAGGAATAGATGCAAAACAACTGAATCGGTCAAAATGAACGTCTATCAACAACAATCCATTGATTTGGTACACATTCGAAAGACTAAGAATGAACTTAATGGGATTCGAATCGAATCAAATCAACTGAATTAGATAGAATGAACTTTGATTACCTCGAATTGAGTACCACACATTCTAATTGACTTGATTTGACTCTAATGAGAACGAGTAAACTTTAACGCATAGGAATAGATCCAAAACAACTGAATCGGTCAAAAGGAACATCTATCAACAACAATCCATTCATTTGGTATACATTGGAAAGACTAAGAATGAACTTATTGGGATTCGAATCGAATCAAATAACCTGAATTAGATAGAATGAACTTTGATTACTTCGAATTGAGTACAACACATTCTAATTGACTTGATTTGATTCTAACGAGAACGAGTAAACTTTGGGGCTGTTTGGCATGAATGAAAACTTTTTGACGTTTTTTCGGGTTAAAAAAACGTCAATTCTGGTTGGAAATGGCCGTGTCTGGAGTGCGCAGCAATGCATCGTGTTCGGCGCCAAGGGCATAGCTCACCGATGGAAAGGCTCCTGTGCATAAGTACAGGCAGCTGCAGCGACGAGTGAAATGACAGGATTTTACTGCAGTACCCCTGCTGTGAAAAGTTTTATAAAAAAAGTAAAGTTTTGCCTGTTGCCAAACGGACCCTTTAATGCATAGGAATAGATCCAAAACAACTGAATTGATCAAAAGGAACATCTTTCAACGACAATCTATTGATTTGGTATACATTCGAAAGCCTAAGAATGAACTTAATGGGATTCGAATCGAATCAAATAACCTGAATTAGAGAGAATGAACTTTGATTACTTCGAATTGAGTACAACACATTCCAATTGACTTGATTTCACTCTAATGAGAACGAGTAAACTTTAATGAATTGGAATAGATGCAAAACAATTGAATCGGTCAAAAGGAACATCTATCAACAGGAATTAACAACAATCCCTTGATTTGGTATACATTCGAACGACTAAGAAAGAACTTATTGGGATTTGAATCGAATCAAATCAACTGAATTAGATAGAATGAACTTTGATTACTTCGAATTGAGTTCTACACATTCTAATTGACTTGATTTGACTCTAATGAGAACGGGTAAACTTTAATGCATTGGAATAGATGCAAATCAACTGAATCGGTCAAAATGAACATCTATCAACAAGAATTAACAAGAATCCCTTGATTTGGTATACATTCGAACGACTAAGACTGAACTTAATGTGATTCGAATCCAATCAAATCAACTGAATTAGATAGAATGAACTTTGATTACTTCGAATTGAGTTCGACACATTCTAATTGACTTGATTTGACTCTAATGAGAACGACTAAACTTTAATACATTGGAATAGATGCAAAACAACTGAATCGGTCAAAATGAACATCTTTCAACAAGAATTAACAAGAATCCCTTGATTTGGTATACATTCGAACGACTAAGACTGAACTTAATGGGATTCGAATCGAACCAAATCAGCTGAATTAGATAGAATGAACTTTGATTACTTCGAATTGAGTACAGCACATTCTAATTGACTTAATTTGACTCTAATGAGATTGAGTAAACTTTAACGCATAGGAATAGATCCAAAACAACTGAATCGATCAAAAGGAACATCTATCAACAACAATCCATTGATTTGGTATACATTCGAAAGAATAAGAATGAACTTAATGGGATTCGAATCGAATCAAATGAATTGAATTAGATAGAATGAACTTTGATTACTTCGAATTGAGTACAACACATTCTAATTGACTTGATTTGACTCTAACGAGAACGAGTAAACTTTAACGCATAGGAATAGATCCAAAACAACTGAATCGGTCAAAAGGAACATCTATCAACAACAATCCATTCATTTGGTATACATTTGAAAGACTAAAAATGAACTTAATGGGACTCGAATCGAATCAAATCAACTGAATTAGATTGAATGAACTTTGATTACCTCGAATTGAGTACAACACATTCTAATTGACTTGATTTGACTCTAATGAGAACGAGTAAACTTTAACGCATAGGAATAGATCCAAAACAACTGAATCGGTCAAAAGGAACATCTATCAACAACAATCCATTCATTTGGTATACATTGGAAAGACTAAGAATGAACTTATTGGGATTCGAATCGAATCAAATAACCTGAATTAGAGAGAATGAACTTTGATTACTTCGAATTGAGTAGAACACATTCCAATTGACTTGATTTCACTCTAATGAGAACGAGTAAACTTTAATGAATTGGAATAGATGCAAAACAATTGAATCGGTCAAAAGGAACATCTATCAACAGGAATTAACAACAATCCCTTGATTTCGTATACATTCGAACAACTAAGAATGAACTTAATGGATTCGAATCGAATCAAATCAACTGAATTAGATAGAATGAACGTTGATTACTTCGAATTGAGTTTGACACATTCTAATTGACTTGATTTGACTCTAATGAGAACGAGTAAACTTTAATGCATTGGAATAGATGCAAAACAACTGAATCGGTCAAAATGAACATCTTTCAACAAGAATTAAAAAGAATCCTTTGATTTGGTATACATTCGAACGACTAAGACTGGACTTAATGGGATTCGAATCGAACCAAATCAACTGAATTAGATAGAATTAACTTCGATTACTTCGAATTGAGTACAACACATTCTAATTGACTTGATTTGACTCTAATGAGAACGAGTAAACTTTAACGCATAGGAATTGATCCAAAACAACTGAATCGATCCAAAGGAACATCTATCAACAACAATCAATTGATTTGGTATACATTCGAAAGAATAAGAATGAACTTAATGGAATTCGAATCGAATCAAATGAATTGAATTAGATAGAATGAACTTTGATTACTTCGAATTGAGTACAACACATTCTAATTGACTTGATTTGACTCTAATGAGAACGAGTAAACTTTAACGCATAGGAATAGATCCAAAACAACTGAATCGCTCAAAAGCAACATCTATCAACAACAATCCATTCATTTGGTATACATTCGAAAGACTAAGAATGAACTTAATGGGATTCGAATCGAATCAAATCAACTGAATTAGATAGAATGAACTTTGATTACTTCGAATTGAGTACAACACATTCTAATTGACTTGATTTGACTCTAATGAGAACGAGTAAACTTTAACGCATAGGAATAGATCCAAAACAACTGAATCGCTCAAAAGCAACATCTATCAACAACAATCCATTCATTTGGTATACATTCGAAAGACTAAGAATGAACTTAATGGGATTCGAATCGAATCAAATCAACTGAATTAGATAGAATGAACTTTGATTATTTCGAATTGAGTACAACACATTCTAATTGACTTGATTTGACTCTAATGAGAACGAGTAAACTTCAACGCATAGGAATAGATCCAAAACAACTGAATCGATCAAAATGAACATCTATCAACAACAATCTATTGATTTGGTATACATTCGAAAGCCTAAGAATGAACTTAATGGGATTCAAATCGAATCAAATAACCTGAATTAGAGAGAATGAACTTTGATTACTTCGAATTGAGTACTACACATTCCAATTGACTTGATTTCACTCTAATGAGAACGAGTAAACTTTAATGAATTGGAATAGATGCAAAACAATTGAATCGGTCAAATGGAACATCTATCAACAGGAATTAACAACAATCCCTTGATTTGGTATACATTCGAACGACTAAGAATGAACTTAATGGGATTCGAATCGAATCAAATCAACTGAATTAGATAGAATGAACTTTGATTATTTCGAATTGAGTTCGACACATTCTAATTGACTTGATTTGACTCTAATGAGAACGGGTAAACTTTAATGCATTGCAATAGATGCAAAACAACTGAATCGGTCAAAATGAACACCTTTCAACAACAATTAACAAGAATCCCTTGATTTGGTATACATTCGAACGACTAAGACTGAACTTAATGGGATTCGAATCGAAGCAAATCAACTGAATTTGATAGAATGAACTTTGATTACTTCGAATTGAGTACAACACATTCTAATTGACTTGATTTGACTCTAATGAGAACGAGTAAACTTTAACGCATAAGAATAGATCCAAAACAACTGAATCGATCAAAAGGAACATCTATCAACAACAATCCATTGATTTGGTATACATTCGAAAGACTAAGAATGACCTTAATGGGATTCGAATCGAATGAAATCAACTGAATTAGATAGAATGAACTTTGATTACTTCGAATTGAGTACAACACATTCTAATTGACTTGATTTTACTCTAATGAGAACGAGTAAACTTCAACGCATAGGAATAGATCCAAAATAACTGAATCGATCAAAAGGAACATTTATCAACAACAATCCATTGATTTGGTATACATTCGAAAGACTAAGAATGAACTTAATGGGATTCGAATCGAATCAAATAACCTGAATTAGAGAGAATGAACTTTGATTACTTCGAATTGAGTACGACACATTCCAATTGACTTGATTTCACTCTAATGAGAACGAGCAAACTTTAATGAATTGGAATAGATGCAAAACAATTGAATCGGTCAAAAGGAACATCTATCAACAGGAATTAACAACAATCCCTTGATTTGGTATACATTCGAACGACTAAGAATGAACTTAATGGGATTCGAATCGAATCAAATCAACTGAATTAGATAGAACGAACATTGATTACTTCGAATTGAGTTCGACACATTCTAATTGACTTGATTTGACTCTAATGAGAACGGGTAAACTTTAATGCATTGGAATAGATGCAAAACAACTGAATCGGTCAAAATGAACATCTATCAACAAGAATTAACAAGAATCCCTTGATTTGGTATACATTCGAACGACTAAGACTGAACTTAATGGGATTCGAATCGAATCAAATCAACTGAATTAGATAGAATGAACTTTGATTACTTCGAATTGAGTTCGACACATTCTAATTGACTTGATTTGACTCTAATGAGAACGGGTAAACTTTAATGCATTGGAATAGATGCAAATCAACTGAATCGGTCAAAATGAACATCTTTCAACAAGAATTAACCAGAATCCCTTAATTTGGTATACATTCGAACGACTAAGACTGAACTCAATGGGATTCGAATCGAATCAAATCAACTGAATTAGATAGAATGAACTTTGATTACTTCGAATTGAGTTCCACACATTGAAATTGACTTGATTTGACTCTAAGGAGAACGAGTAAACTATGCATAGGAATAGATGCAAAACAACTGAATCGGTCAAAATGAACGTCTATCAACAACAATCCATTGATTTGGTACACATTCGAAAGACTAAGAATGAACTTAATGGGATTCGAATCGAATCAAATCAACTGAATTAGATAGAATGAACTTTGATTACCTCGAATTGAGTACCACACATTCTAATTGACTTGATTTGACTCTAATGAGAACGAGTAAACTTTAACGCATAGGAATAGATCCAAAACAACTGAATCGGTCAAAAGGAACATCTATCAACAACAATCCATTCATTTGGTATACATTGGAAAGACTAAGAATGAACTTATTGGGATTCGAATCGAATCAAATAACCTGAATTAGATAGAATGAACTTTGATTACTTCGAATTGAGTACAACACATTCTAATTGACTTGATTTGATTCTAACGAGAACGAGTAAACTTTGGGGCTGTTTGGCATGAATGAAAACTTTTTGACGTTTTTTCGGGTTAAAAAAACGTCAATTCTGGTTGGAAATGGCCGTGTCTGGAGTGCGCAGCAATGCATCGTGTTCGGCGCCAAGGGCATAGCTCACCGATGGAAAGGCTCCTGTGCATAAGTACAGGCAGCTGCAGCGACGAGTGAAATGACAGGATTTTACTGCAGTACCCCTGCTGTGAAAAGTTTTATAAAAAAAGTAAAGTTTTGCCTGTTGCCAAACGGACCCTTTAATGCATAGGAATAGATCCAAAACAACTGAATTGATCAAAAGGAACATCTTTCAACGACAATCTATTGATTTGGTATACATTCGAAAGCCTAAGAATGAACTTAATGGGATTCGAATCGAATCAAATAACCTGAATTAGAGAGAATGAACTTTGATTACTTCGAATTGAGTACAACACATTCCAATTGACTTGATTTCACTCTAATGAGAACGAGTAAACTTTAATGAATTGGAATAGATGCAAAACAATTGAATCGGTCAAAAGGAACATCTATCAAAAGGAATTAACAACAATCCCTTGATTTGGTATACATTCGAACGACTAAGAAAGAACTTATTGGGATTTGAATCGAATCAAATCAACTGAATTAGATAGAATGAACTTTGATTACTTCGAATTGAGTTCTACACATTCTAATTGACTTGATTTGACTCTAATGAGAACGGGTAAACTTTAATGCATTGGAATAGATGCAAAACAACTGAATCGGTCAAAATGAACATCTATCAACAAGAATTAACAAGAATCCCTTGATTTGGTATACATTCGAACGACTAAGACTGAACTTAATGTGATTCGAATCCAATCAAATCAACTGAATTAGATAGAATGAACTTTGATTACTTCGAATTGAGTTCGACACATTCTAATTGACTTGATTTGACTCTAATGAGAACGACTAAACTTTAATACATTGGAATAGATGCAAAACAACTGAATCGGTCAAAATGAACATCTTTCAACAAGAATTAACAAGAATCCCTTGATTTGGTATACATTCGAACGACTAAGACTGAACTTAATGGGATTCGAATCGAACCAAATCAGCTGAATTAGATAGAATGAACTTTGATTACTTCGAATTGAGTACAGCACATTCTAATTGACTTAATTTGACTCTAATGAGATTGAGTAAACTTTAACGCATAGGAATAGATCCAAAACAACTGAATCGATCAAAAGGAACATCTATCAACAACAATCCATTGATTTGGTATACATTCGAAAGAATAAGAATGAACTTAATGGGATTCGAATCGAATCAAATGAATTGAATTATATAGAATGAACTTTGATTACTTCGAATTGAGTACAACACATTCTAATTGACTTGAATTGACTCTAACGAGAACGAGTAAACTTTAACGCATAGCAATAGATCCAAAACAACTGAATCGGTCAAAAGGAACATCTATCAACAACAATCCATTCATTTGGTATACATTTGAAAGACTAAAAATGAACTTAATGGGACTCGAATCGAATCAAATCAACTGAATTAGATTGAATGAACTTTGATTACCTCGAATTGAGTACAACACATTCTAATTGACTTGATTTGACTCTAATGAGAACGAGTAAACTTTAACGCATAGGAATAGATCCAAAACAACTGAATCGGTCAAAAGGAACATCTATCACCAACAATCCATTCATTTGGTATACATTGGAAAGACTAAGAATGAACTTATTGGGATTCGAATCGAATCAAATAACCTGAATTAGAGAGAATGAACTTTGATTACTTCGAATTGAGTAGAACACATTCCAATTGACTTGATTTCACTCTAATGAGAACGAGTAAACTTTAATGAATTGGAATAGATGCAAAACAATTGAATCGGTCAAAAGGAACATCTATCAACAGGAATTAACAACAATCCCTTGATTTCGTATACATTCGAACAACTAAGAATGAACTTAATGGATTCGAATCGAATCAAATCAACTGAATTAGATAGAATGAACGTTGATTACTTCGAATTGAGTTTGACACATTCTAATTGACTTGATTTGACTCTAATGAGAACGAGTAAACTTTAATGCATTGGAATAGATGCAAAACAACTGAATCGGTCAAAATGAACATCTTTCAACAAGAATTAAAAAGAATCCTTTGATTTGGTATACATTCGAACGACTAAGACTGGACTTAATGGGATTCGAATCGAACCAAATCAACTGAATTAGATAGAATTAACTTCGATTACTTCGAATTGAGTACAACACATTCTAATTGACTTGATTTGACTCTAATGAGAACGAGTAAACTTTAACGCATAGGAATTGATCCAAAACAACTGAATCGATCCAAAGGAACATCTATCAACAACAATCAATTGATTTGGTATACATTCGAAAGAATAAGAATGAACTTAATGGAATTCGAATCGAATCAAATGAATTGAATTAGATAGAATGAACTTTGATTACTTCGAATTGAGTACAACACATTCTAATTGACTTGATTTGACTCTAATGAGAACGAGTAAACTTTAACGCATAAGAATAGATCCAAAACAACTGAATCGCTCAAAAGCAACATCTATCAACAACAATCCATTCATTTGGTATACATTCGAAAGACTAAGAATGAACTTAATGGGATTCGAATCGAATCAAATCAACTGAATTAGATAGAATGAACTTTGATTATTTCGAATTGAGTACAACACATTCTAATTGACTTGATTTGACTCTAATGAGAACGAGTAAACTTCAACGCATAGGAATAGATCCAAAACAACTGAATCGATCAAAATGAACATCTATCAACAACAATCTATTGATTTGGTATACATTCGAAAGCCTAAGAATGAACTTAATGGGATTCAAATCGAATCAAATAACCTGAATTAGAGAGAATGAACTTTGATTACTTCGAATTGAGTACTACAGATTCCAATTGACTTGATTTCACTCTAATGAGAACGAGTAAACTTTAATGAATTGGAATAGATGCAAAACAATTGAATCGGTCAAATGGAACATCTATCAACAGGAATTAACAACAATCCCTTGATTTGGTATACATTCGAACGACTAAGAATGAACTTAATGGGATTCGAATCGAATCAAATCAACTGAATTAGATAGAATGAACTTTGATTACTTCAAATTGAGTTGGACACATTCTAATTGACTTGATTTGACTCTAATGAGAACGGGTAAACTTTAATGCATTGGAATAGATGCAAAACAACTGAATCGGTCAAAATGAACACCTTTCAACAACAATTAACAAGAATCCCTTGATTTGGTATACATTCGAACGACTAAGACTGAACTTAATGGGATTCGAATCGAAGCAAATCAACTGAATTTGATAGAATGAACTTTGATTACTTCGAATTGAGTACAACACATTCTAATTGACTTGATTTGACTCTAATGAGAACGAGTAAACTTTAACGCATAAGAATAGATCCAAAACAACTGAATCGATCAAAAGGAACATCTATCAACAACAATCCATTGATTTGGTATACATTCGAAAGACTAAGAATGACCTTAATGGGATTCGAATCGAATGAAATCAACTGAATTAGATAGAATGAACTTTGATTACTTCGAATTGAGTACAACACATTCTAATTGACTTGATTTTACTCTAATGAGAACGAGTAAACTTCAACGCATAGGAATAGATCCAAAATAACTGAATCGATCAAAAGGAACATTTATCAACAACAATCCATTGATTTGGTATACATTCGAAAGACTAAGAATGAACTTAATGGGATTCGAATCGAATCAAATAACCTGAATTAGAGAGAATGAACTTTGATTACTTCGAATTGAGTACAACACATTCCAATTGACTTGATTTCACTCTAATGAGAACGAGTAAACTTTAATGAATTGGAATAGATGCAAAACAATTGAATCGGTCAAAAGGAACATCTATCAACAGGAATTAACAACAATCCCTTGATTTGGTGTACATTCGAACGACTAAGAATGAACTTAATGGGATTCGAATCGAATCAAATCAACTGAATTAGATAGAATGAACTTTGATTACTTCGAATTGAGTTCAACACATTCTAATTGACTTGATTTGACTCTAATGAGAACGGGTAAACTTTAATGCATTGGAATAGATGCAAAACAACTGAATCGGTCAAAATGAACATCTATTAACAAGAATTAACAAGAATCCCTTTATTTGGTATACATTCGAACGACTAAGACTGAACTTAATGGGATTCGAATCCAATCAAATCAACTGAATTAGATAGAATGAACGTTGATTACTTCGAATTGAGTTCGACACATTCTAATTGACTTGATTTGACTCTAATGAGAACGAGTAAACTTTAACGCATAGGAATTGATCCAAAACAACTGAATCGATCCAAAGGAACATCTATCAACAACAATCCATTGATTTGGTATACATTCGAAAGAATAAGAATGAACTTAATGGGATTCGAATCGAATCAAATAACCTGAATTAGAGAGAATGAACTTTGATTACTTCGAATTGAGTACAACACATTCCAATTGACTTGTTTTCACTCTAATGAGAACGAGTAAACTTTAATGAATTGGAATAGATGCAAAACAATTGAATCGGTCAAAAGGAACATCTATCAACAGGAATTAACAACAATCCCTTGATTTGGTATACATTCGAACGACTAAGAATGAACTTAATGGGATTCGAATCGAATCAAATCAACTGAATTAGATAGAATGAACTTTGATTACTTCGAATTGAGTTCGACACATTCTAATTGACTTGATTTGACTCTAATGAGAACGGGTAAACATTAATGCATTGGAATAGATGCAAAACAACTGAATCGGTCAAAATGAACATCTATCAACAAGAATTAACAAGAATCCCTTGATTTGGTATACATTCGAACGACTAAGACTGGACTTAATGGGATTCGAATCGAACCAAATCAACTGAATTAGATAGAATGAACTTTGATTACTTCGAATTGAGTTCGACACATTCTAATTGACTTGATTTGACTCTAATGAGAACGGGTAAACATTAATGCATTGGAATAGATGCAAAACAACTGAATCGGTCAAAATGAACATCTATCAACAAGAATTAACAAGAATCCCTTGATTTGGTATACATTCGAACGACTAAGACTGGACTTAATGGGATTCGAATCGAACCAAATCAACTGAATTAGATAGAATGAACTTTGATTACTTCGAATTGAGTACAACACATTCTAATTGACTTGATTTGACTCTAATGAGAACGAGTAAACTTTAACGCATAGGAATTGATCCAAAACAACTGAATCGATCCAAAGGAACATCTATCAACAACAATCCATTGATTTGGTATACATTCGAAAGAATAAGAATGAACTTAATGGGATTCGAATCGAATCAAATGAATTGAATTAGATAGAATGAACTTTGATTACTTCGAATTGAGTACAACACATTCTAATTGACTTGATTTGACTCTAATGAGAACGAGTAAACTTTAACGCATAGGAATAGATCCAAAACAACTGAATCGCTCAAAAGCAACATCTATCAACAACAATCCATTCATTTGGTATACATTCGAAAGACTAAGAATGAACATAATGGGATTCGAATCGAATCAAATCAACTGAATTAGATAGAATGAACTTTGATTATTTCGAATTGAGTACAACACATTCTAATTGACTTGATTTGACTCTAATGAGAACGAGTAAACTTGAACGCATAGGAATAGATCCAAAACAACTGAATCGATCAAAAGGAACATCTATCAACAACAATCCATTGATTTGGTATACATTCGAAAGACTAAGAATGAACTTAATAGGATTCGAATCGAATCAAATCAACTGAATTAGATAGAATGAACTTTGATTACTTCGAATTGAGTACAACACATTCTAATTGACTTGATTTGACTCTAATGAGAACGAGTAAACTTTAATGCATAGGAATAGATCCAAAACAACTGAATCGATCAAAACGAACATCTATCAACAACAATCCATTAATTTTGGTATACATTCGAAAGGCGAAGAATGAACTTAATGGGATTCGAATCGAATCAAATAACCTGAATTAGAGAGAATGAACTTTGATTACTTCGAATTGAGTACAACACATTCCAATTGACTTGATTTCACTCTAATGAGAACGTGTAAACTTTAATGAATTGGAATAGATGCAAAACAATTGAATCGGTCAAAAGGAACATCTATCAACAGGAATTAACAACAATCCCTTGATTTGGTATACGTTCGAACGACTAATAATGAACTTAATGGGATTCGAATCGAATCAAATCAACTGAATTAGATAGAATGAACTTTGATTACTTCGAATTGAGTTCCACACATTGTAATTGACTTGATTTGACTCTAATGAGAACGAGTAAACTTTAATGCATTGGAATAGATGCAAAACAACTGAATCGGTCAAAATGAACATCTTTCAACATGAATTAACAAGAATCCCTTGATTTGGTATACATTCGAACGACTAAGACTGAACTTAATGGGATTCGAATCGAACCAAATCAACTGAATTAGATAGAATGAACTTTGGTTACTTCGAATTGAGTACAACACATTCTAATTGACTTGATTTGACTCTAATGAGAACGAGTAAACTTTAACGCATAGGAATAGATCCAAAACAACTGAATCGCTCAAAAGCAACATCTATCAACAACAATCCATTCATTTGGTATACATTCGAAAGACTAAGAATGAACATAATGGGATTCGAATCGAATCAAATCAACTGAATTAGATAGAATGAACTTTGATTATTTCGAATTGAGTACAACACATTCTAATTGACTTGATTTGACTCTAATGAGAACGAGTAAACTTGAACGCATAGGAATAGATCCAAAACAACTGAATCGATCAAAAGGAACATCTATCAACAACAATCCATTGATTTGGTATACATTCGAAAGACTAAGAATGAACTTAATAGGATTCGAATCGAATCAAATCAACTGAATTAGATAGAATGAACTTTGATTACTTCGAATTGAGTACAACACATTCTAATTGACTTGATTTGACTCTAATGAGAACGAGTAAACTTTAATGCATAGGAATAGATCCAAAACAACTGAATCGATCAAAACGAACATCTATCAACAACAATCCATTAATTTTGGTATACATTCGAAAGGCGAAGAATGAACTTAATGGGATTCGAATCGAATCAAATAACCTGAATTAGAGAGAATGAACTTTGATTACTTCGAATTGAGTACAACACATTCCAATTGACTTGATTTCACTCTAATGAGAACGTGTAAACTTTAATGAATTGGAATAGATGCAAAACAATTGAATCGGTCAAAAGGAACATCTATCAACAGGAATTAACAACAATCCCTTGATTTGGTATACGTTCGAACGACTAATAATGAACTTAATGGGATTCGAATCGAATCAAATCAACTGAATTAGATAGAATGAACTTTGATTACTTCGAATTGAGTTCCACACATTGTAATTGACTTGATTTGACTCTAAGGAGAACGAGTAAACTTTAATGCATCGGAATAGATGCAAAACAACTGAATCGGTCAAAATGAACGTCTATCAACAAGAATTAACAAGAATACCTTGATTTTGTATACATTCGAACGACTAAGACCGAACTTAATGGGATTCGAATCCAATCAAATCAACTGAATTAAATAGAATGAACTTTGATTACTTTGAATTGAGTTCGACACATTCTAATTGACTTGATTTGACTCTAATGAGAACGAGTAAACTTTAATGCATTGGAATAGATGCAAAACAACTGAATCGGTCAAAATGAACATCTTTCAACATGAATTAACAAGAATCCCTTGATTTGGTATACATTCGAACGACTAAGACTGAACTTAATGGGATTCGAATCGAACCAAATCAACTGAATTAGATAGAATGAACTTTGGTTACTTCGAATTGAGTACAACACATTCTAATTGACTTGATTTGACTCTAATGAGAACGAGTAAACTTTAACGCATAGGAATTGATCCAAAACAACTGAATCGATCCAAAGGAACATCTATCAACAACAATCCATTGATTTGGTATACATTCGAAAGAATAAGAATGAAGTTAATGGGATTCGAATCGAATCAAATGAATTGAATTAGATAGAATGAACTTTGATTACTTCGAATTGAGTACAACACATTCTAATTGACTTGATTTGACTCTAATGAGAACGAGTAAACTTTAACGCATAGGAATAGATCCAAAACAACTGAATCGCTCAAAAGGAACATCTATCAACAACAATCCATTCATTTGGTATACATTCGAAAGACTAAGAATGAACTTAATGGGATTCGAATCGAATCAAATCAACTGAATTAGATAGAATGAACTTTGATTACTTCGAATTGAGTACAACACATTTTAATTGACTTGATTTGACTCTAATGAGAAGGAGTAAACTTTAACGCATTGGAATAGATCCAAAACAACTGAATCGATCAAAGGGAACATCTATCAACAACAATCTATTGATTTGGTATACATTCGAAAGACTAAGAATGAACTTAATGGGATTCGAATCGAATCAAATCAACTGAATTAGATACAATGAACTTTGATTACTTCGAATTGATTTCGACACATTCCAATTGACTTGATTTCACTCTAATGAGAACGAGTAAACTTTAATGCATTGGAATAGATGCAAAACAACTGAATCGGTCAAAATGAACATCTATCAACAAGAATTAAAAAGAATCCCTTGATTTGGTATACATTCGAACGACTAAGACTGAACTTAATGGGATTCAAATCGAATCAAATCAACTGAATTAGATAGAATGAACTTTGACTACTTCGAATTGAGTACAACACATTCTAATTGACTTGATTTGACTCTAATGAGAATGAGTAAACTTTAACGCATAGGAATAGATCCAAAACAACTGAATCGATCAAAAGGAACATCTATCAACAACAATCCATTGATTTGGTATACATTCGAAAGACTAAGAATGAACTTAATGTGATTCAAATCGAATCAAATAACCTGAATTAGATAGAATGAACTTTGATTACTTCGAATTGAATTCGACACATTCCAATTGACTTGATTTCAATTTAATGAGAACGAGTAAACTTTAACGCATAGGAATAGATCCAAAACAACTGAATCGATCAAAAGGAACATCTATCAACAGGAATTAACAACAATCCCTTTATTTCGTATACATTCGAACGACTAAGAATGAACTTAATGGGATTCGAATCGAATCAAATCAACTGAATTAGATAAAATGAACTTCGATTACTTCGAATTTAGTTCGACACATTCTAATTAACTTGATTTGACTCTAATGAGAACGAGTAAACTTTAATGCATTGGAATAGATCCAAAACAACTGAATCGATCAAAAGGAACATCTATCAACGACAATCCATTGATTTGGTATACATTCGAAAGACTAAGAATGAACTTAATGGGATTCGAATCGAATCAAATCAACTGAATTAGATAGAATGAACTTTGATTATTTCGAATTGAGTACAACACATTCTAATTGACTTAATTTGACTCTAATGAGAACGAATAAACTTCAACGCATAGGAATAGATCCAAAACAACTGAATCGATCAAAATGAACATCTATCAACAACAATCTATTGATTTGGTATACATTCGAAAGCCTAAGAATGAACTTAATGGGATTCAAATCGAATCAAATAACCTGAATTAGAGAGAATGAACTTTGATTACTTCGAATTGAGTACAACACATTCCAATTGACTTGATTTCACTCTAATGAGAACGAGTAAACTTTAATGAATTGGAATAGATGCAAAACAATTGAATCGGTCAAAAGGAACATCTATCAACAGGAATTAACAACAATCCCTTGATTTGGTATACATTCGAACGACTAAGAATGAACTTAATGGGATTCGAATCGAATCAAATCAACTGAATTAGATAGAATGAACTTTGATTACTTCGAATTGAGTTCGACACATTCTAATTGACTTGATTTGACTCTAATGAGAACGGGTAAACTTTAATGCATTGGAATAGATGCAAAACAACTGAATCGGTCAAAATGAACATCTATCAACAAGAATTAACAAGAATCCCTTGATTTGGTATACATTCGAACGACTAAGACTGGACTTAATGGGATTCGAATCGAACCAAATCAACTGAATTAGATAGAATGAACTTTGATTACTTCGAATTGAGTACAACACATTCTAATTGACTTGATTTGACTCTAATGAGAACGAGTAAACTTTAACGCATAGGAATTGATCCAAAACAACTGAATCGATCCAAAGGAACATCTATCAACAACAATCCATTGATTTGGTATACATTCGAAAGAATAAGAATGAACTTAATGGGATTCGAATCGAATCAAATGAATTGAATTAGATAAAATGAACTTTGATTACTTCGAATTGAGTACAACACATTCTAATTGACTTGATTTGACTCTAATGAGAACGAGTAAACTTTAACGCATAGGAATAGATCCAAAACAACTGAATCGCTCAAAAGCAACATCTATCAACAACAATCCATTCATTTGGTATACATTCGAAAGACTAAGAATGAACATAATGGGATTCGAATCGAATCAAATCAACTGAATTAGATAGAATGAACTTTGATTATTTCGAATTGAGTACAACACATTCTAATTGACTTGATTTGACTCTAATGAGAACGAGTAAACTTGAACGCATAGGAATAGATCCAAAACAACTGAATCGATCAAAAGGAACATCTATCAACAACAATCCATTGATTTGGTATACGTTCGAAAGAATAAGAATGAACTTAATGGGAATCGAATCGAATCAAATGAATTGAATTAGATAGAATGAACTTTGATTACTTCGAATTGAGTACAACACATTCTAATTGACTTGATTTGACTCTAATGAGAACGAGTAAACTTTAACGCATAGGAATAGATCCAAAACAACAGAATCGCTCAAAAGGAACATCTATCAACAACAATCCATTCATTTGGTATACATTCGAACGACTAAGAATGAACTTAATGGGATTCGAATCGAATCAAATCAACTGAATTACATAGAATGAACTTTGATTACTTCGAATTGAGTACAACACATTCTAATTGACTTGATTTGACTCTAATGAGAACGAGTAAACTTTAATGAATTGGAATAGATGCAAAACAATTGAATCGGTCAAAAGGAACATCTATCAACAGGAATTAACAACAATCCCTTGATTTGGTATACATTCGAACCACTAAGAATGAACTTAATGGGATTCGAATCGAATCAAATCAACTGAATTAGATAGAATAAACTTTGATTACTTCGAATTGAATTCGACACATTCTAATTGACTTGATTTGACTCTAATGAGAACGGGTAAACTTTAATGCATTGGAATAGATGCAAAACAACTGAATCGGTCAAAATGAACATCTATCAACAAGAATTAACAAGAATCCCTTGATTTGGTATACATTCGAACGACTAAGACTGAACTTAATGGGATTCGAATCGAATCAAATCAACCGAATTAGATGGAATGAAGTTTGATTACTTCGAATTGAGTTCGACACATTCGAATTGACTTGATTTGACTCTAATGGGAACGACTAAACTTTAATGCATTGGAATAGATGCAAAACAATTGAATCGGTCAAAAGGAACATCTATCAACAGGAATTAACAAGAATCCCTTGATTTGGTATACATTCGAACCACTAAGAATGAACTTAATGGGATTCGAATCGAACCAAATCAACTGAATTAGATAGAATGAACTTTGATTACTTCGAATTCAGTACAACACATTCTAATTGACTTGATTTGACTCTAATGAGAAGGAGTAAACTTTAACGCATAGGAATAGATGCAAAACAACTGAATCGGTCAAAAGGAACATCTATCAACAACAATCCATTGATTTGGTATACATTCGAAAGAATAAGAATGAACTTAATGGGATTCGAATCGAATCAAATGAATTGAATTAGATAAAATGAACTTTGATTACTTCGAATTGAGTACAACACATTCTAATTGACTTGATTTGACTCTAATGAGAACGAGTAAACTTTAACGCATAGGAATAGATCCAAAACAACTGAATCGCTCAAAAGGAACATCTATCAACAACAATCCATTCATTTGGTATACATTCGAAAGACTAAGAATGAACTTAATGGGATTCGAATCGAATCAAATCAACTGAATTAGATAGAATGAACTTTGATTACTTCGAATTGAGTACAACACATTTTAATTGACTTGATTTGACTCTAATGAGAAGGAGTAAACTTTAACGCATAGGAATAGATCCAAAACAACTGAATCGATCAAAAGGAACATCTATCAACAACAATCTATTGATTTGGTATACATTCGAAAGACTAAGAATGAACTTAATGGGATTCGAATCGAATCAAATCAACTGAATTAGATACAATGAACTTTGATTACTTCGAATTGATTTCGACACATTCCAATTGACTTGATTTCACTCTAATGAGAACGAGTAAACTTTAATGCATTGGAATAGATGCAAAACAACTGAATCGGTCAAAATGAACATCTATCAACAAGAATTAAAAAGAATCCCTTGATTTGGTATACATTCGAACGACTAAGACTGAACTTAATGGGATTCAAATCGAATCAAATCAACTGAATTAGATAGAATGAACTTTGACTACTTCGAATTGAGTACAACACATTCTAATTGACTTGATTTGACTCTAATGAGAACGAGTAAACTTTAACGCATAGGAATAGATCTAAAACAACTGAATCGATCAAAAGGAACATCTATCAACAACAATCCATTGATTTGGTATACATTCGAAAGACTAAGAATGAACTTAATGTGATTCGAATCGAATCAAATAACCTGAATTAGATAGAATGAACTTTGATTACTTCGAATTGAATTCGACACATTCCAATTGACTTGATTTCAATTTAATGAGAACGAGTAAACTTTAACGCATAGGAATAGATGCAAAACAACTGAATCGGTCAAAATGAACATCTTTCAACATGAATTAACAAGAATCCCTTGATTTGGTATACATTCGAACGACTAAGACTGAACTTAATGGGATTCGAATCGAACCAAATCAACTGAATTAGATAGAATGAACTTTGGTTACTTCGAATTGAGTACAACACATTCTAATTGACTTGATTTGACTCTAATGAGAACGAGTAAACTTTAACGCATAGGAATTGATCCAAAACAACTGAATCGATCCAAAGGAACATCTATCAACAACAATCCATTGATTTGGTATACATTCAAAAGAATAAGAATGAAGTTAATGGGATTCGAATCGAATCAAATGAATTGAATTAGATAGAATGAACTTTGATTACTTCGAATTGAGTACAACACATTCTAATTGACTTGATTTGACTCTAATGAGAACGAGTAAACTTTAACGCATAGGAATAGATCCAAAACAACTGAATCGCTCAAAAGGAACATCTATCAACAACAATCCATTCATTTGGTATACATTCGAAAGACTAAGAATGAACTTAATGGGATTCGAATCGAATCAAATCAACTGAATTAGATAGAATGAACTTTGATTACTTCGAATTGAGTACAACACATTTTAATTGACTTGATTTGACTCTAATGAGAAGGAGTAAACTTTAACGCATAGGAATAGATCCAAAACAACTGAATCGATCAAAGGGAACATCTATCAACAACAATCTATTGATTTGGTATACATTCGAAAGACTAAGAATGAACTTAATGGGATTCGAATCGAATCAAATCAACTGAATTAGATACAATGAACTTGGATTACTTCGAATTGATTTCGACACATTCCAATTGACTTGATTTCACTCTAATGAGAACGAGTAAACTTTAATGCATTGGAATAGATGCAAAACAACTGAATCGGTCAAAATGAACATCTATCAACAAGAATTAAAAAGAATCCCTTGATTTGGTATACATTCGAACGACTAAGACTGAACTTAATGGGATTCAAATCGAATCAAATCAACTGAATTAGATAGAATGAACTTTGACTACTTCGAATTGAGTACAACACATTCTAATTGACTTGATTTGACTCTAATGAGAACGAGTAAACTTTAACGCATAGGAATAGATCTAAAACAACTGAATCGATCAAAAGGAACATCTATCAACAACAATCCATTGATTTGGTATACATTCGAAAGACTAAGAATGAACTTAATGTGATTCGAATCGAATCAAATAACCTGAATTAGATAGAATGAACTTTGATTACTTCGAATTGAATTCGACACATTCCAATTGACTTGATTTCAATTTAATGAGAACGAGTAAACTTTAACGCATAGGAATAGATCCAAAACAACTGAATCGATCAAAAGGAACATCTATCAACAGGAATTAACAACAATCCCTTTATTTCGTATACATTCGAACGACTAAGAATGAACTTAATGGGATTCGAATCGAATCAAATCAACTGAATTAGATAAAATGAACTTCGATTACTTCGAATTTAGTTCGACACATTCTAATTAACTTGATTTGACTCTAATGAGAACGAGTAAACTTTAATGCATTGGAATAGATCCAAAACAACTGAATCGATCAAAAGGAACATCTATCAACAACAATCCATTGATTTGGTATACATTCGAAAGACTAAGAATGAACTTAATGGGATTCGAATCGAATCAAATCAACTGAATTAGATAGAATGAACTTTGATTACTTCGAATTGAGTACAGCACATTCTAATTGACTTGATTTGACTCTAATGAGAACGAGTAAACTTTAACACAAAGGAATAGATCCAAAACAACTGAATCGCTCAAAAGCAACATCTATCAACAACAATCCATTCATTTGGTATACATTCGAAAGACTAAGAATGAACATAATGGGATTCGAATCGAATCAAATCAACTGAATTAGATAGAATGAACTTTGATTATTTCGAATTGAGTACAACACATTCTAATTGACTTGATTTGACTCTAATGAGAACGAGTAAACTTGAACGCATAGGAATAGATGCAAAACAATTGAATCGGTCAAAAGGAACATCTATCAACAGGAATTAACAACAATCCCTTGATTTGGTATACGTTCGAACGACTAAGAATGAACTTAATGGGATTCGAATCGAATCAAATCAACTGAATTAGATAGAATGAACTTTGATTACTTCGAATTGAGTTCCACACATTGTAATTGACTTGATTTGACTCTAAGGAGAACGAGTAAACTTTAATGCATTGGAATAGATGCAAAACAACTGAATCGGTCAAAATGAACGTCTATCAACAGGAATTAACAACAATCCATTGATTTGGTATACATTCGAAAGACTAAGAATGAACTTAATGGGATTCGAATCGAATCAAATCAACTGAATTAGACAGAATGAACTTTGATTACTTCGAATTGAGTACAGCACATTCTAATTGACTTAATTTGACTCTAATGAGAATGAGTAAACTTTAACGCATAGGAATAGATCCAAAACAACTGAATCGATCAAAAGGAACATCTATCAACAACAATCCATTGATTTGGTATACATTCGAAAGAATAAGAATGAACTTAATGGGATTCGAATCGAATCAAATGAATTGAATTAGATAGAATGAACTTTGATTACTTCGAATTGAGTACAACACATTGTAATTGACTTGATTTGACTCTAATGAGAAGGAGTAAACTTTAACGCATAGGAATAGATCCAAAACAACTGAATCGATCAAAAGGAACATCTATCAACAACAATCCATTGATTTGGTTTACATTCGAAAGACTAAGAATGAACTTAATGGGATTCGAATCGAATCAAATCAACTGAATTATATAGAATGAACTTTGATTACTTCGAATTGAATTCGACACATTCCAATTGACTTGATTTGACTCTAATGAGAACGAGTAAACTTTAACGCATAGGAATAGATCTAAAACAACTGAATCGATCAAAAGGAACATCTATCAACAACAATCCATTGATTTGGTATACATTCGAAAGACTAAGAATGAACTTAATGTGATTCGAAATGAATCAAATAACCTGAATTAGATAGAATGAACTTTGATTACTTCGAATTGAATTCGACACATTCCAATTGACTTGATTTCAATTTAATGAGAACGAGTAAACTTTAACGCATAGGAATAGATCCAAAACAACTGAATCGATCAAAAGGAACATCTATCAACAGGAATTAACAACAATCCCTTTATTTCGTATACATTCGAACGACTAAGAATGAACTTAATGGGATTCGAATCGAATCAAATCAACTGAATTAGATAAAATGAACTTCGATTACTTCGAATTTAGTTCGACACATTCTAATTAACTTGATTTGACTCTAATGAGAACGAGTAAACTTTAATGCATTGGAATAGATCCAAAACAACTGAATCGATCAAAAGGAACATCTATCAACAACAATCCATTGATTTGGTATACATTCGAAAGACTAAGAATGAACTTAATGGGATTCGAATCGAATCAAATCAACTGAATTAGATAGAATGAACTTTGATTACTTCGAATTGAGTACAACACATTCTAATTGACTTGATTTGACTCTAATGAGAACGAGTAAACTTTAACGCAAAGGAATAGATCCAAAACAACTGAATCGCTCAAAAGCAACATCTATCAACAACAATCCATTCATTTGGTATACATTCGAAAGACTAAGAATGAACATAATGGGATTCGAATCGAATCAAATCAACTGAATTAGATAGAATGAACTTTGATTATTTCGAATTGAGTACAACACATTCTAATTGACTTGATTTGACTCTAATGAGAACGAGTAAACTTGAACGCATAGGAATAGATGCAAAACAATTGAATCGGTCAAAAGGAACATCTATCAACAGGAATTAACAACAATCCCTTGATTTGGTATACGTTCGAACGACTAAGAATGAACTTAATGGGATTCGAATCGAATCAAATCAACTGAATTAGATAGAATGAACTTTGATTACTTCGAATTGAGTTCCACACATTGTAATTGACTTGATTTGACTCTAAGGAGAACGAGTAAACTTTAATGCATTGGAATAGATGCAAAACAACTGAATCGGTCAAAATGAACGTCTATCAACAGGAATTAACAACAATCCATTGATTTGGTATACATTCGAAAGACTAAGAATGAACTTAATGGGATTCGAATCGAATCAAATCAACTGAATTAGACAGAATGAACTTTGATTACTTCGAATTGAGTACAGCACATTCTAATTGACTTAATTTGACTCTAATGAGAATGAGTAAACTTTAACGCATAGGAATAGATCCAAAACAACTGAATCGATCAAAAGGAACATCTATCAACAACAATCCATTGATTTGGTATACATTCGAAAGAATAAGAATGAACTTAATGGGATTCGAATCGAATCAAATGAATTGAATTAGATAGAATGAACTTTGATTACTTCGAATTGAGTACAACACATTGTAATTGACTTGATTTGACTCTAATGAGAAGGAGTAAACTTTAACGCATAGGAATAGATCCAAAACAACTGAATCGATCAAAAGGAACATCTATCAACAACAATCCATTGATTTGGTTTACATTCGAAAGACTAAGAATGAACTTAATGGGATTCGAATCGAATCAAATCAACTGAATTATATAGAATGAACTTTGATTACTTCGAATTGAATTCGACACATTCCAATTGACTTGATTTGACTCTAATGAGAACGAGTAAACTTTAACGCATAGGAATAGATCCAAAACAACTGAATCGATCAAAAGGAACATCTATCAACAACAATCTATTGATTTGGTATACATTCGAAAGACTAAGAATGAACTTAATGGGATTCGAATCGAATCAAATAACCTGAATTAGAGAGAATGAACTTTGATTACTTCGAATTGAGTACGACACATTCCAATTGACTTGATTTCACTCTAAAGAGAACGAGTAAACTTTAATGAATTGGAATAGATGCAAAACAAGTGACTCGGTCAAAAGGAATATCTATCAACAGGAATTAACAACAATCCCTTGATTTGGTATACATTCGAACGACTAAGAATGAACTTAATGGGATTCGAATCGAATCGAATCAACTGAATTAGATAGAATGAACTTTGATTACTTCGAATTGAGTACCACACATTCTAATTGACTTGATTTGACTCTAATGAGAACGAGTAAACTTTAACGCATAGGAATAGATCCAAAACAACTGAATCGATCAAAAGTAACATCTATCAACAACAATCCATTGATTTGGTATACATTCGAAAGACTAAGAATGAACTTAATGTGATTCGAAATGAATCAAATAACCTGAATTAGATAGAATGAACTTTGATTACTTCAAATTGAGTACTACACATAACAATTGACTTGATTTCACTCTATTGAGAACGAGTAAACTTTAATGAATTGGAATAGATGCAAAACAACTGAATCGGTCGAAAGGAACATCTATCAACAGGAATTAACAACAATCCCTTGATTTGGTATACATTCGAACGACTAAGAATGAACATAATGGGATTCGAATCGAATCAAATAAACTGAATTAGAAAGACCGAACTTTGATTACCTCGATTTGAGTTCGACACATTCTAATTGACTTGATTTGACTCTAATGAGAACGTGTAAACTTTAATGCATTGGAATAGATGCAAAAAAACTGAATCGGTCAAAATGAACATCTATCAACAAGAATTAACAAGAATCCCTTGATTTGGTATACATTCAAACGACTAAGACTGAACTTAATGGGATTCGAATCGAATCAAATCAACTGAATTAGATAGAATGAACTTTGATTACTTCGAATTGAGTACAACACATTCTAGTTGACTTGATTTGACTCTAATGAGAACGAGTAAACTTTAACGCATAGGAATAGATCCAAAACAACTGAATCGATTAAAAGGAACATCTATCAACAACAATCCATAAATTTGGTATACATTCGAAAGACTAAGAATGAACTTAATGGGATTCGAATCGAATCAAATCAACTGAATTCGATAGAATGAACTTTGATTACTTCGAATTGAATTCGACACATTCCAATTGACTTGATTTCACTCTAATGAGAATGAGTAAACTTTAATGAATTTGAATAGAGGCAAAACAACTGAATCTTCAAAGGAACATCTATCAACAGGAATTAACAACAATCCCTTGATTTGGTATACATTCGAACGACTAAGAAAGAACTTAATGGGATTCGAATCGAATCAAATCAACTGAATTAGATAGAATGAACTTTGATTACTTCGAATTGAGTACAAGACATTCTAGTTGACTTGATTTGACTCTAATGAGAACGAGTAAACTTTAACGCATAGGAATAGATCCAAAACAACTGAATCGATTAAAAGGAACATCTATCAACAACAATCCATTGATTTGGTATACATTCGAAAGACTAAGAATGAACTTAATGGGATTCGAATCGAATCAAATCAACTGAATTCGATAGAATGAACTTTGGTTACTTCGAATTGAATTCGACACATTCCAATTGACTTGATTTCACTCTAATGAGAATGAGTAAACTTTAATGAATTTGAATAGAGGCAAAACAACTGAATCGGTCGAAAGGAACATCTATCAACAGGAATTAACAACAATCCCTTGATTTGGTATACATTCGAACAACTAAGAATGAACATAATGGGATTCGAATTGAATCAAATAAACTGAATTAGAAAGAACGAACTTTGATTACCTCGAATTGAGTTCGACACATTCTAATTGACTTGATTTGACTCTAATGAGAACGAGTAAACTTTAATGCATTGGAATAGATGCAAAAAAACTGAATCGGTCAAAATGAACATCTATCAACAAGAATTAACAAGAATCCCTTGATTTGGTATACATTCAAACGACTAAGACTGAACTTAATGGGATTCGAATCGAATCAAATCAACTGAATTAGATAGAATGAACTTTGATTACTTCGAATTGAGTACAAGACATTCTAGTTGACTTGATTTGACTCTAATGAGAACGAGTAAACTTTAACGCATAGGAATAGATCCAAAACAACTGAATCGATTAAAAGGAACATCTATCAACAACAATCCATTGATTTGGTATACATTCGAAAGACTAAGAATGAACTTAATGGGATTCGAATCGAATCAAATAACCTGAATTAGATAGAATGAACTTTGATTACTTCGAATTGAGTACAACACATTCCAATTGACTTGATTTCACTCTAATGAGAACGAGTAAACTTTAATAAATTGGAATAGATGCAAAACAACTGAATCGGTTAAAAGGAACATCTATCAACAGGAATTAACAACAATCCCTTGATTTGGTATACATTCGAACGACTAAGAATGAACTTAATGGGATTCGAATCGAATCAAATCAACTGAATTAGATAAAATGAACTTCGATTACTTCGAATTTAGTTCGACACATTCTAATTAACTTGATTTGACTCTAATGAGAACGAGTAAACTTTAATGCATTGAAATAGATCCAAAACAACTGAATCGATCAAAAGGAACATCTATCAACAACAATCCATTGATTTGGTATACATTCGAAAGACTAAGAATGAACTTAATGGGATTCGAATCGAATCAAATCAACTGAATTAGATAGCATGAACTTTGATTACTTCGAATTGAGTACAACACATTCTAATTGACTTGATTTGACTCTAATGAGAACGAGTAAACTTTAACACAAAGGAATAGATCCAAAACAACTGAATCGCTCAAAAGCAACATCTATCAACAACAATCCATTCATTTGGTATACATTCGAAAGACTAAGAATGAACATAATGGGATTCGAATCGAATCAAATCAACTGAATTAGATAGAATGAACTTTGATTATTTCGAATTGAGTACAACACATTCTAATTGACTTGATTTGACTCTAATGAGAACGAGTAAACTTGAACGCATAGGAATAGATGCAAAACAATTGAATCGGTCAAAAGGAACATCTATCAACAGGAATTAACAACAATCCCTTGATTTGGTATACGTTCGAACGACTAAGAATGAACTTAATGGGATTCGAATCGAATCAAATCAACTGAACTAGATAGAATGAACTTTGATTACTTCGAATTGAGTTCCACACATTGTAATTGACTTGATTTGACTCTAAGGAGAACGAGTAAACTTTAATGCATTGGAATAGATGCAAAACAACTGAATCGGTCAAAATGAACGTCTATCAACAGGAATTAACAACAATCCATTGATTTGGTATACATTCGAAAGACTAAGAATGAACTTAATGGGATTCGAATCGAATCAAATCAACTGAATTCGATAGAATGAACTTTGATTACTTCGAATTGAATTCGACACATTCCAATTGACTTGATTTCACTCTAATGAGAACGAGTAAACTTTAATAAATTGGAATAGATGCAAAACAACTGAATCGGTTAAAAGGAACATCTATCAACAGGAATTAACAACAATCCCTTGATTTGGTATACATTCGAACGACTAAGAATGAACTTAATGGGATTCGAATCGAATCAAATCAACTGAATTAGATAGAATGAACTTTGATTACTTCCAATTGAGTTCGACACATTCTAATTGACTTGATTTCACTCTAATGAGAACGAGTAAACTTTAATGCATTGGAATAGATCCAAAACAACTGAATCGATTAAAAGGAACATCTATCAACAACAATCCATTGATTTAGTATACATTCGAAAGACTAAGAATGAACTTAATGGGATTCAAATCGAATCAAATCAACTGAATTAGATAGAATGAACTTTGATTACTTCCAATTGAGTTCGACACATTCTAATTGACTTGATTTCACTCTAATGAGAACGAGTAAACTTTAATGCATTGGAATAGATCCAAAACAACTGAATCGATTAAAAGGAACATCTATCAACAACAATCCATTGATTTAGTATACATTCGAAAGACTAAGAATGAACTTAATGGGATTCGAATCGAATCAAATCAACTGAATTCGATAGAATGAACTTTGATTACTTCGAATTGAATTCGACACATTCCAATTGACTTGATTTCACTCTAATGAGAATGAGTAAACTTTAATGAATTTGAATAGAGGCAAAACAACTGAATCGGTCGAAAGGAACATCTATCAACAGGAATTAACAACAATCCCTTGATTTGGTATACATTCGAACGACTAAGAATGAACATAATGGGATTCGAATCGAATCAAATAAACTGAATTAGAAAGAACGAACTTTGATTACCTCGAATTGAGTTCGACACATTCTAATTGACTTGATTTGACTCTAATGAGAACGAGTAAACTTTAATGCATTGGAATAGATGCAAAAAAACTGAATCGGTCAAAATGAACATCTATCAACAATAATTAACAAGAATCCCTTGATTTGATATACATTCGAACGACTAAGACTGAACTTAATGGGATTCGAATCGAATCAAATCAACTGAATTAGATAGAATGAACTTTGATTACTTCGAATTGAGTACAACACATTCTAGTTGACTTGATTTGACTCTAATGAGAAGGAGTAAACTTTAACGCATAGGAATAGATCCAAAACAACTGAATCGATCAAAAGGAACATCTATCAACAACAATCCATTGATTTGGTATACATTCGAAAGAATAAGAATGAACTTAATGGGATTCGAATCGAATCAAATGAATTGAATTAGATAGAATGAACTTTGATTACTTCGAATTGAGTACAACACATTCTAATTGACTTGATTTGACTCTAATGAGAACGAGTAAACTTTAACGCATAGGAATAGATCCAAAACAACTGAATCGCTCAAAAGGAACATCTATCAACAATAATCCATTCATTTGGTATACATTCGAAAGACTAAGAATGAACTTAATGGGATTCGAATCGAATCAAATCAACTGAATTAGATAGAATGAACTTTGATTACTTCGAATTGAGTACAACACATTTTAATTGACTTGATTTGACTCTAATGAGAAGGAGTAAACTTTAACGCATAGGAATAGATCCAAAACAACTGAATCGATCAAAAGGAACATCTATCAACAACAATCTATTGATTTGGTATACATTCGAAAGACTAAGAATGAACTTAATGGGATTCGAATCGAATCAAATCAACTGAATTAGATACAATGAACTTTGATTACTTCGAATTGATTTCGACACATTCCAATTGACTTGATTTCACTCTAATGAGAACGAGTAAACTTTAATGCATTGGAATAGATGCAAAACAACTGAATCGGTCAAAATGAACATCTATCAACAAGAATTAAAAAGAATCCCTTGATTTGGTATACATTCGAACGACTAAGACTGAACTTAATGGGATTCAAATCGAATCAAATCAACTGAATTAGATAGAATGAACTTTGACTACTTCGAATTGAGTACAACACATTCTAATTGACTTGATTTGACTCTAATGAGAACGAGTAAACTTTAACGCATAGGAATAGATCTAAAACAACTGAATCGATCAAAAGGAACATCTATCAACAACAATCCATTGATTTGGTATACATTCGAAAGACTAAGAATGAACTTAATGTGATTCGAATCGAATCAAATAATCTGAATTAGATAGAATGAACTTTGATTACTTCGAATTGAATTCGACACATTCCAATTGACTTGATTTCAATTTAATGAGAACGAGTAAACTTTAACGCATAGGAATAGATCCAAAACAACTGAATCGATCAAAAGGAACATCTATCAACAGGAATTAACAACAATCCCTTTATTTCGTATACATTCGAACGACAAAGAATGAACTTAATGGGATTCGAATCGAATCAAATCAACTGAATTAGATAAAATGAACTTCGATTACTTCGAATTTAGTTCGACACATTCTAATTAACTTGATTTGACTCTAATGAGAACGAGTAAACTTTAATGCATTGGAATAGATCCAAAACAACTGAATCGATCAAAAGGAACATCTATCAACAACAATCCATTGATTTGGTATACATTCGAAAGACTAAGAATGAACTTAATGGGATTCGAATCGAATCAAATCAACTGAATTAGATAGAATGAACTTTGATTACTTCGAATTGAGTACAACACATTCTAATTGACTTGATTTGACTCTATTGAGAACGAGTAAACTTTAACGCAAATGAATAGATCCAAAACAACTGAATCGCTCAAAAGCAACATCTATCAACAACAATCCATTCATTTGGTATACATTCGAAAGACTAAGAATGAACATAATGGGATTCGAATCGAATCAAATCAACTGAATTAGATAGAATGAACTTTGATTATTTCGAATTGAGTACAACACATTCTAATTGACTTGATTTGACTCTAATGAGAACGAGTAAACTTGAACGCATAGGAATAGATGCAAAACAATTGAATCGGTCAAAAGGAACATCTATCAACAGGAATTAACAACAATCCCTTGATTTGGTATACGTTCGAACGACTAAGAATGAACTTAATGGGATTCGAATCGAATCAAATCAACTGAATTAGATAGAATGAACTTTGATTACTTCGAATTGAGTTCCACACATTGTAATTGACTTGATTTGACTCTAAGGAGAACGAGTAAACTTTAATGCATTGGAATAGATGCAAAACAACTGAATCGGTCAAAATGAACGTCTATCAACAGGAATTAACAACAATCCATTGATTTGGTATACATTCGAAAGACTAAGAATGAACTTAATGGGATTCGAATCGAATCAAATCAACTGAATTAGACAGAATGAACTTTGATTACTTCGAATTGAGTACAGCACATTCTAATTGACTTAATTTGACTCTAATGAGAATGAGTAAACTTTAACGCATAGGAATAGATCCAAAACAACTGAATCGATCAAAAGGAACATCTATCAACAACAATCCATTGATTTGGTATACATTCGAAAGAATAAGAATGAACTTAATGGGATTCGAATCGAATCAAATGAATTGAATTAGATAGAATGAACTTTGATTACTTCGAATTGAGTACAACACATTGTAATTGACTTGATTTGACTCTAATGAGAAGGAGTAAACTTTAACGCATAGGAATAGATCCAAAACAACTGAATCGATCAAAAGGAACATCTATCAACAACAATCCATTGATTTGGTTTACATTCGAAAGACTAAGAATGAACTTAATGGGATTCGAATCGAATCAAATCAACTGAATTATATAGAATGAACTTTGATTACTTCGAATTGAATTCGACACATTCCAATTGACTTGATTTCACTCTAATGAGAACGAGTAAACTTTAACGCATAGGAATAGATCCAAAACAACTGAATCGATCAAAAGGAACATCTATCAACAACAATCCATTGATTTGGTATACATTCGAAAGAATAAGAATGAACTTAATGGGATTCGAATCGAATCAAATGAATTGAATTAGATAGAATGAACTTTGATTACTTCGAATTGAGTACAACACATTCTAATTGACTTGATTTGACTCTAATGAGAACGAGTAAACTTTAACGCATAGGAATAGATCCAAAACAACTGAATCGCTCAAAAGGAACATCTATCAACAATAATCCATTCATTTGGTATACATTCGAAAGACTAAGAATGAACTTAATGGGATTCGAATCGAATCAAATCAACTGAATTAGATAGAATGAACTTTGATTACTTCGAATTGAGTACAACACATTTTAATTGACTTGATTTGACTCTAATGAGAAGGAGTAAACTTTAACGCATAGGAATAGATCCAAAACAACTGAATCGATCAAAAGGAACATCTATCAACAACAATCTATTGATTTGGTATACATTCGAAAGACTAAGAATGAACTTAATGGGATTCGAATCGAATCAAATCAACTGAATTAGATACAATGAACTTTGATTACTTCGAATTGATTTCGACACATTCCAATTGACTTGATTTCACTCTAATGAGAACGAGTAAACTTTAATGCATTGGAATAGATGCAAAACAACTGAATCGGTCAAAATGAACATCTATCAACAAGAATTAAAAAGAATCCCTTGATTTGGTATACATTCGAACGACTAAGACTGAACTTAATGGGATTCAAATCGAATCAAATCAACTGAATTAGATAGAATGAACTTTGACTACTTCGAATTGAGTACAACACATTCTAATTGACTTGATTTGACTCTAATGAGAACGAGTAAACTTTAACGCATAGGAATAGATCTAAAACAACTGAATCGATCAAAAGGAACATCTATCAACAACAATCCATTGATTTGGTATACATTCGAAAGACTAAGAATGAACTTAATGTGATTCGAATCGAATCAAATAACCTGAATTAGATAGAATGAACTTTGATTACTTCGAATTGAATTCGACACATTCCAATTGACTTGATTTCAATTTAATGAGAACGAGTAAACTTTAACGCATAGGAATAGATCCAAAACAACTGAATCGATCAAAAGGAACATCTATCAACAGGAATTAACAACAATCCCTTTATTTCGTATACATTCGAACGACAAAGAATGAACTTAATGGGATTCGAATCGAATCAAATCAACTGAATTAGATAAAATGAACTTCGATTACTTCGAATTTAGTTCGACACATTCTAATTAACTTGATTTGACTCTAATGAGAACGAGTAAACTTTAATGCATTGGAATAGATCCAAAACAACTGAATCGATCAAAAGGAACATCTATCAACAACAATCCATTGATTTGGTATACATTCGAAAGACTAAGAATGAACTTAATGGGATTCGAATCGAATCAAATCAACTGAATTAGATAGAATGAACTTTGATTACTTCGAATTGAGTACAACACATTCTAATTGACTTGATTTGACTCTAATGAGAACGAGTAAACTTTAACGCAAATGAATAGATCCAAAACAACTGAATCGCTCAAAAGCAACATCTATCAACAACAATCCATTCATTTGGTATACATTCGAAAGACTAAGAATGAACATAATGGGATTCGAATCGAATCAAATCAACTGAATTAGATAGAATGAACTTTGATTATTTCGAATTGAGTACAACACATTCTAATTGACTTGATTTGACTCTAATGAGAACGAGTAAACTTGAACGCATAGGAATAGATGCAAAACAATTGAATCGGTCAAAAGGAACATCTATCAACAGGAATTAACAACAATCCCTTGATTTGGTATACGTTCGAACGACTAAGAATGAACTTAATGGGATTCGAATCGAATCAAATCAACTGAATTAGATAGAATGAACTTTGATTACTTCGAATTGAGTTCCACACATTGTAATTGACTTGATTTGACTCTAAGGAGAACGAGTAAACTTTAATGCATTGGAATAGATGCAAAACAACTGAATCGGTCAAAATGAACGTCTATCAACAGGAATTAACAACAATCCATTGATTTGGTATACATTCGAAAGACTAAGAATGAACTTAATGGGATTCGAATCGAATCAAATCAACTGAATTAGACAGAATGAACTTTGATTACTTCGAATTGAGTACAGCACATTCTAATTGACTTAATTTGACTCTAATGAGAATGAGTAAACTTTAACGCATAGGAATAGATCCAAAACAACTGAATCGATCAAAAGGAACATCTATCAACAACAATCCATTGATTTGGTATACATTCGAAAGAATAAGAATGAACTTAATGGGATTCGAATCGAATCAAATGAATTGAATTAGATAGAATGAACTTTGATTACTTCGAATTGAGTACAACACATTGTAATTGACTTGATTTGACTCTAATGAGAAGGAGTAAACTTTAACGCATAGGAATAGATCCAAAACAACTGAATCGATCAAAAGGAACATCTATCAACAACAATCCATTGATTTGGTTTACATTCGAAAGACTAAGAATGAACTTAATGGGATTCGAATCGAATCAAATCAACTGAATTATATAGAATGAACTTTGATTACTTCGAATTGAATTCGACACATTCCAATTGACTTGATTTGACTCTAATGAGAACGAGTAAACTTTAACGCATAGGAATAGATCCAAAACAACTGAATCGATCAAAAGGAACATCTATCAACAACAATCTATTGATTTGGTATTCATTCGAAAGACTAAGAATGAACTTAATGGGATTCGAATCGAATCAAATAACCTGAATTAGAGAGAATGAACTTTGATTACTTCGAATTGAGTACGACACATTCCAATTGACTTGATTTCACTCTAAAGAGAACGAGTAAACTTTAATGAATTGGAATAGATGCAAAACAAGTGACTCGGTCAAAAGGAATATCTATCAACAGGAATTAACAACAATCCCTTGATTTGGTATACATTCGAACGACTAAGAATGAACTTAATGGGATTCGAATCGAATCGAATCAACTGAATTAGATAGAATGAACTTTGATTACTTCGAATTGAGTACCACACATTCTAATTGACTTGATTTGACTCTAATGAGAACGAGTAAACTTTAACGCATAGGAATAGATCCAAAACAACTGAATCGATCAAAAGTAACATCTATCAACAACAATCCATTGATTTGGTATACATTCGAAAGACTAAGAATGAATTTAATGTGATTCGAATCGAATCAAATAACCTGAATTAGAGAGAATGAACTTTGATTACTTCAAATTGAGTACTACACATAACAATTGACTTGATTTCACTCTATTGAGAACGAGTAAACTTTAATGAATTGGAATAGATGCAAAACAACTGAATCGGTCGAAAGGAACATCTATCAACAGGAATTAACAACAATCCCTTGATTTGGTATACATTCGAACGATTAAGAATGAACATAATGGGATTCGAATCGAATCAAATAAACTGAATTAGAAAGAACGAACTTTGATTACCTCGATTTGAGTTCGACACATTCTAATTGACTTGATTTGACTCTAATGAGAACGTGTAAACTTTAATGCATTGGAATAGATGCAAAAAAACTGAATCGGTCAAAATGAACATCTATCAACAAGAATTAACAAGAATCCCTTGATTTGGTATACATTCAAACGACTAAGACTGAACTTAATGGGATTCGAATCGAATCAAATCAACTGAATTAGATAGAATGAACTTTGATTACTTCGAATTGAGTACAACACATTCTAGTTGATTTGATTTGACTCTAATGAGAACGAGTAAACTTTAACGCATAGGAATAGATCCAAAACAACTGAATCGATTAAAAGGAACATCTATCAACAACAATCCATAAATTTGGTATACATTCGAAAGACTAAGAATGAACTTAATGGGATTCGAATCGAATCAAATCAACTGAATTCGATAGAATGAACTTTGATTACTTCGAATTGAATTCGACACATTCCAATTGACTTGATTTCACTCTAATGAGAATGAGTAAACTTTAATGAATTTGAATAGAGGCAAAACAACTGAATCGGTCGAAAGGAACATCTATCAACAGGAATTAACAACAATCCCTTGATTTGGTATACATTCGAACGACTAAGAATGAACATAATGGGATTCGAATCGAATCAAATAAACTGAATTAGAAAGAACGAACTTTGATTACCTCGAATTGAGTTCGACACATTCTAATTGACTTGATTTGACTCTAATGAGAACGAGTAAACTTTAACGCATAGGAATAGATCCAAAACAACTGAATCGATTAAAAGGAACATCTATCAACAACAATCCATTGATTTGGTATACATTCGAAAGACTAAGAATGAACTTAATGGGATTCGAATCGAATCAAATCAACTGAATTCGATAGAATGAACTTTGGTTACTTCGAATTGAATTCGGCACATTCCAATTGACTTGATTTCACTCTAATGAGAATGAGTAAACTTTAATGAATTTGAATAGAGGCAAAACAACTGAATCGGTCGAAAGGAACATCTATCAACAGGAATTAACAACAATCCCTTGATTTGGTATACATTCGAACAACTAAGAATGAACATAATGGGATTCGAATCGAATCAAATAAACTGAATTAGAAAGAACGAACTTTGATTACCTCGAATTGAGTTCGACACATTCTAATTGACTTGATTTGACTCTAATGAGAACGAGTAAACTTTAATGCATTGGAATAGATGCAAAAAAACTGAATCGGTCAAAATGAACATCTATCAACAAGAATTAACAAGAATCCCTTGATTTGGTATACATTCAAACGACTAAGACTGAACTTAATGGGATTCGAATCGAATCAAATCAACTGAATTAGATAGAATGAACTTTGATTACTTCGAATTGAGTACAACACATTCTAGTTGACTTGATTTGACTCTAATGAGAAGGAGTAAACTTTAACGCATAGGAATAGATCCAAAACAACTGAATCGATCAAAAGGAACATCTATCAACAACAATCCATTGATTTGGTATACATTCGAAAGAATAAGAATGAACTTAATGGGATTCGAATCGAATCAAATGAATTGAATTAGATAGAATGAACTTTGATTACTTCGAATTGAGTACAACACATTCTAATTGACTTGATTTGACTCTAATGAGAACGAGTAAACTTTAACGCATAGGAATAGATCCAAAACAACTGAATCGCTCAAAAGGAACATCTATCAACAGGAATTAACAACAATCCCTTGATTTGGTATACATTCGAACGACTAAGAATGAACTTAATGGGATTCGAATCGAATCAAATCAACTGAATTAGATAGAATGAACTTTGATTACTTCCAATTGAGTTCGACACATTCTAATTGACTTGATTTCACTCTAATGAGAACGAGTAAACTTTAATGCATTGGAATAGATCCAAAACAACTGAATCGATTAAAAGGAACATCTATCAACAACAATCCATTGATTTAGTATACATTCGAAAGACTAAGAATGAACTTAATGGGATTCGAATCGAATCAAATCAACTGAATTCGATAGAATGAACTTTGATTACTTCGAATTGAATTCGACACATTCCAATTGACTTGATTTCACTCTAATGAGAATGAGTAAACTTTAATGAATTTGAATAGAGGCAAAACAACTGAATCGGTCGAAAGGAACATCTATCAACAGGAATTAACAACAATCCCTTGATTTGGTATACATTCGAACGACTAAGAATGAACATAATGGGATTCGAATCGAATCAAATAAACTGAATTAGAAAGAACGAACTTTGATTACCTCGAATTGAGTTCGACACATTCTAATTGACTTGATTTGACTCTAATGAGAACGAGTAAACTTTAATGCATTGGAATAGATGCAAAAAAACTGAATCGGTCAAAATGAACATCTATCAACAAGAATTAACAAGAATCCCTTGATTTGATATACATTCGAACGACTAAGACTGAACTTAATGGGATTCGAATCGAATCAAATCAACTGAATTAGATAGAATGAACTTTGATTACTTCGAATTGAGTACAACACATTCTAGTTGACTTGATTTGACTCTAATGAGAACGAGTAAACTTTAACGCATAGGAATAGATCCAAAACAACTGAATCGATGAAAAGGAACATCTATCAACAACAATCCATTGATTTGGTATACATTCGAAAGACTAAGAATGAACTTAATGGGATTCGAATCGAATCAAATAACCTGAATTAGATAGAATGAACTTTGATTACTTCGAATTGAGTACAACACATTCCAATTGACTTGATTTCACTCTAATGAGAACGAGTAAACTTTAATAAATTGGAATAGATGCAAAACAACTGAATCGGTTAAAAGGAACATCTATCAACAGGAATTAACAACAATCCCTTGATTTGGTATACATTCGAACGACTAAGAATGAACTTAATGGGATTCGAATCGAATCAAATCAACTGAATTAGATAGAATGAACTTTGATTACTTCCAATTGAGTTCGACACATTCTAATTGACTTGATTTCACTCTAATGAGAACGTGTAAACTTTAATGCATTGGAATAGATAACAACTGAATCGATTAAAAGGAACATCTATCAACAACAATCCATTGATTTGGTATACATTCGAAAGACTAAGAATGAACTTAATGGGATTCGAATCGAATCAAATCAACTGAATTCGATAGAATGAACTTTGATTACTTCGAATTGAATTCGACACATTCCAATTGACTTGATTTCACTCTAATGAGAATGAGTAAACTTTAATGAATTTGAATAGAGGCAAAACAACTGAATCGGTCGAAAGGAACATCTATCAACAGGAATTAACAACAATCCCTTGATTTGGTATACATTCGAACGACTAAGAATGAACATAATGGGATTCGAATCGAATCAAATAAACTGAATTAGAAAGAACGAACTTTGATTACCTCGAATTGAGTTCGACACATTCTAATTGACTTGATTTGACTCTAATGAGAACGAGTAAACTTTAATGCATTGGAATAGATGCAAAAAAACTGAATCGGTCAAAATGAACATCTATCAACAAGAATTAACAAGAATCCCTTGATTTGATATACATTCGAACGACTAAGACTGAACTTAATGGGATTCGAATCGAATCAAATCAACTGAATTAGATAGAATGAACTTTGATTACTTCGAATTGAGTACAACACATTCTAGTTGACTTGATTTGACTCTAATGAGAACGAGTAAACTTTAACGCATAGGAATAGATCCAAAACAACTGAATCGATGAAAAGGAACATCTATCAACAACAATCCATTGATTTGGTATACATTCGAAAGACTAAGAATGAACTTAATGGGATTCGAATCGAATCAAATAACCTGAATTAGATAGAATGAACTTTGATTACTTCGAATTGAGTACAACACATTCCAATTGACTTGATTTCACTCTAATGAGAACGAGTAAACTTTAATAAATTGGAATAGATGCAAAACAACTGAATCGGTTAAAAGGAACATCTATCAACAGGAATTAACAACAATCCCTTGATTTGGTATACATTCGAACGACTAAGAATGAACTTAATGGGATTCGAATCGAATCAAATCAACTGAATTAGATAGAATGAACTTTGATTACTTCCAATTGAGTTCGACACATTCTAATTGACTTGATTTCACTCTAATGAGAACGTGTAAACTTTAATGCATTGGAATAGATAACAACTGAATCGATTAAAAGGAACATCTATCAACAACAATCCATTGATTTGGTATACATTCGAAAGACTAAGAATGAACTTAATGGGATTCGAATCGAATCAAATCAACTGAATTCGATAGAATGAACTTTGATTACTTCGAATTGAATTCGACACATTCCAATTGACTTGATTTCACTCTAATGAGAAGGAGTAAACTTTAATGAATTTGAATAGAGGCAAAACAACTGAATCGGTCGAAAGGAACATCTATCAACAGGAATTACCAACAATCCCTTGATTTGGTATACATTCGAACGACTAAGAATGAACATAATGGGATTCGAATCGAATCAAATAAACTGAATTAGAAAGAACGAACTTTGATTACCTCGAATTGAGTTCGACACATTCTAATTGACTTGATTTGACTCTAATGAGAACGAGTAAACTTTAATGCATTGGAATAGATGCAAAAAAACTGAATCGGTCAAAATGAACATCTATCAACAAGAATTAACAAGAATCCCTTGATTTGATATACATTCGAACGACTAAGACTGAACTTAATGGGATTCGAATCGAATCAAATCAACTGAATTAGATAGAATGAACTTTGATTACTTCGAATTGAGTACAACACATTCTAGTTGACTTGATTTGACTCTAATGAGAACGAGTAAACTTTAACGCATAGGAATAGATCCAAAACAACTGAATCGATGAAAAGGAACATCTATCAACAACAATCCATTGATTTGGTATACATTCGAAAGACTAAGAATGAACTTAATGGGATTCGAATCGAATCAAATCAACTGAATTAGATAGAATGAACTTTGATTACTTCGAATTGAATTCGACACATTCCAATTGACTTGATTTCACTCTAATGAGAACGAGTAAACTTTAACGCATAGGAATAGATCCAAAACAACTGAATCGATCAAAAGGAAAATCTATCAACATCAATTCATTGATTTGGTATACATTCGAAAGACTAAGAATGAACTTAATGGGATTGGAATCGAATCAAATAACCTGAATTAGATAGAATGAACTTTTATTACTTCGAATTGAGTACAACACATTCTAATTGACTTGATTTGACTCTAATGAGAACGAGTAAACTTTAACGCATAGGAATAAATCCAAAACAACTGAATCGATCAAAAGGAACATCTATCAACAACAATCCATTGATTTGGTATACATTCGAAAGACTAAGAATGAACTTAATGGGATTCGAATCGAATCAAATAACCTGAATTAGATAGAATGAACTTTGATTACTTCGAATTGAGTACAACACATTCCAATTGACTTGATTTCACTCTAATGAGAATGAGTAAACTTTAATAATTTGGAATAGATGCAAAACAACTGAATCGGTTAAAAGGAACATCTATCAACAGGAATTAACAACAATCCCTTGATTTGGTATACATTCGAACGACTAAGAATGAACTTAATGGGATTCGAATCGAATCAAATCAACTGAATTAGATAGAATGAACTTTGATTACTTCAAATTGAGTTCGACACATTCTAATTGACTTGATTTGACTCTAATGAGAACGAGTAAACTTTAATGCATTGGAATAGATCCAAAACAACTGAATCGGTCAAAATGAACATCTATCAACAAGAATTAACAAGAATCCCTTGATTTGGTATACATTCGAACGACCAAGACTGAACTTAATGGGATTCGAATCGAATCAAATCAACTGAATTCGATAGAATGAACTTTGATTACTTCGAATTGAATTCGACACATTCTAATTGACTTGATTTGACTCTAATGAGAACGAGTAAACTTTAATGCATTGGAATAGATGCAAAACAACTGAATCGGTCAAAAAGAACATCTATCAACAAGAATTAACAAGACTCCTTTGATTTGGTATACATTCGAACGACTAGGACTGAACTTAATTGGATTCGAATCGAACCAAATCAACTGAATTAGATAGAATGAACTTTGATTACTTCAAATTGAGTAAAACACATTCTAATTGACTTGATTTTACTCTAATGAGAATGTGTAAACTTTAACGCATAGGAATAGATCCAAAACAACTGAATCGATCAAAAGGAACATCTATCAACAACAAGCCATTGATTTGGTATACATTCAAAAGAATAAGAATGAACTTAATGGGATTCGAATCGAATCAAATTAACTGAATTAGATAGAATGAACTTTGATTACTTCGAATTGAGTACAACACATTCTAATTGACTTGATTTGACTCTAATGAGAACGAGTAAACTTTAACGCATAGGAATAGATCTAAAACAACTGAATCGCTCAAAAGGAACATCTATCAACAACAATCCATTCATTTGGTATACATTCGAAAGACTAAGAATGAACTTAATGGGATTCGAATCGAATCGAATCAACTGAATTAGATAGAATGAACTTTGATTACTTCGAATTGAGTACAACACATTCTAATTGACTTGATTTGACTCTAATGAGAACGAGTAAACTTTAACGCATAGGAATAAATCCAAACCAACTGAATCGATCAAAAGGAACATCTATCAACAACAATCCATTGATTTGGTATACATTCGAAAGACTAAGAATGAACTTAATGGGATTCAAATCGAATCAAAACAACTGAATTAGATAGAATGAACTTTGATTACTTCGAATTGAGTACAACACATTCTAATTGACATGATTTGACTCTAATGAGAACGAGAAAACTTTAACGCATAGGAATAGATCCAAAACAACAGAATCGATCAAAAGGAACATCTATCAACTACAATCTATTGATTTGGTATACATTCGAAAGACTAAGAATGAACTTAATGGGATTCGAATCGAATCAAATAACCTGAATTAGAGAGAATGAACTTTGATTACTTCGAATTTGAGTACGACACATTCCAATTGACTTGATTTCACTCTAATGAGAACGAGTAAACTTTAATGAATTGGAATAGATGCAAAACAAGTTACTCGGTCAAAAGGAACATCTATCAACAGGAATTAACAACAATCCCTTGATTTGGTATACATTCGAACGATTAAGAATGAACTTAATGGGATTCGAATAGAATCGAATCAACTGAATTAGATAGAATGAACTTTGATAACTTCGAATTGAGTACAACACATTCTAATTGACTTGATTTGACTCTAATCAGAACGAGTAAACTTTAACGCATAGGAATAGATCCAAAACAACTGAATCGATCAAAAGGAACATCTATCAACAACAATCCATTGATTTGGTATACATTCGAAAGACTAAGAATGAACTTAATGGGATTCGAATCGAATCAAATAACCTGAATTAGATAGAATGAACTTTGATTACTTCGAATTGAGTACAACACATTCTAATTGACTTGATTTGACTCTAATGAGAACGAGTAAACTTTAACGCATAGGAATAAATCCAAAACAACTGAATCGATCAAAAGGAACATCTATCAACAACAATCCCTTGATTTGGTATACATTCGAACGACTTAGGATGAATTTAATGGGATTGGAATCGAATCAAATCAACTGAATTAGATAGAATGAACTTTGATTACTTCGAATTGAGTACAACACATTCCAATTGACTTGATTTCACTCTAATGAGAACAAGTAAACTTTAATTAATTGGAATAGACGCAAAACAACTGAATCGGTTAAAAGGAACATCTATAAATAGGAATTAACAACAATCCCTTGATTTGGTATACATTCGAACGACTAAGAATGAACTTAATGGGATTCGAATCGAATCAAATCAACTGAATTAGATAGAATGAACTTTGATTACTTCAAATTGAGTTCGACACATTCTAATTGACTTGATTTGACTCTAATGAGAACAAGTAAACTTTAATGCATTGGAATAGATCCAAAACAACTGAATCGGTCAAAATGAACATATATCAACAAGAATTAACAAGACTCCCTTGATTTGGTATACATTCGAACGACTAGGACTGAAGTTAATTGGATTCGAATCGAACCAAATCAACTGAATTAGATAGAATGAACTTTGATTACTTCGAATTGAGTACAACACATTCTAATTGACTTGATTTCACTCTAATGAGAATGTGTAAACTTTAACGCATAGGAATAGATCCAAAACAACTGAATCGATCAAAAGGAACATCTATCAACAACAATCCATTGATTTGGTATACATTCAAAAGAATAAGAATGAACTTAATGGGATTCGAATCGAATCAAATCAACTGAATTAGATAGAATGAACTTTGATTACTTCGAATTGAGTACAACACATTCTAATTGACTTGATTTGACTCTAATGAGAACGAGTAAACTTTAACGCATAGGAATAGATCTAAAACAACTGAATCAATCAAAAGGAACATCTATCAACAACAATCCATTCATTTGGTATAAATTCGAAAGACTAAGAATGAACTTAATGGGATTCAAATCGAATCGAATCAACTGAATTAGATAGAATGGACTTTGATTACTTCGAATTGAGTACAACACATTCTAATTGACTTGATTTGACTCTAATGAGAACGAGTAAACTTTAACGCATAGGAATAAATCCAAAACAACAGAATCGATCAAAAGGAACATCTATCAACAACAATCCATTGATTTGGTATACATTCGAAAGACTAAGAATGAACTTAATGGGATTCGAATCGAATCAAATCAACTGAATTAGATAGAATGAACTTTGATTACTTCGAATTGAGTACAACACATTCTAATTGACTTGATTTGACTCTAATGAGAACGAGTAAACTTTAACGCATAGGAATAGATCCAAAACAACTGAATCGATCAAAAGGAACATCTATCAACAACAATCCATTCATTTGGTATACATTCGAAAGACTAAGAATGAACTTAATGGGATTCGAATCGAATCGAATCAACTGAATTAGATAGAATGAACTTTGATTACTTCGAATTGAGTACAACACATTCTAATCGACTTTATTTGACTCTAATGAGAACGAGTAAACTTTAACGCATAGGAATAGATCTAAAACAACTGAATCGCTCAAAAGGAACATCTATCAACAACAATCCATTCATTTGGTATACATTCGAAAGACTAAGAATGAACTTAATGGGATTCGAATCGAATCGAATCAACTGAATTAGATAGAATGAACTTTGATTACTTCGAATTGAGTACAACACATTCTAATTGACTTGATTTGACTCTAATGAGAACGAGTAAACTTTAACGCATAGGAATAGATCCAAAACAACTGAATCGATCAAAAGGAACATCTATCAACAACAATCCATTGATTTGGTATACATTCAAAAGAATAAGAATGAACTTAATGGGATTCGAATCGAATCAAATCAACTGAATTAGATAGAATGAACTTTGATTACTTCGAATTGAGTACAACACATTCTAATCGACTTTATTTGACTCTAATGAGAACGAGTAAACTTTAACGCATAGGAATAGATCTAAAACAACTGAATCGCTCAAAAGGAACATCTATCAACAACAATCCATTCATTTGGTATACATTCGAAAGACTAAGAATGAACTTAATGGGATTCGAATCGAATCGAATCAACTGAATTAGATAGAATGAACTTTGATTACTTCGAATTGAGTACAACACATTCTAATTGACTTGATTTGACTCTAATGAGAACGAGTAAACTTTAACGCATACGAATAAATCCAAAACAACTGAATCGATCAAAAGGAACATCTATCAACAACAATCCATTGATTTGGTATACATTCGAAAGACTAAGAATGAACTTAATGGGATTCGAATCGAATCAAATCAACTGAATTAGATAGAATGAACTTTGATTACTTCGAATTGAGTACAACACATTCTAATTGACTTGATTTGACTCTAATGAGAACGAGTAAACTTTAACGCGTAGGAATAGATCCAAAACAACTGAATCGATCAAAAGGAACATCTATCAACAACAATCTATTGATTTGGTATACATTCGAAAGACTAAGAATGAACTTAATGGGATTCGAATCGAATCAAATAACCTGAATTAGAGAGAATGAACTTTGATTACTTCGAATTGAGTACGACACATTCCAATTGACTTGATTTCACTCTAATGAGAACGAGTAAACTTTAATGAATTGGAATAGATGCAAAACAAGTTACTCGGTCAAAAGGAACATCTATCAACAGGAATTAACAACAATCCCTTGATTTGGTATACATTCGAACGACTAAGAATGAACTTAATGGGATTCGAATAGAATCGAATCAACTGAATTAGATAGAATGAACTTTGATTACTTCGAATTGAGTACAACACATTCTAATTGACTTGATTTGACTCTAATCAGAACGAGTAAACTTTAACGCATAGGAATAGATCCAAAAAACTGAATCGATCAAAAGGAACATCTATGAACAACAATGTTTTGATTTGGTATACATTCGAAAGACTAAGAATGAACTTAATGGGATTCGAATCGATTCAAATAACCTGAATTACATAGAATGAACTTTGATTACTTCGAATTGAGTACAACACATTCCAATTGACTTGATTTCACTCTAATGAGAACGAGTAAACTTTAATGAATTGGAATAGATGCAAAACAAGTGACTCGGTCAAAAGGAACATCTATCAACAGGAATTAACAACAATCCCTTGATTTGGTATACATTCGAACGACTAAGAATGAACTTAATGGGATTCGAATCGAATCGAATCAACTGAATTAGATAGAATGAACTTTGATTACTTCGAATTGAGTACAACACATTCTAATTGACTTGATTTGACTCTAATGAGAACGAGCAAACTTTAATGCATAGGAATAGATCCAAAACAACTGAATCGATCAAAAGGAACATCTATCAACAACAATCTATTGATTTGGTATACATTCGAAAGACTAAGAATGAACTTAATTGGATTCGAATCGATTCAAATAACCTGAATTAGATAGAATGAACTTTGATTACTTCGAATTGAGTACAACACATTCCAATTGACTTGATTTCACTCTAATGAGAACGAGTAAACTTTAATGAATTGGAATAGATGCAAAACAAGTGACTCGGTCAAAAGGAACATCTATCAACAGGAATTAACAACAATCCCTTGATTTGGTATACATTCGAACGACTAAGAATGAACTTAATGGGATTCGAATCGAATCGAATCAACTGAATTAGATAGAATGAACTTTGATTACTTCGAATTGAGTACAACACATTCTAATTGACTTGATTTGACTCTAATGAGAACGAGCAAACTTTAATGCATAGGAATAGATCCAAAACAACTGAATCGATCAAAAGGAACATCTATCAACAACAATCTATTGATTTGGCATACATTCGAAAGACTAAGAATGAACTTAATTGGATTCGAATCGATTCAAATAACCTGAATTAGATAGAATGAACTTTGATTACTTCGAATTGAGTACAACACATTCCAATTGACTTGATTTCACTCTAATGAGAACGAGTAAACTTTAATGAATTGGAATAGATGCAAAACAAGTGACTCGGTCAAAAGGAACGTCTATCAACTGGAATTAACAACAATCCCTTGATTTGGTATACATTCGAACGACTAAGAATGAACTTAATGGGATTCGAATCGAATCGAATCAACTGAATTAGATAGAATGACCTTTGATTACTTCGAATTGAGTACAACACATTCTAATTGACTTGATTTGACTCTAATGAGAACGAGCAAACTTTAAAGCATAGGAATAGATCCAAAACAACTGAATCGATCAAAAGGAACATCTATCAACAACAATCTATTGATTTGGTATACATTCGAAAGACTAAGAATGAACTTAATTGGATTCGAATCGATTCAAATAACCTGAATTAGATAGAATGAACTTTGATTACTTCGAATTGAGTACAACACATTCCAATTGACTTGATTTCACTCTAATGAGAACGAGTAAACTTTAATGAATTGGAATAGATGCAAAACAAGTGACTCGGTCAAAAGGAACATCTATCAACAGGAATTAACAACAATCCCTTGATTTGGTATACATTCGAACGACTAAGAATGAACTTAATGGGATTCGAATCGAATCGAATCAACTGAATTAGATAGAATGACCTTTGATTACTTCGAATTGAGTACAACACATTCTAATTGACTTGATTTCACTCTAATGAGAACGAGTAAACTTTAACGCATAGGAATAAATCCAAAACAACTGAATCGATCAAAAGGAACATCTATCAACAACAATCCATTGATTTGGTATACATTCGAAAGACTAAGAATGAACTTAATGGGATTCGAATCGAATCAAATCAACTGAATTAGATAGAATGAACTTTGATTACTTCGAATTGAGTACAACACATTCTAATCGACTTTATTTGACTCTAATGAGAACGAGTAAACTTTAACGCATAGGAATAGATCTAAAACAACTGAATCGCTCAAAAGGAACATCTATCAACAACAATCCATTCATTTGGTATACATTCGAAAGACTAAGAATGAACTTAATGGGATTCGAATCGAATCGAATCAACTGAATTAGATAGAATGAACTTTGATTACTTCGAATTGAGTACAACACATTCTAATTGACTTGATTTGACTCTAATGAGAACGAGTAAACTTTAACGCATACGAATAAATCCAAAACAACTGAATCGATCAAAAGGAACATCTATCAACAACAATCCATTGATTTGGTATACATTCGAAAGACTAAGAATGAACTTAATGGGATTCGAATCGAATCAAATCAACTGAATTAGATAGAATGAACTTTGATTACTTCGAATTGAGTACAACACATTCTAATTGACTTGATTTGACTCTAATGAGAACGAGTAAACTTTAACGCGTAGGAATAGATCCAAAACAACTGAATCGATCAAAAGGAACATCTATCAACAACAATCTATTGATTTGGTATACATTCGAAAGACTAAGAATGAACTTAATGGGATTCGAATCGAATCAAATAACCTGAATTAGAGAGAATGAACTTTGATTACTTCGAATTGAGTACGACACATTCCAATTGACTTGATTTCACTCTAATGAGAACGAGTAAACTTTAATGAATTGGAATAGATGCAAAACAAGTTACTCGGTCAAAAGGAACATCTATCAACAGGAATTAACAACAATCCCTTGATTTGGTATACATTCGAACGACTAAGAATGAACTTAATGGGATTCGAATAGAATCGAATCAACTGAATTAGATAGAATGAACTTTGATTACTTCGAATTGAGTACAACACATTCTAATTGACTTGATTTGACTCTAATCAGAACGAGTAAACTTTAACGCATAGGAATAGATCCAAAAAACTGAATCGATCAAAAGGAACATCTATGAACAACAATGTTTTGATTTGGTATACATTCGAAAGACTAAGAATGAACTTAATGGGATTCGAATCGATTCAAATAACCTGAATTACATAGAATGAACTTTGATTACTTCGAATTGAGTACAACACATTCCAATTGACTTGATTTCACTCTAATGAGAACGAGTAAACTTTAATGAATTGGAATAGATGCAAAACAAGTGACTCGGTCAAAAGGAACATCTATCAACAGGAATTAACAACAATCCCTTGATTTGGTATACATTCGAACGACTAAGAATGAACTTAATGGGATTCGAATCGAATCGAATCAACTGAATTAGATAGAATGAACTTTGATTACTTCGAATTGAGTACAACACATTCTAATTGACTTGATTTGACTCTAATGAGAACGAGCAAACTTTAATGCATAGGAATAGATCCAAAACAACTGAATCGATCAAAAGGAACATCTATCAACAACAATCTATTGATTTGGTATACATTCGAAAGACTAAGAATGAACTTAATTGGATTCGAATCGATTCAAATAACCTGAATTAGATAGAATGAACTTTGATTACTTCGAATTGAGTACAACACATTCCAATTGACTTGATTTCACTCTAATGAGAACGAGTAAACTTTAATGAATTGGAATAGATGCAAAACAAGTGACTCGGTCAAAAGGAACATCTATCAACAGGAATTAACAACAATCCCTTGATTTGGTATACATTCGAACGACTAAGAATGAACTTAATGGGATTCGAATCGAATCGAATCAACTGAATTAGATAGAATGAACTTTGATTACTTCGAATTGAGTACAACACATTCTAATTGACTTGATTTGACTCTAATGAGAACGAGCAAACTTTAATGCATAGGAATAGATCCAAAACAACTGAATCGATCAAAAGGAACATCTATCAACAACAATCTATTGATTTGGCATACATTCGAAAGACTAAGAATGAACTTAATTGGATTCGAATCGATTCAAATAACCTGAATTAGATAGAATGAACTTTGATTACTTCGAATTGAGTACAACACATTCCAATTGACTTGATTTCACTCTAATGAGAACGAGTAAACTTTAATGAATTGGAATAGATGCAAAACAAGTGACTCGGTCAAAAGGAACGTCTATCAACTGGAATTAACAACAATCCCTTGATTTGGTATACATTCGAACGACTAAGAATGAACTTAATGGGATTCGAATCGAATCGAATCAACTGAATTAGATAGAATGACCTTTGATTACTTCGAATTGAGTACAACACATTCTAATTGACTTGATTTGACTCTAATGAGAACGAGCAAACTTTAAAGCATAGGAATAGATCCAAAACAACTGAATCGATCAAAAGGAACATCTATCAACAACAATCTATTGATTTGGTATACATTCGAAAGACTAAGAATGAACTTAATTGGATTCGAATCGATTCAAATAACCTGAATTAGATAGAATGAACTTTGATTACTTCGAATTGAGTACAACACATTCCAATTGACTTGATTTCACTCTAATGAGAACGAGTAAACTTTAATGAATTGGAATAGATGCAAAACAAGTGACTCGGTCAAAAGGAACATCTATCAACAGGAATTAACAACAATCCCTTGATTTGGTATACATTCGAACGACTAAGAATGAACTTAATGGGATTCGAATCGAATCGAATCAACTGAATTAGATAGAATGACCTTTGATTACTTCGAATTGAGTACAACACATTCTAATTGACTTGATTTCACTCTAATGAGAACGAGTAAACTTTAACGCATAGGAATAAATCCAAAACAACTGAATCGATCAAAAGGAACATCTATCAACAACAATCCATTGATTTGGTATACATTCGAAAGACTAAGAATGAACTTAATGGGATTCGAATCGAATCAAATCAACTGAATTAGATAGAATGAACTTTGATTACTTCGAATTGAGTACAACACATTCTAATTGACTTGATTTGACTCTAATGAGAACGAGTAAACTTTAACGCATAGGAATAGATCCAAAACAACTGAATCGATCAAAAGGAACATCTATCAACAACAATCTTTTGATTTGGTATACATTCGAAAGACTAAGAATGAACTTAATGGGATTCGAATCGAATCAAATAACCTGAATTAGAGAGAATGAACATTGATTACTTCGAATATAGTACGACACATTCCAATTGACTTGATTTCACTCTATTGAGAACGAGTAAACTTTAATGAATTGGAATAGATGCAAAACAAGTGACTCGGTCAAAAGGAACATCTATCAACAGGAATTAACAACAATCCCTTGATTTGGTATACATTCGAACGACTAAGAATGAACTTAATGGGATTCAAATAGAATCGAATCAACTGAATTAGATAGAATGAACTTTGATTACTTCGAATTGAGTACAACACATTCTAATTGACTTGATTTGACTCTAATCAGAACGAGTAAACTTTAACGCATAGGAATAGATCCAAAACAACTGAATCGATCAAAAGGAACATCTATCAACAAAAATCTTTTGATTTGGTATACATTCGAAAGACAAAGAATGAACTTAATGGGATTCGAAACGATTCAAATAACCTGAATTAGATAGAATGAACTTTGATTACTTCGAATTGAGTACAACACATTCCAATTGACTTGATTTCACTCTAATGAGAACGAGTAAACCTTAACGCATAGGAATAAATCCAAAACAACTGAATCGATCAAAAGGAATATCTATCAACATCAATCCATTTATTTGGTATACATTCGAAAGACTAAGAATGAACTTAATGGGATTCGAATCGAATCCAATAACCTGAATTAGATAGAATGAACTTTGATTACTTCGAATTGAGTAGAACACATTCTAATTGACTTGATTTGACTCTAATGAGAACGAGTAAACTTTAACGCATAGGAATAAATCCAAAACAACTGAATCGATCAAAAGGAACATCTATCAACAACAATCCATTGATTTGGTATACATTCGAAAGACTAAGAATGAACTTAATGGGATTCGAATCGAATCAAATAACCTGAATTAGATAGAATGAACTTTGATTACTTCGAATTGAGTACAAGACATTCCAATTGACTTGATTTCACTCTAATCAGAACTAGTAAATTGTAACGCATAGGAATAGATCCAAAACAACTGAATCGATCAAAAGGAACATCTATCAACAACAATCTTTTGATTTGGTATACATTCGAAAGACTAAGAATGAACTTAATGGGATTCGAATCGATTCAAATAACCTGAATTAGATAGAATGAACTTTGATTACTTCGAATTGAGTACAACACATTCCAATTGACTTGATTTCACTCTAATGAGAACGAGTAAACTTTAATGAATTGGAATAGATGCAAAACAAGTGACTCGGTCCAAAGGAACATCTATCAACAGGAATTAACAACAATCCCTTGATTTGGTATACATTCGAACGACTAAGAATGAACTTAATGGGATTCGAATCGAATCAAATCAACTGAATTAGATAGAATGAACTTTGATTACTTCGAATTGAGTACGACACATTCCAATTGACTTGATTTCACTCTAATGAGAACGAGTAAACTTTAATGAATTGGAATAGATGCAAAACAAGTGACTCGGTCAAAAGGAACATCTATCAACAGGAATTAACAACAATCCCTTGATTTGGTATACATTCGAACGACTAAGAATGAACTTAATGGGATTCAAATAGAATCGAATCAACTGAATTAGATAGAATGAACTTTGATTACTTCGAATTGAGTACAACACATTCTAATTGACTTGATTTGACTCTAATCAGAACGAGTAAACTTTAACGCATAGGAATAGATCCAAAACAACTGAATCGATCAAAAGGAACATCTATCAACAACAATCTTTTGATTTGGTATACATTCGAAAGACAAAGAATGAACTTAATGGGATTCTAAACGATTCAAATAACCTGAATTAGATAGAATGAACTTTGATTACTTCGAATTGAGTACAACACATTCCAATTGACTTGATTTCACTCTAATGAGAACGAGTAAACTTTAATGAATTGGAATAGATGCAAAACAAGTGACTCGGTCCAAAGGAACATCTATCAACAGGAATTAACAACAATCCCTTGATTTGGTATACATTCAAACGACTAAGAATGAACTTAATGGGATTCGAATCGAATCAAATCAACTGAATTAGAGAGAATGAACATTGATTACTTCGAATATAGTACGACACATTCCAATTGACTTGATTTCACTCTAATGAGAACGAGTAAACTTTAATGAATTGGAATAGATGCAAAACAAGTGACTCGGTCAAAAGGAACATCTATCAACAGGAATTAACAACAATCCCTTGATTTGGTATACATTCGAACGACTAAGAATGAACTTAATGGGATTCAAATAGAATCGAATCAACTGAATTAGATAGAATGAACTTTGATTACTTCGAATTGAGTACAACACATTCTAATTGACTTGATTTGACTCTAATCAGAACGAGTAAACTTTAACGCATAGGAATAGATCCAAAACAACTGAATCGATCAAAAGGAACATCTATCAACAACAATCTTTTGATTTGGTATACATTCGAAAGACAAAGAATGAACTTAATGGGATTCGAAACGATTCAAATAACCTGAATTAGATAGAATGAACTTTGATTACTTCGAATTGAGTACAACACATTCCAATTGACTTGATTTCACTCTAATGAGAACGAGTAAACTTTAACGCATAGGAATAGATCCAAAACAACTGAATCGATCAAAAGGAATATCTATCAACATCAATCCATTTATTTGGTATACATTCGAAAGACTAAGAATGAACTTAATGGGATTCGAATCGAATCCAATAACCTGAATTAGATAGAATGAACTTTGATTACTTCGAATTGAGTAGAACACATTCTAATTGACTTGATTTGACTCTAATGAGAACGAGTAAACTTTAACGCATAGGAATAAATCCAAAACAACTGAATCGATCAAAAGGAACATCTATCAACAACAATCCATTGATTTGGTATACATTCGAAAGACTAAGAATGAACTTAATGGGATTCGAATCGAATCAAATAACCTGAATTAGATAGAATGAACTTTGATTACTTCGAATTGAGTACAACACATTCCAATTGACTTGATTTCACTCTAATCAGAACCAGTAAATTGTAACGCATAGGAATAGATCCAAAACAACTGAATCGATCAAAAGGAACATCTATCAACAACAATCTTTTGATTTGGTATACATTCGAAAGACTAAGAATGAACTTAATGGGATTCGAATCGATTCAAATAACCTGAATTAGATAGAATGAACTTTGATTACTTCGAATTGAGTACAACACATTCCAATTGACTTGATTTCACTCTAATGAGAACGAGTAAACTTTAATGAATTGGAATAGATGCAAAACAAGTGACTCGGTCCAAAGGAACATCTATCAACAGGAATTAACAACAATCCCTTGATTTGGTATACATTCGAACGACTAAGAATGAACTTAATGGGATTCGAATCGAATCAAATCAACTGAATTAGATAGAATGAACTTTGATTACTTCGAATTGAGTACGACACATTCCAATTGACTTGATTTCACTCTAATGAGAACGAGTAAACTTTAATGAATTGGAATAGATGCAAAACAAGTGACTCGGTCAAAAGGAACATCTATCAACAGGAATTAACAACAATCCCTTGATTTGGTATACATTCGAACGACTAAGAATGAACTTAATGGGATTCAAATAGAATCGAATCAACTGAATTAGATAGAATGAACTTTGATTACTTCGAATTGAGTACAACACATTCTAATTGACTTGATTTGACTCTAATCAGAACGAGTAAACTTTAACGCATAGGAATAGATCCAAAACAACTGAATCGATCAAAAGGAACATCTATCAACAACAATCTTTTGATTTGGTATACATTCGAAAGACAAAGAATGAACTTAATGGGATTCTAAACGATTCAAATAACCTGAATTAGATAGAATGAACTTTGATTACTTCGAATTGAGTACAACACATTCCAATTGACTTGATTTCACTCTAATGAGAACGAGTAAACTTTAATGAATTGGAATAGATGCAAAACAAGTGACTCGGTCCAAAGGAACATCTATCAACAGGAATTAACAACAATCCCTTGATTTGGTATACATTCAAACGACTAAGAATGAACTTAATGGGATTCGAATCGAATCAAATCAACTGAATTAGAGAGAATGAACATTGATTACTTCGAATATAGTACGACACATTCCAATTGACTTGATTTCACTCTAATGAGAACGAGTAAACTTTAATGAATTGGAATAGATGCAAAACAAGTGACTCGGTCAAAAGGAACATCTATCAACAGGAATTAACAACAATCCCTTGATTTGGTATACATTCGAACGACTAAGAATGAACTTAATGGGATTCAAATAGAATCGAATCAACTGAATTAGATAGAATGAACTTTGATTACTTCGAATTGAGTACAACACATTCTAATTGACTTGATTTGACTCTAATCAGAACGAGTAAACTTTAACGCATAGGAATAGATCCAAAACAACTGAATCGATCAAAAGGAACATCTATCAACAACAATCTTTTGATTTGGTATACATTCGAAAGACAAAGAATGAACTTAATGGGATTCGAAACGATTCAAATAACCTGAATTAGATAGAATGAACTTTGATTACTTCGAATTGAGTACAACACATTCCAATTGACTTGATTTCACTCTAATGAGAACGAGTAAACTTTAACGCATAGGAATAGATCCAAAACAACTGAATCGATCAAAAGGAATATCTATCAACATCAATCCATTTATTTGGTATACATTCGAAAGACTAAGAATGAACTTAATGGGATTCGAATCGAATCCAATAACCTGAATTAGATAGAATGAACTTTGATTACTTCGAATTGAGTAGAACACATTCTAATTGACTTGATTTGACTCTAATGAGAACGAGTAAACTTTAACGCATAGGAATAAATCCAAAACAACTGAATCGATCAAAAGGAACATCTATCAACAACAATCCATTGATTTGGTATACATTCGAAAGACTAAGAATGAACTTAATGGGATTCGAATCGAATCAAATAACCTGAATTAGATAGAATGAACTTTGATTACTTCGAATTGAGTACAACACATTCCAATTGACTTGATTTCACTCTAATCAGAACCAGTAAATTGTAACGCATAGGAATAGATCCAAAACAACTGAATCGATCAAAAGGAACATCTATCAACAACAATCTTTTGATTTGGTATACATTCGAAAGACTAAGAATGAACTTAATGGGATTCGAATCGAATCAAATAACCTGAATTAGAGAGAATGAACATTGATTACTTCGAATTGAGTACGACACATTCCAATTGACTTGATTTCACTCTAATGAGAACGAGTAAACTTTAATGAATTGGAATAGAAGCAAAACAAGTGACTCGGTCAAAAGGAACATCTATCAACAGGAATTAACAACAATCCCTTGATTTGGTATACATTCGAACGACTAAGAATGAACTTAATGGGATTCGAATCGAATCAAATCAACTGAATTAGATAGAATGAACTTTGATTACTTCGAATTGAGTACAACACATTCCAATTGACTTGATTTCACTCTAATCAGAACCAGTAAATTGTAACGCATAGGAATAGATCCAAAACAACTGAATCGATCAAAAGGAACATCTATCAACAACAATCTTTTGATTTGGTATACATTCGAAAGACTAAGAATGAACTTAATGGGATTCGAATCGAATCAAATAACCTGAATTAGATAGAATGAACTTTGATTACTTCGAATTGAGTACAACACATTCCAATTGACTTGATTTCACTCTAATCAGAACCAGTAAATTGTAACGCATAGGAATAGATCCAAAACAACTGAATCGATCAAAAGGAACATCTATCAACAACAATCTTTTGATTTGGTATACATTCGAAAGACTAAAAATGAACTTAATGGGATTCGAATCGATTCAAATAACCTGAATTAGATAGAATGAACTTTGATTACTTCGAATTGAGTACAACACATTCCAATTGACTTGATTTCACTCTAATGAGAACGAGTAAACTTTAATGAATTGGAATAGATGCAAAACAAGTGACTCGGTCAAAAGGAACATCTATCAACAGGAATTAACAACAATCCCTTGATTTGGTATACATTCGAACGACTAAGAATGAACTTAATGGGATTCGAATCGAATCAAATCAACTGAATTAGATAGAATGAACTTTGATTACTTCGAATTGAGTACGACACATTCCAATTGACTTGATTTCACTCTAATGAGAACGAGTAAACTTTAATGAATTGGAATAGATGCAAAACAAGTGACTCGGTCAAAAGGAACATCTATCAACAGGAATTAACAACAATCCCTTTATTTGGTATACATTCGAACGACTAAGAATGAACTTAATGGGATTCGAATCGAATCCAATAACCTGAATTAGATAGAATGAACTTTGATTACTTCGAATTGAGTAGAACACATTCTAATTGACTTGATTTGACTCTAATGAGAACGAGTAAACTTTAACGCATACGAATAAATCCAAAACAACTGAATCGATCAAAAGGAACATCTATCAACAACAATCCATTGATTTGGTATACATTCGAAAGACTAAGAATGAACTTAATGGGATTCGAATCGAATCAAATAACCTGAATTAGATAGATTGAACTTTGATTACTTCGAATTGAGTACAACACATTCCAATTGACTTGATTTCACTCTAATCAGAACGAGTAAACTTTAACGCATAGGAATAGATCCAAAACAACTGAATCGATCAAAAGGAACATCTATCAACAACAATCTATTGATTTGGTATACATTCGAAAGACTAAGAATGAACTTAATGGGATTCGAATCGAATCAAATAACCTGAATTAGAGAGAATGAACATTGATTACTTCGAATTGAGTACGACACATTCCAATTGACTTGATTTCACTCTAATGAGAACGAGTAAACTTTAATGAATTGGAATAGAAGCAAAACAAGTGACTCGGTCAAAAGGAACATCTATCAACAGGAATTAACAACAATCCCTTGATTTGGTATACATTCGAACGACTAAGAATGAACTTAATGGGATTCGAATAGAATCGAATCAACTGAATTAGATAGAATGAACTTTGATTACTTCGAATTGAGTACAACACATTCTAATTGACTTGATTTGACTCTAATCAGAACGAGTAAACTTTAACGCATAGGAATAGATCCAAAACAACTGAATCGATGAAAAGGAACATCTATCAACAACAATCTTTTGATTTGGTATACATTCGAAAGACAAAGAATGAACTTAATGGGATTCGAATCGATTCAAATAACCTGAATTAGATAGAATGAACTTTGATTACTTCGAATTGAGTACAACACATTCCAATTGACTTGATTTCACTCTAATGAGAACGAGTAAACTTTAACGCATAGGAATAGATGCAAAACAACTGAATCGATCAAAAGGAATATCTATCAACATCAATCCATTGATTTGGTATACATTCGAAAGACTAAGAATGAACTTAATGGGATTCGAATCGAATCAAATAACCTGAATTAGATAGAATGAACTTTGATTACTTCGAATTGAGTAGAACACATTCTAATTGACTTGATTTGACTCTAATGAGAACGAGTAAACTTTAACGCATACGAATAAATCCAAAACAACTGAATCGATCAAAAGGAACATCTATCAACAACAATGCATTGATTTGGTATACATTCGAAAGACTAAGAATGAACTTAATGGGATTCGAATCGAATCAAATAACCTGAATTAGATAGAATGAACTTTGATTACTTCGAATTGAATACAACACATTCCAATCGACTTTATTTGACTCTAATGAGAACGAGTAAACTTTAACGCATAGGAATAGATCTAAAACAACTGAATCGCTCAAAAGGAACATCTATCAACAACAATCCATTCATTTGGTAAACATTCGAAAGACTAAGAATGAACTTAATGGGATTCGAATCGAATCGAATCAACTGAATTAGATAGAATGAACTTTGATTACTTCGAATTGAGTACAACACATTCTAATTGACTTGATTTGACTCTAATGAGAACGAGTAAACTTTAACGCATACGAATAAATCCAAAACAACTGAATCGATCAAAAGGAACATCTATCAACAACAATCCATTGATTTGGTATACATTCGAAAGACTAAGAATGAACTTAATGGGATTCGAATCGAATCAAATCAACTGAATTAGATAGAATGAACTTTGATTACTTCGAATTGAGTACAACACATTCTAATTGACTTGATTTGACTCTAATGAGAACGAGTAAACTTTAACGCGTAGGAATAGATCCAAAACAACTGAATCGATCAAAAGGAACATCTATCAACAACAATCTATTGATTTGGTATACATTCGAAAGACTAAGAATGAACTTAATGGGATTCGAATCGAATCAAATAACCTGAATTAGAGAGAATGAACTTTGATTACTTCGAATTGAGTAGGACACATTCCAATTGACTTGATTTCACTCTAATGAGAACGAGTAAACTTTAATGAATTGGAATAGATGCAAAACAAGTGACTCGGTCAAAAGGAACATCTATCAACAGGAATTAACAACAATCCCTTGATTTGGTATACATTCGAACGACTAAGAATGAACTTAATGGGATTCGAATCGAATCGAATCAACTGAATTAGATAGAATGAACTTTGATTACTTCGAATTGAGTACAACACATTCTAATTGACTTGATTTGACTCTAATCAGAACGAGTAAACTTTAACGCATAGGAATAGATCCAAAAAACTGAATCGATCAAAAGGAACATCTATCAACAACAATCTTTTGATTTGGTATACATTCGAAAGACAAAGAATGAACTTAATGGGATTCGAATCGATTCAAATAACCTGAATTAGATAGAATGAACTTTGATTACTTCGAATTGAGTACAACACATTCCAATTGACTTGATTTCACTCTAATGAGAACGAGTAAACTTTAACGCATAGGAATAGATGCAAAACAACTGAATCGATCAAAAGGAATATCTATCAACATCAATCCATTGATTTGGTATACATTCGAAAGACTAAGAATGAACTTAATGGGATTCGAATCGAATCAAATAACCTGAATTAGATAGAATGAACTTTGATTACTTCGAATTGAGTAGAACACATTCTAATTGACTTGATTTGACTCTAATGAGAACGAGTAAACTTTAACGCATACGAATAAATCCAAAACAACTGAATCGATCAAAAGGAACATCTATCAACAACAATGCATTGATTTGGTATACATTCGAAAGACTAAGAATGAACTTAATGGGATTCGAATCGAATCAAATAACCTGAATTAGATAGAATGAACTTTGATTACTTCGAATTGAATACAACACATTCCAATCGACTTTATTTGACTCTAATGAGAACGAGTAAACTTTAACGCATAGGAATAGATCTAAAACAACTGAATCGCTCAAAAGGAACATCTATCAACAACAATCCATTCATTTGGTAAACATTCGAAAGACTAAGAATGAACTTAATGGGATTCGAATCGAATCGAATCAACTGAATTAGATAGAATGAACTTTGATTACTTCGAATTGAGTACAACACATTCTAATTGACTTGATTTGACTCTAATGAGAACGAGTAAACTTTAACGCATACGAATAAATCCAAAACAACTGAATCGATCAAAAGGAACATCTATCAACAACAATCCATTGATTTGGTATACATTCGAAAGACTAAGAATGAACTTAATGGGATTCGAATCGAATCAAATCAACTGAATTAGATAGAATGAACTTTGATTACTTCGAATTGAGTACAACACATTCTAATTGACTTGATTTGACTCTAATGAGAACGAGTAAACTTTAACGCGTAGGAATAGATCCAAAACAACTGAATCGATCAAAAGGAACATCTATCAACAACAATCTATTGATTTGGTATACATTCGAAAGACTAAGAATGAACTTAATGGGATTCGAATCGAATCAAATAACCTGAATTAGAGAGAATGAACTTTGATTACTTCGAATTGAGTAGGACACATTCCAATTGACTTGATTTCACTCTAATGAGAACGAGTAAACTTTAATGAATTGGAATAGATGCAAAACAAGTGACTCGGTCAAAAGGAACATCTATCAACAGGAATTAACAACAATCCCTTGATTTGGTATACATTCGAACGACTAAGAATGAACTTAATGGGATTCGAATCGAATCGAATCAACTGAATTAGATAGAATGAACTTTGATTACTTCGAATTGAGTACAACACATTCTAATTGACTTGATTTGACTCTAATCAGAACGAGTAAACTTTAACGCATAGGAATAGATCCAAAAAACTGAATCGATCAAAAGGAACATCTATCAACAACAATCTTTTGATTTGGTATACATTCGAAAGACTAAGAATGAACTTAATGGGATTCGAATCGATTCAAATAACCTGAATTAGATAGAATGAACTTTGATTACTTCGAATTGAGTACAACACATTCCAATTGACTTGATTTCACTCTAATGAGAACGAGTAAACTTTGACGCATAGGAATAGATGCAAAACAACTGAATCGATCAAAAGGAATATCTATCAACATCAATCCATTGATTTGGTATACATTCGAAAGACTAAGAATGAACTTAATGGGATTCGAATCGAATCAAATAACCTGAATTAGATAGAATGAACTTTGATTACTTCGAATTGAGTAGAACACATTCTAATTGACTTGATTTGACTCTAATGAGAACGAGTAAACTTTAACGCATACGAATAAATCCAAAACAACTGAATCGATCAAAAGGAACATCTATCAACAACAATCCATTGATTTGGTATACATTCGAAAGACTAAGAATGAACTTAATGGGATTCGAATCGAATCAAATAACCTGAATTAGATAGAATGAACTTTGATTACTTCGGATTGAGTACAACACATTCCTATTGACTTGATTTCACTCTAATCAGAACGAGTAAACTTTAACGCATAGGAATAGATCCAAAACAACTGAATCGATCAAAAGGAACATCTATCAACAACAATCTTTTGAATTGGTATACATTCGAAAGACTAAGAATGAACTTAATGGGATTCGAATCGATTCAAATAACCTGAATTAGATAGAATGAACTTTGATTACTTCGAATTGAGTACAACACATTCAAATTGACTTGATTTCACTCTAATGAGAACGAGTAAACTTTAATGAATTGGAATAGATGCAAAACAAGTGACTCGGTCAAAAGGAACATCTATCAACAGGAATTAACAACAATCCCTTAATTTGGTATACATTCGAACGACTAAGAATGAACTTAATGGGATTCGAATCGAATCGAATCAACTGAATTAGATAGAATGAACTTTGATTACTTCGAATTGAGTACAACACATTCTAATTGACTTGATTTGACTCTAATCAGAACCAGTAAATTGTAACGCATAGGAATAGATCCAAAACAACTGAATCGATCAAAAGGAACATCTATCAACAAGAATTAACAAGAATCCCTTGATTTGGTATATATTTGAACGACCAAGACTGAACTTAATGGGATTCGAATCGAATCAAATCAACTGAATTCGATAGAATGAACTTTCATTACTTCGAATTGAATTCGACACATTCTAATTGACTTGATTTGACTCTAATGAGAACGAGTAAAATTTAATGCATTGGAATAGATGCAAAACAACAGAATCGGTCAAAATGAACATCTATCAACAAGAATTAACAAGACTCCCTTGATTTGGTAAACATTCGAACGACTAGGACTGAACTTAATTGGATTCGAATCGAACCAAATCAACTGAATTAGATAGAATGAACTTTGATTAATTCGAATTGAGTAGAACACATTCTAATTGACTTGATTTGACTCTAATGAGAACGAGTAAACTTTAACGCATAGGAATAAATCCAAAACAACTGAATCGATCAAAAGGAACATCTATCAACAACAATCCATTGATTTGGTATACATTCGAAAGACTAAGAATGAACTTAATGGGATTCGAATCGAATCAAATAACCTGAATTAGATAGAATGAACTTTGATTACTTCGAATTGAGTACAACACATTCCAATTGACTTGATTTCACTCTAATCAGAACCAGTAAATTGTAACGCATAGGAATAGATCCAAAACAACTGAATCGATCAAAAGGAACATCTATCAACAACAATCTTTTGATTTGGTATACATTCGAAAGACTAAGAATGAACTTAATGGGATTCGAATCGATTCAAATAACCTGAATTAGATAGAATGAACTTTGATTACTTCGAATTGAGTACAACACATTCCAATTGACTTGATTTCACTCTAATGAGAACGAGTAAACTTTAATGAATTGGAATAGATGCAAAACAAGTGACTCGGTCAAAAGGAACATCTATCAACAGGAATTAACAACAATCCCTTGATTTGGTATACATTCGAACGACTAAGAATGAACTTAATGGGATTCGAATCGAATCAAATCAACTGAATTAGATAGAATGAACTTTGATTACTTCGAATTGAGTACGACACATTCCAATTGACTTGATTTCACTCTAATGAGAACGAGTAAACTTTAATGAATTGGAATAGATGCAAAACAAGTGACTCGGTCAAAAGGAACATCTATCAACAGGAATTAACAACAATCCCTTTATTTGGTATACATTCGAACGACTAAGAATGAACTTAATGGGATTCGAATCGAATCGAATCAACTGAATTAGATAGAATGAACTTTGATTACTTCGAATTGAGTACAACACATTATAATTGACTTGATTTGACTCTAATGAGAACGAGTAAACTTTAACGCATAGGAATAAATCAAAAACAACTGAATCGATCAAAAGGAACATCTATCAACAACAATCCATTGATTTGGTATACATTCGAAAGACTAAGAATGAACTTAATGGGATTCGAATCGAATGAAATCAACTGAATTAGATAGAATGAACTTTGATTACTTCGAATTGAGTACAACACATTCTAATTGACTTGATTTGACTCTAATGAGAACGAGTAAACTTTAACGCATAGGAATAGATCCAAAACAACTGAATCGATCAAAAGGAACATCTATCAACAACAATCTATTGATTTGGTATACATTCGAAAGACTAAGAATGAACTTAATGGGATTCGAATCGAATCAAATAACCTGAATTAGAGAGAATGAACTTTGATTACTTCGAATTGAGTACGACACATTCCAATTGACTTGATTTCACTCTAATGAGAACGAGTAAACTTTAATGAATTGGAATAGATGCAAAACAAGTGACTCGGTCAAAAGGAACATCTATCAACAGGAATTAACAACAATCCCTTGATTTGGTATACATTCGAACGACTAAGAATGAACTTAATGGGATTCGAATAGAATCGAATCAACTGAATTAGATAGAATGAACTTTGATTACTTCGAATTGAGTACAACACATTCTAATTGACTTGATTTGACTCTAATCAGAACGAGTAAACTTTAACGCATAGGAATAGATCCAAAACAACTGAATCGATGAAAAGGAACATCTATCATCAACAATCTTTTGATTTGGTATACATTCGAAAGACAAAGAATGAACTTAATGGGATTCGAATCGATTCAAATAACCTGAATTAGATAGAATGAACTTTGATTACTTCGAATTGAGTACAACACATTCCAATTGACTTGATTTCACTCTAATGAGAACGAGTAAACTTTAACGCATAGGAATGGATGCAAAACAACTGAATCGATCAAAAGGAATATCTATCAACATCAATCCATTGATTTGGTATACATTCGAAAGACTAAGAATGAACTTAATGGGATTCGAATCGAATCAAATAACCTGAATTAGATAGAATGAACTTTGATTACTTCGAATTGAGTAGAACACATTCTAATTGACTTGATTTGACTCTAATGAGAACGAGTAAACTTTAACGCATACGAATAAATCCAAAACAACTGAATCGATCAAAAGGAACATCTATCAACAACAATCCATTGATTTGGTATACATTCGAAAGACTAAAAATGAACTTAATAGGATTCGAATCGAATCAAATAACCTGAATTACATAGATTGAACTTTGATTACTTCGAATTGAGTACAACACATTCCAATTGACTTGATTTCACTCTAATCAGAACGAGTAAACTTTAACGCATAGGAATAGATCCAAAACAACTGAATCGATCAAAAGGAACATCTATCAACAACAATCCATTGATTTGGTATACATTCGAAAGACTAAGAATGAACTTAATGGGATTCGAATCGAATCAAATAACCTGAATTAGAGAGAATGAACATTGATTACTTCGAATTGAGTACGACACATTCCAATTGACTTGATTTCACTCTAATGAGAACGAGTAAACTTTAATGAATTGGAATAGATGCAAAACAAGTGACTCGGTCAAAAGGAACATCTATCAACAGGAATTAACAACAATCCCTTGATTTGGTATACATTCGAACGACTAAGAATGAACTTAATGGGATTCGAATAGAATCGAATCAACTGAATTAGATAGAATGAACTTTGATTACTTCGAATTGAGTAGAACACATTCTAATTGACTTGATTTGACTCTAATGAGAACGAGTAAACTTTAACGCATACGAATAAATCCAAAACAACTGAATCGATCAAAAGGAACATCTGTCAACAACAATCCATTGATTTGGTATACATTCGAAAGACTAAGAATGAACTTAATGGGATTCGAATCGAATCAAATAACCTGAATTAGATAGAATGAACTTTGATTACTTCGGATTGAGTACAACACATTCCTATTGACTTGATTTCACTCTAATCAGAACGAGTAAACTTTAACGCATAGGAATAGATCCAAAACAACTGAATCGATCAAAAGGAACATCTATCAACAACAATCTTTTGAATTGGTATACATTCGAAAGACTAAGAATGAACTTAATGGGATTCGAATCGATTCAAATAACCTGAATTAGATAGAATGAACTTTGATTACTTCGAATTGAGTACAACACATTCCAATTGACTTGATTTCACTCTAATGAGAACGAGTAAACTTTAATGAATTGGAATAGATGCAAAACAAGTGACTCGGTCAAAAGGAACATCTATCAACAGGAATTAACAACAATCCCTTGATTTGGTATACATTCGAACGACTAAGAATGAACTTAATGGGATTCGAATCGAATCAAATCAACTGAATTAGATAGAATGAACTTTGATTACTTCAAATTGAGTTCGACACATTCTAAGTGACTCGATTTGACTCTAATGAGAACGAGTAAACTTTAATGCATTGGAATAGATCCAAAACAACTGAATCGGTCAAAATGAACATCTATCAACAAGAATTAACAAGAATCCCTTGATTTGGTATACATTTGAACGACCAAGACTGAACTTAATGGGATTCGAATCGAATCAAATCAACTGAATTCGATAGAATGAACTTTCATTACTTCGAATTGAATTCGACACATTCTAATTGACTTGATTTGACTCTAATGAGAACGAGTAAAATTTAATGCATTGGAATAGATGCAAAACAACTGAATCGGTAAAAATGAACATCTATCAACAAGAATTAACAAGACTCCCTTGATTTGGTAAACATTCGAACGACTAGGACTGAACTTAATTGGATTCGAATCGAACCAAATCAACTGAATTAGATAGAATGAACTTTGATTACTTCGAATTGAGTAAAACACATTCTAATTGACTTGATTTGACTCTAATGAGAATGTGTAAACTTTAACGCATAGGAATAGATCCAAAACAACTGAATCGATCAAAAGGAACATCTATCAACAACAATCCATTGATTTGGTATACATTCCAAAGAATAAGAATGAACTTAATGGGATTCGAATCGAATCAAATCAACTGAATTAGATAGAATGAACTTTGATTACTTCGAATTGAGTACAACACATTCTAATTGACTTGATTTGACTCTAATGCGAACGAGTAAACTTTAACGCATAGGAATAGATCTAAAACAACTGAATCGCTCAAAAGGAACATCTATCAACAACAATCCATTCATTTGGTATACATTCGAAAGACTAAGAATGAACTTAATGGGATTCGAATCGAATCGAATCAACTGAATTAGATAGAATGAACTTTGATTACTTCGAATTGAGTACAACACATTCTAATTGACTTGATTTGACTCTAATGAGAACGAGTAAACTTTAACGCATAGGAATAAATCCAAAACAACTGAATCGATCAAAAGGAACATCTATCAACAACAATCCATTGATTTGGTATACATTCGAAAGACTATGAATGAACTTAATGGGATTCGAATCGAATCAAATCAACTGAATTAGATAGAATGAACTTTGATTACTTCGAATTGAGTACAACACATTCTAATTGACATGATTTCACTCTAATGAGAACGAGTAAACTTTAACGCATAGGAATAGATCCAAAACAACTGAATCGATCAAGAGGAACATCTATCAACAACAATCTATTGATTTGGTATACATTCGAAAGACTAAGAATGAACTTTATGGGATTCGAATCGAATCAAATAACCTGAATTAGAGAGAATGAACTTTGATTACTTCGAATTGAGTACGACACATTCCAATTGACTTGATTTCACTCTAATGAGAACGAGTAAACTTTAATGAATTGGAATAGATGCAAAACAAGTGACTCGGTCAAAAGGAACATATATCAACAGGAATTAACAACAATCCCTTGATTTGGTATACATTCGAACGATTAAGAATGAACTTAATGGGATTCGAATAGAATCGAATCAACTGAATTAGATAGAATGAACTTTGATTACTTCGAATTGAGTACAACACATTCTAATTGACTTGATTTGACTCTAATCAGAACGAGTAAACTTTAACGCATAGGAATAGATCCAAAACAACTGAATCGATCAAAAGGAACATCTATCAACAACAATCTTTTGATTTGGTATACATTCGAAAGACTAAGAATGAACTTAATGGGATTCGAATCGAATCCAATAACCTGAATTAGATAGAATGAACTTTGATTACTTCGAATTGAGTACAACACATTCTAATTGACTTGATTTGACTCTAATAAGAACGAGTAAACTTTAACGCATAGGAATAAATCCAAAACAACTGAATCAATCAAAAGGAACATCTATCAACAACAATACATTGATTTGGTATACATTCGAAAGACTAAGAATGAACTTAATGGGATTCGAATCGAATCAAATAACCTGAATTAGATAGAATGAACTTTGATTACTTCGAATTGAGTACAACACATTCCAATTGACTTGATTTCACTCTAATGAGAACAAGTAAACTTTAATTAATTGGAATAGATGCAAAACAACTGAATCGGTTAAAAGGAACATCTATCAACAGGAATTAACAACAATCCCTTGATTTGGTATACATTCGAACGACTAAGAATGAACTTAATGGGATTCGAATCGAATCAAATCAACTGAATTAGATAGAATGAACTTTGATTACTTCAAATTGAGTTCGACACATTCTAATTGACTTGATTTGACTCTAATGAGAACGAGTAAACTTTAATGCATTGGAATAGATCAAAAACAACTGAATCGGTCAAAATGAACATCTATCAACAAGAATTAACAAGAATCCCTTGATTTGGTATACATTCGAACGACCAAGACTGAACTTAATGGGATTCGAATCGAATCAAATCAACTGAATTCGATAGAATGAACTTTGATTACTTCGAATTGAATTCGACACATTCTAATTGACTTGATTTGACTCTAGTGAGAACGAGTAAACTTTTAATGCATTGGAATAGATGCAAAACAACTGAATCGGTCAAAATGAACATCTATCAACAAGAATTAACAAAACTCCCTTGATTTTGTATACATTCGAACGACTAGGACTGAACTTAATAGGATTCGAATCGAACCAAATCAACTGAATTAGATAGAATGAACTTTGATTACTTCGAATTGAGTACAACACATTCTAATTGACTTGATTTGACTCTAATGAGAATGTGTAAACTTTAACGCATAGGAATAGATCCAAAACAACTGAATCGATCAAAAGGAACATCTATCAACAACAATCCATTGATTTGGTATACATTCGAAAGACTAAGAATGAACTTAATGGGATTCGAATCGAATCAAATCAACTGAATTAGATAGAATGAACTTTGATTACTTCGAATTGAGTACAACACATTCTAATTGACTTGATTTGACTCTAATGGGATTCGAATCGAATCGAATCAACTGAATTAGATAGAATGAACTTTGATTACTTCGAATTGAGTACAACACATTCTAATTGACTTGATTTGACTCTAATCAGAACGAGTAAACTTTAACGCATAGGAATAGATCCAAAACAACTGAATCGATCAAAAGGAACATCTATCAACAACAATCTTTTGATTTGGTATACATTCGAAAGACTAAGAATGAACTTAATGGGATTCGAATCGAATCAAATAACCTGAATTAGATAGAATGAACTTTGATTACTTCGAATTGAGTACAACACATTCTAATTGACTTGATTTGACTCTAATGAGAACGAGTAAACTTTAACGCATAGGAATAAATCCAAAATAACTGAATCGATCAAAAGGAACATCTATCAACAACAATCCATTGATTTGGTATACATTCGAAAGACTAAGAATGAACTTAATGGGATTCGAATCGAATCAAATAACCTGAATTAGATAGAATGAACTTTGATTACTTCGAATTGAGTACAACACATTCCAATTGACTTGATTTCACTCTAATGAGAACAAGTAAACTTTAATTAATAGGAATAGATGCAAAACAACTGAATCGGTTAAAAGGAACATCTATCAACAGGAATTAACAACAATCCCTTGATTTGGTATACATTCGAACGACTAAGAATGAACTTAATGGGATTCGAATCGAATCAAATCAACTGAATTAGATAGAATGAACTTTGATTACTTCAAATTGAGTTCGACACATTCTAATTGACTTGATTTGACTCTAATGAGAACGAGTAAACTTTAATGCATTGGAATAGATCAAAAACAACTGAATCGGTCAAAATGAACATCTATCAACAAGAATTAACAAGAATCCCTTGATTTGGTATACATTCGAACGACCAAGACTGAACTTAATGGGATTCGAATCGAACCAAATCAACTGAATTAGATAGAATGAACTTTGATTACTTCGAATTGAGTACAACACATTCTAATTGACTTGATTTGACTCTAATGAGAATGTGTAAACTTTAACGCATAGGAATAGATCCAAAACAACTGAATCGATCAAAAGGAACATCTATCAACAACAATCCATTGATTTGGTATACATTCCAAAGAATAAGAATGAACTTAATGAGATTCGAATCGAATCAAATCAACTGAATTAGATAGAATGAACTTTGATTACTTCGAATTGAGTACAACACATTCTAATTGACTTGATTTGACTCTAATCAGAACGAGTAAACTTTAACGCATAGGAATAGATCTAAAACAACTGAATCGCTCAAAAGGAACATCTATCAACAACAATCCATTCATTTGGTATACATTCGAAAGACTAAGAATGAACTTAATGGGATTCGAATCGAATCGAATCAACTGAATTAGATAGAATGAACTTTGATTACTTCGAATTGAGTACAACACATTCTAATTGACTTGATTTGACTCTAATGAGAACGAGTAAACTTTAACGCATAGGAATAAATCCAAACCAACTGAATCGATCAAAAGAAACATCTATCAACAACAATCCATTGATTTGGTATACATTCGAAAGACTAAGAATGAACTTAATGGGATTCGAATCGAATCAAATCAACTGAATTAGATAGAATGAACTTTGATTACTTCGAATTGAGTACAACACATTCTAATTGACTTGATTTGACTCTAATGAGAACGAGTAAACTTTAACGCATAGGAATAGATCCAAAACAACTGAATCGATCAAAAGGAACATCTATCAACAACAATCTATTGATTTGGTATACATTCGAAAGACTAAGAATGAACTTAATGGGATTCGAATCGAATCAAATAACCTGAATTAGAGAGAATGAACTTTGATTACTTCGAATTGAGTACGACACATTCCAATTGACTTGATTTCACTCTAATGAGAACGAGTAAACTTTAATGAATTGGAATAGATGCAAAACAAGTGACTCGGTCAAAAGGAACATCTATCAACAGGAATTAACAACAATCCCTTGATTTGGTATACATTCGAACGATTAAGAATGAACTTAATGGGATTCGAATAGAATCGAATCAACTGAATTAGATAGAATGAACTTTGATTACTTCGAATTGAGTACAACACATTCTAATTGACTTGATTTCACTCTAATGAGAACGAGTAAACTTTAATGAATTGGAATAGATGCAAAACAAGTGACTCGGTCAAAAGGAACATCTATCAACAGGAATTAACAACAATCCCTTGATTTGGTATACATTCGAACGACTAAGAATGAACTTAATGGGATTCGAATAGAATCGAATCAACTGAATTAGATAGAATGAACTTTGATTACTTCGAATTGAGTACAACACATTCTAATTGACTTGATTTGACTCTAATCAGAACGAGTAAACTTTAACGCATAGGAATAGATCCAAAACAACTGAATCGATGAAAAGGAACATCTATCATCAACAATCTTTTGATTTGGTATACATTCGAAAGACAAAGAATGAACTTAATGGGATTCGAATCGATTCAAATAACCTGAATTAGATAGAATGAACTTTGATTACTTCGAATTGAGTACAACACATTCCAATTGACTTGATTTCACTCTAATGAGAACGAGTAAACTTTAACGCATAGGAATAGATGCAAAACAACTGAATCGATCAAAAGGAATATCTATCAACATCAATCAATTGATTTGGTATACATTCGAAAGACTAAGAATGAACTTAATGGGATTCGAATCGAATCAAATAACCTGAATTAGATAGAATGAACTTTGATTACTTCGAATTGAGTAGAACACATTCTAATTGACTTGATTTGACTCTAATGAGAACGAGTAAACTTTAACGCATACGAATAAATCCAAAACAACTGAATCGATCAAAAGGAACATCTATCAACAACAATCCATTGATTTGGTATACATTCGAAAGACTAAGAATGAACTTAATGGGATTCGAATCGAATCAAATAACCTGAATTAGATAGAATGAACTTTGATTACTTCGGATTGAGTACAACACATTCCTATTGACTAGATTTCACTCTAATCAGAACGAGTAAACTTTAACGCATAGGAATAGATCCAAAACAACTGAATCGATCAAAAGGAACATCTATCAACAACAATCTTTTGAATTGGTATACATTCGAAAGACTAAGAATGAACTTAATGGGATTCGAATCGATTCAAATAACCTGAATTAGATAGAATGAACTTTGATTACTTCGAATTGAGTACAACACATTCCAATTGACTTGATTTCACTCTAATGAGAACGAGTAAACTTTAATGAATTGGAATAGATGCAAAACAAGTGACTCGGTCAAAAGGAACATCTATCAACAGGAATTAACAACAATCCCTTGATTTGGTATACATTCGAACGACTAAGAATGAACTTAATGGGATTCGAATCGAATCAAATCAACTGAATTAGATAGAATGAACTTTGATTACTTCAAATTGAGTTCGACACATTCTAAGTGACTCGATTTGACTCTAATGAGAACGAGTAAACTTTAATGCATTGGAATAGATCCAAAACAACTGAATCGGTCAAAATGAACATCTATCAACAAGAATTAACAAGAATCCCTTGATTTGGTATACATTTGAACGACCAAGACTGAACTTAATGGGATTCGAATCGAATCAAATCAACTGAATTCGATAGAATGAACTTTCATTACTTCGAATTGAATTCGACACATTCTAATTGACTTGATTTGACTCTAATGAGAACGAGTAAAATTTAATGCATTGGAATAGATGCAAAACAACTGAATCGGTAAAAATGAACATCTATCAACAAGAATTAACAAGACTCCCTTGATTTGGTAAACATTCGAACGACTAGGACTGAACTTAATTGGATTCGAATCGAACCAAATCAACTGAATTAGATAGAATGAACTTTGATTACTTCGAATTGAGTAAAACACATTCTAATTGACTTGATTTGACTCTAATGAGAATGTGTAAACTTTAACGCATAGGAATAGATCCAAAACAACTGAATCGATCAAAAGGAACATCTATCAACAACAATCCATTGATTTGGTATACATTCCAAAGAATAAGAATGAACTTAATGGGATTCGAATCGAATCAAATCAACTGAATTAGATAGAATGAACTTTGATTACTTCGAATTGAGTACAACACATTCTAATTGACTTGATTTGACTCTAATGCGAACGAGTAAACTTTAACGCATAGGAATAGATCTAAAACAACTGAATCGCTCAAAAGGAACATCTATCAACAACAATCCATTCATTTGGTATACATTCGAAAGACTAAGAATGAACTTAATGGGATTCGAATCGAATCGAATCAACTGAATTAGATAGAATGAACTTTGATTACTTCGAATTGAGTACAACACATTCTAATTGACTTGATTTGACTCTAATGAGAACGAGTAAACTTTAACGCATAGGAATAAATCCAAAACAACTGAATCGATCAAAAGGAACATCTATCAACAACAATCCATTGATTTGGTATACATTCGAAAGACTATGAATGAACTTAATGGGATTCGAATCGAATCAAATCAACTGAATTAGATAGAATGAACTTTGATTACTTCGAATTGAGTACAACACATTCTAATTGACATGATTTCACTCTAATGAGAACGAGTAAACTTTAACGCATAGGAATAGATCCAAAACAACTGAATCGATCAAGAGGAACATCTATCAACAACAATCTATTGATTTGGTATACATTCGAAAGACTAAGAATGAACTTTATGGGATTCGAATCGAATCAAATAACCTGAATTAGAGAGAATGAACTTTGATTACTTCGAATTGAGTACGACACATTCCAATTGACTTGATTTCACTCTAATGAGAACGAGTAAACTTTAATGAATTGGAATAGATGCAAAACAAGTGACTCGGTCAAAAGGAACATATATCAACAGGAATTAACAACAATCCCTTGATTTGGTATACATTCGAACGATTAAGAATGAACTTAATGGGATTCGAATAGAATCGAATCAACTGAATTAGATAGAATGAACTTTGATTACTTCGAATTGAGTACAACACATTCTAATTGACTTGATTTGACTCTAATCAGAACGAGTAAACTTTAACGCATAGGAATAGATCCAAAACAACTGAATCGATCAAAAGGAACATCTATCAACAACAATCTTTTGATTTGGTATACATTCGAAAGACTAAGAATGAACTTAATGGGATTCGAATCGAATACAATAACCTGAATTAGATAGAATGAACTTTGATTACTTCGAATTGAGTACTACACATTCTAATTGACTTGATTTGACTCTAATAAGAACGAGTAAACTTTAACGCATAGGAATAAATCCAAAACAACTGAATCAATCAAAAGAAACATCTATCAACAACAATACATTGATTTGGTATACATTCGAAAGACTAAGAATGAACTTAATGGGATTCGAATCGAATCAAATAACCTGAATTAGATAGAATGAACTTTGATTACTTCGAATTGAGTACAACACATTCCAATTGACTTGATTTCACTCTAATGAGAACAAGTAAACTTTAATTAATTGGAATAGATGCAAAACAACTGAATCGGTTAAAAGGAACATCTATCAACAGGAATTAACAACAATCCCTTGATTTGGTATACATTCGAACGACTAAGAATGAACTTAATGGGATTCGAATCGAATCAAATCAACTGAATTAGATAGAATGAACTTTGATTACTTCAAATTGAGTTCGACACATTCTAATTGACTTGATTTGACTCTAATGAGAACGAGTAAACTTTAATGCATTGGAATAGATCAAAAACAACTGAATCGGTCAAAATGAACATCTATCAACAAGAATTAACAAGAATCCCTTGATTTGGTATACATTCGAACGACCAAGACTGAACTTAATGGGATTCGAATCGAATCAAATCAACTGAATTCGATAGAATGAACTTTGATTACTTCGAATTGAATTCGACACATTCTAATTGACTTGATTTGACTCTAATGAGAACGAGTAAACTTTTAATGCATTGGAATAGATGCAAAACAACTGAATCGGTCAAAATGAACATCTATCAACTAGAATTAACAAAACTCCCTTGATTTTGTATACATTCGAACGACTAGGACTGAACTTAATAGGATTCGAATCGAACCAAATCAACTGAATTAGATAGAATGAACTTTGATTACTTCGAATTGAGTACAACACATTCTAATTGACTTGATTTGACTCTAATGAGAATGTGTAAACTTTAACGCATAGGAATAGATCCAAAACAACTGAATCGATCAAAAGGAACATCTATCAACAACAATCCATTGATTTGGTATACATTCGAAAGACTAAGAATGAACTTAATGGGATTCGAATCGAATCAAATCAACTGAATTAGATAGAATGAACTTTGATTACTTCGAATTGAGTACAACACATTCTAATTGACTTGATTTGACTCTAATGGGATTCGAATCGAATCGAATCAACTGAATTAGATAGAATGAACTTTGATTACTTCGAATTGAGTACAACACATTCTAATTGACTTGATTTGACTCTAATCAGAACGAGTAAACTTTAACGCATAGGAATAGATCCAAAACAACTGAATCGATCAAAAGGAACATCTATCAACAACAATCTTTTGATTTGGTATACATTCGAAAGACTAAGAATGAACTTAATGGGATTCGAATCGAATCAAATAACCTGAATTAGATAGAATGAACTTTGATTACTTCGAATTGAGTACAACACATTCTAATTGACTTGATTTGACTCTAATGAGAACGAGTAAACTTTAACGCATAGGAATAAATCCAAAATAACTGAATCGATCAAAAGGAACATCTATCAACAACAATCCATTGATTTGGTATACATTCGAAAGACTAAGAATGAACTTAATGGGATTCGAATCGAATCAAATAACCTGAATTAGATAGAATGAACTTTGATTACTTCGAATTGAGTACAACACATTCCAATTGACTTGATTTCACTCTAATGAGAACAAGTAAACTTTAATTAATAGGAATAGATGCAAAACAACTGAATCGGTTAAAAGGAACATCTATCAACAGGAATTAACAACAATCCCTTGATTTGGTATACATTCGAACGACTAAGAATGAACTTAATGGGATTCGAATCGAATCAAATCAACTGAATTAGATAGAATGAACTTTGATTACTTCAAATTGAGTTCGACACATTCTAATTGACTTGATTTGACTCTAATGAGAACGAGTAAACTTTAATGCATTGGAATAGATCAAAAACAACTGAATCGGTCAAAATGAACATCTATCAACAAGAATTAACAAGAATCCCTTGATTTGGTATACATTCGAACGACCAAGACTGAACTTAATCGGATTCGAATCGAATCAAATCAACTGAATTCGATAGAATGAACTTTGATTACTTCGAATTGAATTCGACACATTCTAATTGACTTGATTTGACTCTAATGAGAACGAGTAAACTTTAATGCATTGGAATAGATGCAAAACAACTGAATCGGTCAAAATGAACATCTATCAACAAGAATTAACAAAACTCCCTTGATTTGGTATACATTCGAAGGACTAGGACTGAACTTAATAGGATTCGAATCGAACCAAATCAACTGAATTAGATAGAATGAACTTTGATTACTTCGAATTGAGTACAACACATTCTAATTGACTTGATTTGACTCTAATGAGAATGTGTAAACTTTAACGCATAGGAATAGATCCAAAACAACTGAATCGATCAAAAGGAACATCTATCAACAACAATCCATTAATTTGGTATACATTCCAAAGAATAAGAATGAACTTAATGAGATTCGAATCGAATCAAATCAACTGAATTAGATAGAATGAACTTTGATTACTTCGAATTGAGTACAACACATTCTAATTGACTTGATTTGACTCTAATCAGAACGAGTAAACTTTAACGCATAGGAATAGATCTAAAACAACTGAATCGCTCAAAAGGAACATCTATCAACAACAATCCATTCATTTGGTATACATTCGAAAGACTAAGAATGAACTTAATGGGATTCGAATCGAATCGAATCAACTGAATTAGATAGAATGAACTTTGATTACTTCGAATTGAGTACAACACATTCTAATTGACTTGATTTGACTCTAATGAGAACGAGTAAACTTTAACGCATAGGAATAAATCCAAACCAACTGAATCGATCAAAAGAAACATCTATCAACAACAATCCATTGATTTGGTATACATTCGAAAGACTAAGAATGAACTTAATGGGATTCGAATCGAATCAAATCAACTGAATTAGATAGAATGAACTTTGATTACTTCGAATTGAGTACAACACATTCTAATTGACTTGATTTGACTCTAATGAGAACGAGTAAACTTTAACGCATAGGAATAGATCCAAAACAACTGAATCGATCAAAAGGAACATCTATCAACAACAATCTATTGATTTGGTATACATTCGAAAGACTAAGAATGAACTTAATGGGATTCGAATCGAATCAAATAACCTGAATTAGAGAGAATGAACTTTGATTACTTCGAATTGAGTACGACACATTCCAATTGACTTGATTTCACTCTAATGAGAACGAGTAAACTTTAATGAATTGGAATAGATGCAAAACAAGTGACTCGGTCAAAAGGAACATCTATCAACAGGAATTAACAACAATCCCTTGATTTGGTATACATTCGAACGATTAAGAATGAACTTAATGGGATTCGAATAGAATCGAATCAACTGAATTAGATAGAATGAACTTTATTACTTCGAATTGAGTACAACACATTCTAATTGACTTGATTTGACTCTAATCGGAACGAGTAAACTTTAACGCATAGGAATAAATCCAAAACAACTGAATCGATCAAAAGAAACATCTATCAACAACAATCCATTGATTTGGTATACATTCGAAAGACTAAGAATGAACTTAATGGGATTCGAATCGAATCAAATCAACTGAATTAGATAGAATGAACTTTGATTACTTCGAATTGAGTACAACACATTCTAATTGACTTGATTTGACTCTAATCAGAACGAGTAAACTTTAAGGCATAGGAATAGATCCAAAACAACTGAATTGATCAAGAGGAACATCTATCAACAACAATCTATTGATTTGGTATACATTCGAAAGACTAAGAATGAACTTAATGGGATTCGAATCGAATCAAATAACCTGAATTAGATAGAATGAACTTTGATTACTTCGAATTGAGTACAACACATTCTAATTGACTTGATTTGACTCTAATGAGAACGAGTAAACTTTAACGCATAGGAATACATCCAAAAGAACTGAATCGATCAAAAGGAACATCTATCAACAACAATCCATTGATTTGGTATACATTCGAAAGACTAAGAATGAACTTAATGGGATTCGAATCGAATCAAATAACCTGAATTAGATAGAATGAACTTTGATTACTTCGAATTGAGTACAACACATTCCAATTGACTTGATTTCACTCTAATGAGAACAAGTAAACTTTAATTAATTGGAATAGATGCAAAACAACTGAATCGGTTAAAAGGAACATCTATCAACAGGAATTAACAACAATCCCTTGATTTGGTATACATTCGAACGACTAAGAATGAACTTAATGGGATTCGAATCGAATCAAATCAACTGAATTAGATAGAATGAACTTTGATTACTTCAAATTGAGTTCGACACATTCTAATTGACTTGATTTGACTCTAATGAGAACGAGTAAACTTTAATGCATTGGAATAGATCCAAAACAACTGAATCGGTCAAAATGAACATCTATCAACAAGAATTAACAAGAATCCCTTGATTTGGTATACATTCGAACGACCAAGACTGAACTTAATCGGATTCGAATCGAATCAAATCAACTGAATTCGATAGAATGAACTTTGATTACTTCGAATTGAATTCAACACATTCTAATTGACTTGATTTGACTCTAATGAGAACGAGTAAACTTTAATGCATTGGAATAGATGCAAAACAACTGAATCGGTCTTAATGAACATCTATCAACAAGAATTAACAAAACTACCTTGATTTGGTATACATTCGAACGACTAGGACTGAACTTAATAGGATTCGAATCGAACCAAATCAACAGAATTAGATAGAATGAACTTTGATTACTTCGAATTGAGTACAACACATTCTAATTGACTTGATTTGACTCTAATGAGAATGTGTAAACTTTAACGCATAGGAATAGATCCAAAACAACTGAATCGATCAAAAGGAACATCTATCAACAACAATCCATTGATTTGGTATACATTCCAAAGAATAAGAATGAACTTAATGAGATTCGAATCGAATCAAATCAACTGAATTAGATAGAATGAACTTTGATTACTTCGAATTGAGTACAACACATTCTAATTGACTTGATTTGACTCTAATCAGAACGAGTAAACTTTAACGCATAGGAATAGATCTAAAACAACTGAATCGCTCAAAAGGAACATCTATCAACAACAATCCATTCATTTGGTATACATTCGAAAGACTAAGAATGAACTTAATGGGATTCGAATCGAATCGAATCAACTGAATTAGATAGAATGAACTTTGATTACTTCGAATTGAGTACAACACATTCTAATTGACTTGATTTGACTCTAATGAGAACGAGTAAACTTTAACGCATAGGAATAAATCCAAACCAACTGAATCGATCAAAAGAAACATCTATCAACAACAATCCATTGATTTGGTATACATTCGAAAGACTAAGAATGAACTTAATGGGATTCGAATCGAATCAAATCAACTGAATTAGATAGAATGAACTTTGATTACTTCGAATTGAGTACAACACATTCTAATTGACTTGATTTGACTCTAATGAGAACGAGTAAACTTTAACGCATAGGAATAGATCCAAAACAACTGAATCGATCAAAAGGAACATCTATCAACAACAATCTATTGATTTGGTATACATTCGAAAGACTAAGAATGAACTTAATGGGATTCGAATCGAATCAAATAACCTGAATTAGAGAGAATGAACTTTGATTACTTCGAATTGAGTACGACACATTCCAATTGACTTGATTTCACTCTAATGAGAACGAGTAAACTTTAATGAATTGGAATAGATGCAAAACAAGTGACTCGGTCAAAAGGAACATCTATCAACAGGAATTAACAACAATCCCTTGATTTGGTATACATTCGAACGATTAAGAATGAACTTAATGGGATTCGAATAGAATCGAATCAACTGAATTAGATAGAATGAACTTTATTACTTCGAATTGAGTACAACACATTCTAATTGACTTGATTTGACTCTAATCGGAACGAGTAAACTTTAACGCATAGGAATAAATCCAAAACAACTGAATCGATCAAAAGAAACATCTATCAACAACAATCCATTGATTTGGTATACATTCGAAAGACTAAGAATGAACTTAATGGGATTCGAATCGAATCAAATCAACTGAATTAGATAGAATGAACTTTGATTACTTCGAATTGAGTACAACACATTCTAATTGACTTGATTTGACTCTAATCAGAACGAGTAAACTTTAACGCATAGGAATAGATCCAAAACAACTGAATCGATCAAGAGGAACATCTATCAACAACAATCTATTGATTTGGTATACATTCGAAAGACTAAGAATGAACTTAATGGGATTCGAATCGAATCAAATAACCTGAATTAGATAGAATGAACTTTGATTACTTCGAATTGAGTACAACACATTCTAATTGACTTGATTTGACTCTAATGAGAACGAGTAAACTTTAACGCATAGGAATACATCCAAAAGAACTGAATCGATCAAAAGGAACATCTATCAACAACAATCCATTGATTTGGTATACATTCGAAAGACTAAGAATGAACTTAATGGGATTCGAATCGAATCAAATAACCTGAATTAGATAGAATGAACTTTGATTACTTCGAATTGAGTACAACACATTCCAATTGACTTGATTTCACTCTAATGAGAACAAGTAAACTTTAATTAATTGGAATAGATGCAAAACAACTGAATCGGTTAAAAGGAACATCTATCAACAGGAATTAACAACAATCCCTTGATTTGGTATACATTCGAACGACTAAGAATGAACTTAATGGGATTCGAATCGAATCAAATCAACTGAATTAGATAGAATGAACTTTGATTACTTCAAATTGAGTTCGACACATTCTAATTGACTTGATTTGACTCTAATGAGAACGAGTAAACTTTAATGCATTGGAATAGATCCAAAACAACTGAATCGGTCAAAATGAACATCTATCAACAAGAATTAACAAGAATCCCTTGATTTGGTATACATTCGAACGACCAAGACTGAACTTAATCGGATTCGAATCGAATCAAATCAACTGAATTCGATAGAATGAACTTTGATTACTTCGAATTGAATTCAACACATTCTAATTGACTTGATTTGACTCTAATGAGAACGAGTAAACTTTAATGCATTGGAATAGATGCAAAACAACTGAATCGGTCTTAATGAACATCTATCAACAAGAATTAACAAAACTACCTTGATTTGGTATACATTCGAACGACTAGGACTGAACTTAATAGGATTCGAATCGAACCAAATCAACAGAATTAGATAGAATGAACTTTGATTACTTCGAATTGAGTACAACACATTCTAATTGACTTGATTTGACTCTAATGAGAATGTGTAAACTTTAACGCATAGGAATAGATCCAAAACAACTGAATCGATCAAAAGGAACATCTATCAACAACAATCCATTGATTTGGTATACATTCAAAAGAATAAGAATGAACTTAATGGGATTCGAATCGAATCAAATCAACTGAATTAGATAGAATGAACTTTGATTACTTCGAATTGAGTACAACACATTCTAATTGACTTGATTTGACTCTAATGAGAACGAGTAAACTTTAACGCATAGGAATAGATCTAAAACAACTGAATCGCTCAAAAGGAACATCTATCAACAACAATCCATTCATTTGGTATACATTCGAAAGACTAAGAATGAACTTAATGGGATTCGAATCGAATCGAATCAACTGAATTAGATAGAATGAACTTTGATTACTTCGAATTGAGTACAACACATTCTAATTGACTTGATTTGACTCTAATGAGAACGAGTAAACTTTAACGCATAGGAATAAATCCAAAACAACTGAATCGATCAAAAGAAACATCTATCAACAACAATCCATTGATTTGGTATACATTCGAAAGACTAAGAATGAACTTAATGGGATTCGAATCGAATCAAATCAACTGAATTAGATAGAATGAACTTTGATTACTTCGAATTGAGTACAACACATTCTAATTGACTTGATTTGACTCTAATGAGAACGAGTAAACTTTAACGCATAGGAATAGATCCAAAACAACTAAATCGATCAAAAGGAACATCTATCAACAACAATCTATTGATTTGGTATACATTCGAAAGACTAAGAATGAACTTAATGGGATTCGAATCGAATCAAATAACCTGAATTATTAACTTTGATTACTTCGAATTGAGTACGACACATTCCAATTGACTTGATTTCACTCTAACAAGAACGAGTAAACTTTAATGAATTGGAATAGATGCAAAACAACTGAATCGGTCAAAAGGAACATCTATCAACAGGAATTAACAACAATCCCTTGATTTGGTATACATTCGAACGACTAAGAATGAACTTAATGGGATTCGAATCGAATCAAATCAACTGAATTAGATAGAATGAACTTTGATTACTTCGAATTGAGTACAACACATTCTAATTGACTTGATTTGACTCTAATCAGAACGAGTAAACTTTAACGCATAGGAATAGATCCAAAACAACTGAATCGATCAAGAGGAACATCTATCAACAACAATCTTTTGATTTGGTATACATTCGAAAGACTAAGAATGAACTTAATGGGATTCGAATCGAATCAAATAACCTGAATTAGAGAGAATGAACTTTGATTACTTCGAATTGAGTACGACACATTCCAATTGACTTGATTTCACTCTAATGAGAACGAGTAAACTTTAATGAATTGGAATAGATGCAAAACAAGTGACTCGGTCAAAAGGAACATCTATCAACAGGAATTAACAACAATCCCTTGATTTGGTATACATTCGAACGATTAAGAATGAACTTAATGGGATTCGAATAGAATCGAATCAACTGAATTAGATAGAATGTACTTTGATTACTTCGAATTGAGTACAACACATTCTAATTGACTTGATTTGACTCTAATCAGAACGAGTAAACTTTAACGCATAGGTATAAATCCATAACAACTGAATCGATCAAAAGAAACATCTATCAACAACAATCCATTGATTTGGTATACATTCGAAAGACTAAGAATGAACTTAATGGGATTCGAATCGAATCAAATCAACTGAATTAGATAGAATGAACTTTGATTACTTCAAATTGAGTACAACACATTCTAATTGACTTGATTTGACTCTAATCAGAACGAGTAAACTTTAACGCATAGGAATAGATCCAAAACAACTGAATCTATCAAGAGGAACATCTATCAACAACAATCTATTGATTTGGTATACATTCGAAAGACTAAGAATGAACTTAATGGGATTCGAATCGAATCAAATAACCTGAATTAGAGAGAATGAACTTTGATTACTTCGAATTGAGTACGACACATTCCAATTGACTTGATTTCACTCTAATGAGAACGAGTAAACTTTAATGAATTGGAATAGATGCAAAACAAGTGACTCGGTCAAAAGGAACATATATCAACACGAATTAACAACAATCCCTTGATTTGGTATACATTCGAACGATTAAGAATGAACTTAATGGGATTCGAATAGAATCGAATCAACTGAATTAGATAGAATGAACTTTGATTACTTCGAATTGAGTACAACACATTCTAATTGACTTGATTTGACTCTAATCAGAACGAGTAAACTTTAACGCATAGGAATAGATCCAAAACAACTGAATCAATCAAAAGGAACATATATCAACAACAATCTTTTGATTTGGTATACATTCGAAAGACTAAGAATGAACTTAATGGGATTCGAATCGAATCAAATAACCTGAATTAGATAGAATGAACTTTGATTACTTCGAATTGAGTACAACACATTCTAATTGATTTGATTTGACTCTAATGAGAACGAGTAAACTTTAACGCATAGGAATAAATCCAAAACAACTGAATCGATCAAAAGGAATATCTATCAACAACAATCCATTGATTTGGTATACATTCGAAAGACTAAGAATGAACTTAATGGGATTCGAATCGAATCAAATAACCTGAATTAGATAGAATGAACTTTGATTACTTCGAATTGAGTACAACACATTCCAATTGACTTGATTTCACTCTAATGAGAACAAGTAAACTTTAATTAATTGGAATAGATGCAAAACAACTGAATCGGTTAAAAGGAACATCTATCAACAGGAATTAACAACAATCTCTTGATTTGGTATACATTCGAACGACTAAGAATGAACTTAATGGGATTCGAATCGAATCAAATCAACTGAATTAGATAGAATGAACTTTGATTACTTCAAATTGAGTTCGACACATTCTAATTGACTTGATTTGACTCTAATGAGAACGAGTAAACTTTAATGCATTGGAATAGATCCAAAACAACTGAATCGGTCAAAATGAACATCTATCAACAAGAATTAACAAGAATCCCTTGATTTGGTATACATTCGAACGACCAAGACTGAACTTAATAGGATTCGAATCGAATCAAATCAACTGAATTCGATAAAATGAACTTTGATTACTTCGAATTGAATTCGACACATTCTAATTGACTTGATTTGACTCTAATGAGAACGAGTAAACTTTAATGCATTGGAATAGATGCAAAACAACTGAATCGGTCAAAATGAACATCTATCAACAAGAATTAACAAAACTCCCTTGATTTGGTATACATTCGAACGACTAGGACTGAACTTAATAGGATTCGAATCGAACCAAATCAACTGAATTAGATAGAATGAACTTTGATTACTTCGAATTGAGTACAACACATTCTAATTGACTTGATTTGACTCTAATGAGAATGTGTAAACTTTAACGCATAGGAATAGATCCAAAACAACTGAATCGATCAAAAGGAACATCTATCAACAACAATCCATTGATTTGGTATACATTCATAAGAATAAGAATGAACTTAATGGGATTCGAATCGAATCAAATCAACTGAATTAGATAGAATGAACTTTGATTACTTCGAATTGAGTACAACACATTCTAATTGACTTGATTTGACTCTAATGAGAACGAGTAAACTTTAACGCATAGGAATAGATCTAAAACAACTGAATCGCTCAAAAGGAACATCTATCAACAACAATCCATTCATTTGGTATACATTCGAAAGACTAAGAATGAACTTAATGGGATTCTAATCGAATCGAATCAACTGAATTAGATAGAATGAACTTTGATTACTTCGAATTGAGTACAACACATTCTAATTGACTTGATTTGACTCTAATGAGAACGACTAAACTTTAACGCACAGGAATAAATCCAAAACAACTGAATCGATCAAAAGGAACATCTATCAACAACAATCCATTGATTTGGTATACATTCGAAAGACTAAGAATGAACTTAATGGGATTCGAATCGAATCAAATCAACTGAATTAGATAGAATGAACTTTGATTACTTCGAATTGAGTACAACACATTCTAATTGACTTGATTTGACTCTAATGAAAACGAGTAAACTTTAAGGCATAGGAATAGATCCAAAACAACTGAATCGATCAAAAGGAACATCTATCAACAGCAATCTATTGATTTGGTATACATTCGAAAGACTAAGAATGAACTTAATTGGATTCGAATCGATTCAAATAACCTGAATTAGAGAGAATGAACTTTGATTACTTGGAATTGAGTACGACACATTCCAATTGACTTGATTTCACTCTAATGAGAACGAGTAAACTTTAATGAATTGGAATAGATGCAAAACAAGTGAGTCAGTCAAAAGGAACATCTATCAACAGGAATTAACAACAATCCCTTGATTTGGTATACATTCGAACGACTAAGAATGAACTTAATGGGATTCGAATCGAATCGAATCAACTGAATTAGATAGAATGAACTTTGATTACTTCGAATTGAGTACAACACATTCTAATTGACTTGATTTGACTCTAATGAGAACGAGTAAACTTTAACGCATAGGAATAGATCTAAAACAACTGAATCTCTCAAAAGGAACATCTATCAACAACAATCCATTCATTTGGTATACATTCGAAAGACTAAGAATGAACTTAATGGGATTCGAATCGAATCGAATCAACTGAATTAGATAGAATGAACTTTGATTACTTCGAATTGCGTACAACACATTCTAATTGACTTGATTTGACTCTAATGAGAACGAGTAAACTTTAACGCATAGGAATAAATCCAAAACAACTGAATCGATCAAAAGGAACATCTATCAACAACAATCCATTGATTTGGTATACATTCGAAAGACTAAGAATGAACTTAATGGGATTCGAATCGAATCAAATCAACTGAATTAGATAGAATGAACTTTGATTACTTCGAATTGAGTACAACACATTCTAATTGACTTGATTTGACTCTAATGAAAACGAGTAAACTTTAAGGCATAGGAATAGATCCAAAACAACTGAATCGATCAAAAGGAACATCTATCAACAACAATCTATTGATTTGGTATACATTCGAAAGACTAAGAATGAACTTAATTGGATTCGAATCGATTCAAATAACCTGAATTAGAGAGAATGAACTTTGATTACTTGGAATTGAATTCGACACATTCTAATTGACTTGATTTGACTCTAATGAGAACGAGTAAACTTTAATGCATTGGAATAGATCCAAAACAACTGAATCGGTCAAAATGAACATCTATCAACAAGAATTAACAAGAATCCCTTGATTTGGTATACATTCGAACGACCAAGACTGAACTTAATGGGATTCGAATCGAATCAAATCAACTGAATTCGATAAAATGAACTTTGATTACTTCGAATTGAATTCGACACATTCTAATTGACTTGATTTGACTCTAATGAGAACGAGTAAACTTTAATGCATTGGAATAGATGCAAAACAACTGAATCGGTCAAAATGAACATCTATCAACAAGAATTAACAAAACTCCCTTGATTTGGTATACATTCGAACGACTAGGACTGAACTTAATAGGATTCGAATCGAACCAAATCAACTGAATTAGATAGAATGAACTTTGATTACTTCGAATTGAGTACAACACATTCTAATTGACTTGATTTGACTCTAATGAGAATGTGTAAACTTTAACGCATAGGAATAGATCCAAAACAACTGAATCGATCAAAAGGAACATCTATCAACAACAATCCATTGATTTGGTATACATTCATAAGAATAAGAATGAACTTAATGGGATTCGAATCGAATCAAATCAACTGAATTAGATAGAATGAACTTTGATTACTTCGAATTGAGTACAACACATTCTAATTGACTTGATTTGACTCTAATGAGAACGAGTAAACTTTAACGCATAGGAATAGATCTAAAACAACTGAATCGCTCAAAAGGAACATCTATCAACAACAATCCATTCATTTGGTATACATTCGAAAGACTAAGAATGAACTTAATGGGATTCGAATCGAATCGAATCAACTGAATTAGATAGAATGAACTTTGATTACTTCGAATTGAGTACAACACATTCTAATTGACTTGATTTGACTCTAATGAGAAGGTGTAAACTTTAACGCATAGGAATAGATCCAAAACAACTGAATCGATCAAAAGGAACATCTATCAACAACAATCCATTGATTTGGTATACATTCATAAGAATAAGAATGAACTTAATGGGATTCGAATCGAATCAAATCAACTGAATTAGATAGAATGAACTTTGATTACTTCGAATTGAGTACAACACATTCTAATTGACTTGATTTGACTCTAATGAGAACGAGTAAACTTTAACGCATAGGAATAGATCTAAAACAACTGAATCGCTCAAAAGGAACATCTATCAACAACAATCCATTCATTTGGTATACATTCGAAAGACTAAGAATGAACTTAATGGGATTCGAATCGAATCGAATCAACTGAATTAGATAGAATGAACTTTGATTACTTCGAATTGCGTACAACACATTCTAATTGACTTGATTTGACTCTAATGAGAACGAGTAAACTTTAACGCATAGGAATAAATCCAAAACAACTGAATCGATCAAAAGGAACATCTATCAACAACAATCCATTGATTTGGTATACATTCGAAAGACTAAGAATGAACTTAATGGGATTCGAATCGAATCAAATAACCTGAATTAGATAGAATGAACTTTGATTACTTCGAATTGAGTACAACACATTCTAATTGACTTGATTTGACTCTAATGAGAAGGACTAAACTTTAACGCACAGGAATAAATCCAAAACAACTGAATCGATCAAAAGGAACATCTATCAACAACAATCCATTGATTTGGTATACATTCGAAAGACTAAGAATGAACTTAATGGGATTCGAATCGAATCAAATCAACTGAATTAGATAGAATGAACTTTGATTACTTCGAATTGAGTACAACACATTCTAATTGACTTGATTTGACTCTAATGAAAACGAGTAAACTTTAAGGCATAGGAATAGATCCAAAACAACTGAATCGATCAAAAGGAACATCTATCAACACCAATCTATTGATTTGGTATACATTCGAAAGACTAAGAATGAACTTAATTGGATTCGAATCGATTCAAATAACCTGAATTAGAGAGAATGAACTTTGATTACTTGGAATTGAATTCGACACATTCTAATTGACTTGATTTGACTCTAATGAGAACGAGTAAACTTTAATGAATTGGAATAGATGCAAAACAAGTGAGTCGGTCAAAAGGAACATCTATCAACAGGAATTAACAACAATCCCTTGATTTGGTATACATTCGAACGACTAAGAATGAACTTAATGGGATTCGAATCGAATCGAATCAACTGAATTAGATAGAATGAACTTTGATTACTTCGAATTGAGTACAACACATTCTAATTGACTTGATTTGACTCTAATGAGAACGAGTAAACTTTAACGCATAGGAATAGATCTAAAACAACTGAATCTCTCAAAAGGAATATCTATCAACAACAATCCATTCATTTAGTATACATTCGAAAGACTAAGAATGAACTTAATGGGATTCGAATCGAATCGAATCAACTGAATTAGATAGAATGAACTTTGATTACTTCGAATTGCGTACAACACATTCTAATTGACTTGATTTGACTCTAATGAGAACGAGTAAACTTTAACGCATAGGAATAAATCCAAAACAACTGAATCGATCAAAAGGAACATCTATCAACAACAATCGATTGATTTGGTATACATTCGAAAGACTAAGAATGAACTTAATGGGATTCGAATCGAATCAAATAACTTGAATTAGAGAGAATGAACTTTGATTACTTCGAATTGAGTACGACACATTCCAATTGACTTGATTTCACTCTAATGAGAACGAGTAAACTTTAATGAATTGGAATAGATGCAAAACAAGTGACTCGGTCAAAAGGAACATCTATCAACAGGAATTAACAACAATCCCTTGATTTGGTATACATTCGAACGACTAAGAATGAACTTAATGGGATTCAAATAGAATCGAATCAACTGAATTAGATAGAATGAACTTTGATTACTTCGAATTGAGTACAACGCATTCTAATTGACTTGATTTGACTCTAATGAGAACGAGTAAACTTTAACGCATAGGAATTGATCCAAAACAACTGAATCGATCAAAAGGAACATCTATCAACAACAATCTTTTGATTTGGTATACATTCGAAAGACTAAGAATGAACTTAATGGGATTCGAATCGATTCAAATAACCTGAATTAGATAGAATGAACTTTGATTACTTCGAATTGAGTACAACACATTCCAATTGACTTGATTTAACTCTAATGAGAACGAGTAAACTTTAATGAATTGGAATAGATGCAAAACAAGTGACTCGGTCAAAAGGAACATCTATCAACAGGAATTAACAACAATCCCTTGATTTGGTATACATTCGAACGACTAAGAATGAACTTAATGGGATTCGAATAGAATCGAATCAACTGAATTAGATAGAATGAACTTTGATTACATCGAATTGAGGAAAACACATTCTAATTGACTTGATTTGACTCTAATGAGAACGAGTAAACTTTAACGCAAAGGAATAGATCCAAAACAACTGAATCGATCAAAAGGAACATCTATCAACAACAATCCATTGATTTGGTATACATTCGAAAGACTAAGAATGAACTTAATGGGATTCGAATCGAATCAAATAACTTGAATTAGAGAGAATGAACTTTGATTACTTCGAATTGAGTACAACACATTCTAATTGACTTGATTTGACTCTAATGAGAACGAGTAAACTTTAACGCATAGGAATAAATCCAAAACAACTGAATCGATCAAAAGGAACATCTATCAACAACAATCGATTGATTTGGTATACATTCGAAAGACTAAGAATGAACTTAATGGGATTCGAATCGAATCAAATAACTTGAATTAGAGAGAATGAACTTTGATTACTTCGAATTGAGTACAACCCATTCTAATTGACTTGATTTGACTCTAATGAGAACGAGTAAACTTTAACGCATAGGAATAGATCCAAAACAACTGAATCGATCAAAAGGAACATCTATCAACAACAATCTATTGGTTTGGTATACATTCGAAAGACTAAGAATGAACTTAATGTGATTCGAATCGATTCAAATAACCTGAATTAGATAGAATGAACTTTGATTACTTCGAATTGAGTACAACACATTCCAATTGACTTGATTTAACTCTAATGAGAACGAGTAAACTTTAATGAATTGGAATAGATGCAAAACAAGAGACTCGGTCAAAAGGAACATCTATCAACAGGAATTAACAACAATCCCTTGATTTGGTATACATTCGAACGACTAAGAATGAACTTAATGGGATTCGAATCGAATCGAATCAACTGAATTAGATAGAATGAACTTTGATTACTTCGAATTGAGTACAACACATTCTAATTGACTTGATTTGACTCTAATGAGAACGAGTAAACTTTAAGGCATAGGAATAGATCCAAAACAACTGAATCGATCAAAAGGAACATCTATCAACAGCAATCTATTGATTTGGTATACATTCGAAAGACTAAGAATGAACTTAATGGGATTCGAATCGAATCAAATAACCTGAATTAGAGAGAATGAACTTTGATTACTTCGAATTGAGTACGACACATTCCAATTGACTTGATTTCACTCTAATGAGAACGAGTAAACTTTAATGAATTGGAATAGATGCAAAACAAGTGACTCGGTCAAAAGGAACATCTATCAACAGGAATTAACAACAATCCCTTGATTTGGTATACATTCGAACGACTAAGAATGAACTTAATGGGATTCGAATAGAATCGAATCAACTGAATTAGATAGAATGAACTTTGATTACATCGAATTGAGTAAAACACATTCTAATTGACTTGATTTGACTCTAATGAGAACGAGTAAACTTTAACGCAAAGGAACAGATCCAAAACAACTGAATCGATCAAAAGGAACATCTATCAACAACAATCCATTGATTTGGTATACATTCGAAAGACTAAGAATGAACTTAATGGGATTCGAATCGAATCAAATAACCTGAATTAGATAGAATGAACTTTGATTACTTCGAATTGAGTACAACACATTCCAATTGACTTGATTTCACTCTAATGAGAACGAGTAAACTTTAATGAATTGGAATAGATGCAAAACAAGTGACTCGGTCAAAAGGAACATCTATCAACAGGAATTAACAACAATCCCTTGATTTGGTATACATTCGAACGACTAAGAATGAACTTAATGGGATTCGAATCGAATCGTATCAACTGAATTAGTTAGAATGAACTTTGATTACTTCGAATTGAGTACAACACATTCTAATTGACTTGATTTGACTCTAATCAGAACGAGTAAACTTTAATGCATAGGAATAGATCCAAAACAACTGAATCGATCAAAAGGAACATCTATCAACAACAATCCATTAATTTGGTATACATTCGAAAGGCTAAGAATGAACTTAATGGGATTCAAATCGAATCAAATAACCTGAATTAGATAGAATGAACTTTGATTACTTCGAATTGAGTACAACACATTCCAATTAACTTGATTTCACTCTAACGAGAACGAGTAAACTTTAATGAATTGGAATAGATGCAAAACAAGTGACTCGGTCAAAAGGAACATCTATCAACAGGAATTAACAACAATCCCTTGATTTGGTATGCATTCAAACGACTAAGAATGAACTTAATGGGATTCGAATCGAATCGAATCAACTGAATTAGATAGAATGAACTTTGATTACTTCGAATTGAGTTCGACACATTCTAATTGACTTGATTTGACTCTAATGAGAACGTGTTAACTTTAATGCATTGGAATAGATGCAAAACAACTGAATCGGTCAAAATGAACATCTATCAACAAGAATTAACAAGAATCCCTTTATTGGTATACATTCGAACGAGTAAGACTGAACTTAATGGAATTCGAGTCGAATCAAATCAACTGAATTAGATAGAATGAACTTTGATTACTTCGAATTGAGTACAACACATTCTAATTTACTTGATTTGACTCTAATGAGAAGGAGTAAACTTTAACGCATAGGAATAGATCCAAAACAACTGAATCGATCAAAAGGAACATCTATCAACAACAATCCATTGATTTGGTTAACATTCGAAAGACTAAGAATGAACTTAATGGCATTCGACTAGAATCAAATCAACTGAATTAGATAGAATGAACTTTGATTACTTCGAATTGAGTACAACACATTCTAATTGACTTGATTTGACTCTAATGAAAACGAGTAAACTTTAACGCATAGGAATAGATCGAAAACAACTGAATCGATCAAAAGGAACATCTATCAATTGGAAAAAACAACAATCCCTTGATTTGGTATACATTCGAACTTCTAAGGATGAACTTAATGGGATTCGAATCGAATCAAATCAACTGAATTAGATAGAATGAACTTTGATTACTTCGAATTGAGTACAAAACATTCCAATTGGCTTGATTTCACTTTAATGAGAACGAGTAAACTTTAATGAATTGGAATAGATGGAAAACAACTGAATCGGTCAAAAGGAACATCTATCAATAGGAATGAACAACAATCCCTTGATTTGGTATACATTCGAACGACTAAGAATGAACTTAATGGGATTCGAATCGAAGCAAATCAACTGAATTAGATAGAATGAACTTTGATTAATTCGAATTGAGTACAACACATTCTAATTGACTTGATTTGACTCTAATGAGAACGAGTAAACTTTAACGCATAGGAATAGATCCAAAACAACTGAATCGATCAACAGGAACATCTATCAACAACAATCCATTGATTTGGTAAACATTCGAAAGACTAAGAATGAACTTAATGGCATTCGACTAGAATCAAATCAACTGAATTAGATAGAATGAACTTTGATTACTTCGAATTGAGTACAACACATTCTAATTGACTTGATTTGACTCTAATGAGAACGAGTAAACTTTAACGCATAGGAATAGATCCAAAACAACTGAATCGATCAAAAGGAACATCTATCAACAACAATCCATTGATTTGGTAAACATTCGAAAGACTAAGAATGAACTTAATGGGATTCGAATCGAATCAAATAACCTGAATTAGAGAGAATGAACTTTGATTACTTCGAATTGAGTACGACACATTCCAATTGACTTGATTTCACTCTAATGAGAACGAGTAAACTTTAATGAATTGGAATAGATGCAAAACAAGTGACTCGGTCAAAATGAACATCTATCAACAGGAATTAACAACAATCCCTTGATTTGGTATACATTCGAACGTCTAAGAATGAACTTAATGGGATTTGAATAGAATCGAATCAACTGAATTAGATAGAATGAACTTTGATTACTTCGAATTGAGTACAACACATTCTAATTGACTTGATTTGACTCTAATGAAAACGAGTAAACTTTAACGCATAGGAATAGATCAAAAACAACTGAATCTATCAAAAGGAACATCTATCAATTGGAAAAAACAATAATCCCTTGATTTGGTATACATTCGAACTTCTAAGGATGAACTTAATGGGATTCGAATCGAATCCAATCAACTGAATTAGATAGAATGAACTTTGATTACTTCGAATTGAGTACCACACATTCAAATTGACTTGATTTCACTTTAATGAGAACAAGTAAACTTTAATGAATTGGAATAGATGCAAAACAACTGAATCGGTCAAAAGGAACATCTATCAATAGGAATGAATAACAATCCCTTGATTTGGTATACATTCGAACGAGTAAGAATGAACTTAATGGGATTCGAATAGAATCGAATCAACTTAATTAGATAGAATGAACTTTGATTACTTCGAATTGAGGACAACACATTCTAATTGACTTGATTTGACTCTAATGAGAACGAGTAAACTTTAACGCATAGGAATAGATCCAAAACAACTAAATCGATCAAAAGGAACATCTATCAACAACAATCCATTGATTTGGTAAACATTCGAAAGACTAAGAATGAACTTAATGGGATTCAAATCGATTCAAATAACCTGAATTAGATAGAATGAACTTTGATTACTTCGAATTGAGTACAACACATTCCAATTGACTTGATTTAACTCTAATGAGAACGAGTAAACTTTAATGAATTGGAATAGATGCAAAACAAGTGACTCGGTCAAAAGGAACATCTATCAACAGGAATTAACAACAATCCCTTGATTTGGTATACATTCGAACGACTAAGAATGAACTAAATGGGATTCGAATAGAATCGAATCAACTGAATTAGATAGAATGAACTTTGATTACTTCGAATTGAGTACAACACATTCTAATTGACTTGATTTGACTCTAATGAGAACGAGTAAACTTTAACGTATAGGAATAGATCCAAAACAACTGAATCGATCAAAAGGAACATCTATCAACAACAATCCATTGATTTGGTAAACATTCGAAAGACTAAGAATGAACTTAATGGGATTCGAATCGATTCAAATAACCTGAATTAGATAGAATGAACTTTGATTACTTCGAATTGAGTACAACACATTCCAATTGACTTGATTTCACTCTAATGAGAACGAGTAAACTTTAATGAATTGGAATAGATGCAAAACAAGTGACTCGGTCAAAAGGAACATCTATCAACAGGAATTAACAACAATCCCTTGATTTGGTATGCATTCAAACGACTAAGAATGAACTTAATGGGATTCGAATCGAATCGAATCAACTGAATTAGATAGAATGAACTTTGATTACTTCGAATTGAGTTCGACACATTCTAATTGACTTGATTTGACTCTAATGAGAACGTGTTAACTTTAATGCATTGGAATAGATGCAAAACAACTGAATCGGTCAAAATGAACATCTATCAACAAGAATTAACAAGAATCCCTTTATTGGTATACATTCGAACGAGTAAGACTGAACTTAATGGAATTCGAGTCGAATCAAATCAACTGAATTAGATAGAATGAACTTTGATTACTTCGAATTGAGTACAACACATTCTAATTTACTTGATTTGACTCTAATGAGAAGGAGTAAACTTTAACGCATAGGAATAGATCCAAAACAACTGAATCGATCAAAAGGAACATCTATCAACAACAATCCATTGATTTGGTAAACATTCAAAAGACTAAGAATGAACTTAATGGCATTCGACTAGAATCAAATCAACTGAATTAGATAGAATGAACTTTGATTACTTCGAATTGAGTACAACACATTCTAATTGACTTGATTTGACTCTAATGAAAACGAGTAAACTTTAACGCATAGGAATAGATCGAAAACAACTGAATCGATCAAAAGGAACATCTATCAATTGGAAAAAACAACAATCCCTTGATTTGGTATACATTCGAACTTCTAAGGATGAACTTAATGGGATTCGAATCGAATCAAATCAACTGAATTAGATAGAATGAACTTTGATTACTTCGAATTGAGTACAACACATTCTAATTGACTTGATTTGACTCTAATGAAAACGAGTAAACTTTAACGCATAGGAATAGATGGAAAACAACTGAATCGGTCAAAAGGAACATCTATCAATAGGAATGAACAACAATCCCTTGATTTGGTATACATTCGAACGACTAAGAATGAACTTAATGGGATTCGAATCGAAGCAAATCAACTGAATTAGATAGAATGAACTTTGATTAATTCGAATTGAGTACAACACATTCTAATTGACTTGATTTGACTCTAATGAGAACGAGTAAACTTTAACGCATAGGAATAGATCCAAAACAACTGAATCGATCAACAGGAACATCTATCAACAACAATCCATTGATTTGGTAAACATTCGAAAGACTAAGAATGAACTTAATGGCATTCGACTAGAATCAAATCAACTGAATTAGATAGAATGAACTTTGATTACTTCGAATTGAGTACAACACATTCTAATTGACTTGATTTGACTCTAATGAGAACGAGTAAACTTTAACGCATAGGAATAGATCCAAAACAACTGAATCGATCAAAAGGAACATCTATCAACAACAATCCATTGATTTGGTAAACATTCGAAAGACTAAGAATGAACTTAATGGGATTCGAATCGAATCAAATAACCTGAATTAGAGAGAATGAACTTTGATTACTTCGAATTGAGTACGACACATTCCAATTGACTTGATTTCACTCTAATGAGAACGAGTAAACTTTAATGAATTGGAATAGATGCAAAACAAGTGACTCGGTCAAAATGAACATCTATCAACAGGAATTAACAACAATCCCTTGATTTGGTATGCATTCAAACGACTAAGAATGAACTTAATGGGATTCGAATCGAATCGAATCAACTGAATTAGATAGAATGAACTTTGATTACTTCGAATTGAGTTCGACACATTCTAATTGACTTGATTTGACTCTAATGAGAACGTGTTAACTTTAATGCATTGGAATAGATGCAAAACAACTGAATCGGTCAAAATGAACATCTATCAACAAGAATTAACAAGAATCCCTTTATTGGTATACATTCGAACGAGTAAGACTGAACTTAATGGAATTCGAGTCGAATCAAATCAACTGAAGTAGATAGAATGAACTTTGATTACTTCGAATTGAGTACAACACATTCTAATTGACTTGATTTGACTCTAATGAGAACGAGTAAACTTTAACGCATAGGAATAGATCCAAAACAACTGAATCGATCAAAAGGAACATCTATCAACAACAATCCATTGATTTGGTAAACATTCGAAAGACTAAGAATGAACTTAATGGGATTCGAATCGAATCAAATAACCTGAATTAGAGAGAATGAACTTTGATTACTTCGAATTGAGTACGACACATTCCAATTGACTTGATTTCACTCTAATGAGAACGAGTAAACTTTAATGAATTGGAATAGATGCAAAACAAGTGACTCGGTCAAAAGGAACATCTATCAACAGGAATTAACAACAATCCCTTGATTTGGTATGCATTCAAACGACTAAGAATGAACTTAATGGGATTCGAATCGAATCGAATCAACTGAATTAGATAGAATGAACTTTGATTACTTCGAATTGAGTTCGACACATTCTAATTGACTTGATTTGACTCTAATGAGAACGTGTTAACTTTAATGCATTGGAATAGATGCAAAACAACTGAATCGGTCAAAATGAACATCTATCAACAAGAATTAACAAGAATCCCTTTATTGGTATACATTCGAACGAGTAAGACTGAACTTAATGGAATTCGAGTCGAATCAAATCAACTGAATTAGATAGAATGAACTTTGATTACTTCGAATTGAGTACAACACATTCTAATTGACTTGATTTGACTCTAATGAGAACGAGTAAACTTTAACGCATAGGAATAGATCCAAAACAACTGAATCGATCAAAAGGAACATCTATCAACAACAATCCATTGATTTGGTAAACATTCGAAAGATTAAGAATGAACTTAATGGGATTCGAATCGAATCAAATAACCTGAATTAGAGAGAATGAACTTTGATTACTTCGAATTGAGTACGACACATTCCAATTGACTTGATTTCACTCTAATGAGAACGAGTAAACTTTAATGAATTGGAATAGATGCAAAACAAGTGACTCGGTCAAAATGAACATCTATCAACAGGAATTAACAACAATCCCTTGATTTGGTATACATTCGAACGTCTAAGAATGAACTTAATGGGATTTGAATAGAATCGAATCAACTGAATTAGATAGAATGAACTTTGATTACTTCGAATTGAGTACAACACATTCTAATTGACTTGATTTGACTCTAATGAAAACGAGTAAACTTTAATGAATTGGAATAGATGGAAAACAACTGAATCGGTCAAAAGGAACATCTATCAATAGGAATGAACAACAATCCCTTGATTTGGTATACATTCGAACGACTAAGAATGAACTTAATGGATTCGAATCGAAGCAAATCAACTGAATTAGATAGAATGAACTTTGATTAATTCGAATTGAGTACAACACATTCTAATTGACTTGATTTGACTCTAATGAGAACGAGTAAACTTTAACGCATAGGAATAGATCCAAAACAACTGAATCGATCAACAGGAACATCTATCAACAACAATCCATTGATTTGGTAAACATTCGAAAGACTAAGAATGAACTTAATGGCATTCGACTAGAATCAAATCAACTGAATTAGATAGAATGAACTTTGATTACTTCGAATTGAGTACAACACATTCTAATTGACTTGATTGACTCTAATGAGAACGAGTAAACTTTAACGCATAGGAATAGATCCAAAACAACTGAATCGATCAAAAGGAACATCTATCAACAACAATCCATTGATTTGGTAAAACATTCGAAAGACTAAGAATGAACTTAATGGGATTCGAATCGAATCAAATAACCTGAATTAGAGAGAATGAACTTTGATTACTTCGAATTGAGTACGACACATTCCAATTGACTTGATTTCACTCTAATGAGAACGAGTAAACTTTAATGAATTGGAATAGATGCAAAACAAGTGACTCGGTCAAAATGAACATCTATCAACAGGAATTAACAACAATCCCTTGATTTGGTATACATTCGAACGTCTAAGAATGAACTTAATGGGATTTGAATAGAATCGAATCAACTGAATTAGATAGAATGAACTTTGATTACTTCGAATTGAGTACAACACATTCTAATTGACTTGATTTGACTCTAATGAAAACGAGTAAACTTTAACGCATAGGAATAGATCAAAAACAACTGAATCGATCAAAAGGAACATCTATCAATTGGAAAAAACAACAATCCCTTGATTTGGTATACATTCGAACTTCTAAGGATGAACTTAATGGGATTCGAATCGAATCAAATCAACTGAATTAGATAGAATGAACTTTGATTACTTCGAATTGAGTACAACACATTCAAATTGACTTGATTTCACTTTAATGAGAACAAGTAAACTTTAATGAATTGGAATAGATGCAAAACAACTGAATCGGTCAAAAGGAACATCTATCAATAGGAATGAATAACAATCCCTTGATTTGGTATACATTCGAACGAGTAAGAATGAACTTAATGGGATTCGAATAGAATCGAATCAACTTAATTAGATAGAATGAACTTTGATTACTTCGAATTGAGGACAACACATTCTAATTGACTTGATTTGACTCTAATGAGAACGAGTAAACTTTAACGCATAGGAATAGATCCAAAACAACTAAATCGATCAAAAGGAACATCTATCAACAACAATCCATTGATTTGGTAAACATTCGAAAGACTAAGAATGAACTTAATGGGATTCGAATCGATTCAAATAACCTGAATTAGATAGAATGAACTTTGATTACTTCGAATTGAGTACAACACATTCCAATTGACTTGATTTAACTCTAATGAGAACGAGTAAACTTTAATGAATTGGAATAGATGCAAAACAAGTGACTCGGTCAAAAGGAACATCTATCAACAGGAATTAACAACAATCCCTTGATTTGGTATACATTCGAACGACTAAGAATGAACTAAATGGGATTCGAATAGAATCGAATCAACTGAATTAGATAGAATGAACTTTGATTACTTCGAATTGAGTACAACACATTCTAATTGACTTGATTTGACTCTAATTAGAACGAGTAAACTTTAACGTATAGGAATAGATCCAAAACAACTGAATCGATCAAAAGGAACATCTATCAACAACAATCCATTGATTTGGTAAACATTCGAAAGACTAAGAATGAACTTAATGGGATTCGAATCGATTCAAATAACCTGAATTAGATAGAATGAACTTTGATTACTTCGAATTGAGTACAACACATTCCAATTGACTTGATTTCACTCTAATGAGAACGAGTAAACTTTAATGAATTGGAATAGATGCAAAACAAGTGACTCGGTCAAAAGGAACATCTATCAACAGGAATTAACAACAATCCCTTGATTTGGTATGCATTCGAACGACTAAGAATGAACTTAATGGGATTCGAATAGAATCGAATCAACTGAATTAGATAGAATGAACTTTGATTACTTCGAATTGAGTACAACACATTCTAATTGACTTGATTTGACTCTAATGAGAACGAGTAAACTTTAACGCATAGGAATAGATCCAAAACAACTGAATCGATCAAAAGGAACATCTATCAACAACAATCCATTGATTTGGTATACATTCGAAAGGCTAAGATGAACTTATTGGATTGGAATCGAATCAAATAACCTGAATTAGATAGAATGAACTTTGATTACTTCGAATTGAGTACAACACATTCCAATTGACTTGATTTCACTCTAATGAGAACGAGTAAACTTTAATGAATTGGAATAGATGCAAAACAGTGACTCGGTCAAAAGGAACATCTATCAACAGGAATTAACAACAATCCCTTGATTTGGTATACATTCGAACGACTAAGAATGAACTTAATGGGATTCGAATCGAATCGAATCAACTGAATTAGATAGAATGAACTTTGATTACTTCGAATTGAGTACAACACATTCTAATTGACTTGATTTGACTCTAATGAGAACGAGTAAACTTTAATGAATTGGAATAGATGGAAAACAACTGAATCGGTCAAAAGGAACATCTATCAATAGGAATGAACAACAATCCCTTGATTTGGTATACATTCGAACGACTAAGAATGAACTTAATGGGATTCGAATCGAAGCAAATCAACTGAATTAGATAGAATGAACTTTGATTAATTCGAATTGAGTACAACACATTCTAATTGACTTGATTTGACTCTAATGAGAACGAGTAAACTTTAACGCATAGGAATAGATCCAAAACAACTGAATCGATCAACAGGAACATCTATCAACAACAATCCATTGATTTGGTAAACATTCGAAAGACTAAGAATGAACTTAATGGCATTCGACTAGAATCAAATCAACTGAATTAGATAGAATGAACTTTGATTACTTCGAATTGAGTACAACACATTCTAATTGACTTGATTTGACTCTAATGAGAACGAGTAAACTTTAACGCATAGGAATAGATCCAAAACAACTGAATCGATCAAAAGGAACATCTGTCAACAACAATCCATTGATTTGGTAAACATTCGAAAGACTAAGAATGAACTTAATGGGATTCGAATCGAATCAAATAACCTGAATTAGAGAGAATGAACTTTGATTACTTCGAATTGAGTACGACACATTCCAATTGACTTGATTTCACTCTAATGAGAACGAGTAAACTTTAATGAATTGGAATAGATGCAAAACAAGTGACTCGGTCAAAATGAACATCTATCAACAGGAATTAACAACAATCCCTTGATTTGGTATACATTCGAACGTCTAAGAATGAACTTAATGGGATTTGAATAGAATCGAATCAACTGAATTAGATAGAATGAACTTTGATTACTTCGAATTGAGTACAACACATTCTAATTGACTTGATTTGACTCTAATGAAAACGAGTAAACTTTAACGCATAGGAATAGATCAAAAACAACTGAATCGATCAAAAGGAACATCTATCAATTGGAAAAAACAACAATCCCTTGATTTGGTATACATTCGAACTTCTAAGGATGAACTTAATGGGATTCGAATCGAATCAAATCAACTGAATTTGATAGAATGAACTTTGATTACTTCGAATTGAGTACAACACATTCAAATTGACTTGATTTCACTTTAATGAGAACAAGTAAACTTTAATGAATTGGAATAGATGCAAAACAACTGAATCGGTCAAAAGGAACATCTATCAATAGGAATGAATAACAATCCCTTGATTTGGTATACATTCGAACGAGTAAGAATGAACTTAATGGGATTCGAATAGAATCGAATCAACTTAATTAGATAGAATGAACTTTGATTACTTCGAATTGAGGACAACACATTCTAATTGACTTGATTTGACTCTAATGAGAACGAGTAAACTTTAACGCATAGGAATAGATCCAAAACAACTAAATCGATCAAAAGGAACATCTATCAACAACAATCCATTGATTTGGTAAACATTCGAAAGACTAAGAATGAACTTAATGGGATTCGAATCGATTCAAATAACCTGAATTAGAGAGAATGAACTTTGATTACTTCGAATTGAGTACGACACATTCCAATTGACTTGATTTAACTCTAATGAGAACGAGTAAACTTTAATGAATTGGAATAGATGCAAAACAAGTGACTCGGTCAAAAGGAACATCTATCAACAGGAATTAACAACAATCCCTTGATTTGGTATACATTCGAACGACTAAGAATGAACTAAATGGGATTCGAATAGAATCGAATCAACTGAATTAGATAGAATGAACTTTGATTACTTCGAATTGAGTACAACACATTCTAATTGACTTGATTTGACTCTAATTAGAACGAGTAAACTTTAACGTATAGGAATAGATCCAAAACAACTGAATCGATCAAAAGGAACATCTATCAACAACAATCCATTGATTTGGTAAACATTCGAAAGACTAAGAATGAACTTAATGGGATTCGAATCGAATCAAATAACCTGAATTAGAGAGAATGAACTTTGATTACTTCGAATTGAGTACGACACATTCCAATTGACTTGATTTCACTCTAATGAGAACGAGTAAACTTTAATGAATTGGAATAGATGCAAAACAAGTGACTCGGTCAAAATGAACATCTATCAACAGGAATTAACAACAATCCCTTGATTTGGTATACATTCGAACGTCTAAGAATGAACTTAATGGGATTTGAATAGAATCGAATCAACTGAATTAGATAGAATGAACTTTGATTACTTCGAATTGAGTACAACACATTCTAATTTACTTGATTTGACTCTAATGAGAAGGAGTAAACTTTAACGCATAGGAATAGATCCAAAACAACTGAATCGATCAACAGGAACATCTATCAACAACAATCCATTGATTTGGTAAACATTCGAAAGACTAAGAATGAACTTAATGACATTCGACTAGAATCAAATCAACTGAATTAGATAGAATGAACTTTGATTACTTCGAATTGAGTACAACACATTCTAATTTACTTGATTTGACTCTAATGAGAAGGAGTAAACTTTAACGCATAGGAATAGATCCAAAACAACTGAATCGATCAACAGAAACATCTATCAACAACAATCCATTGATTTGGTAAACATTCGAAAGACTAAGAATGAACTTAATGGCATTCGACTAGAATCAAATCAACTGAATTAGATAGAATGAACTTTGATTACTTCGAATTGAGTACAACACATTCTAATTGACTTGATTTGACTCTAATGAGAACGAGTAAACTTTAACGCATAGGAATAGATCCAAAACAACTGAATCGATCAAAAGGAACATCTATCAACAACAATCCATTGATTTGGTAAACATTCGAAAGACTAAGAATGAACTTAATGGGATTCGAATCGAATCAAATAACCTGAATTAGAGAGAATGAACTTTGATTACTTCGAATTGAGTACGACACATTCCAATTGACTTGATTTCACTCTAATGAGAACGAGTAAACTTTAATGAATTGGAATAGATGCAAAACAAGTGACTCGGTCAAAATGAACATCTATCAACAGGAATTAACAACAATCCCTTGATTTGGTATACATTCGAACGTCTAAGAATGAACTTAATGGGATTTGAATAGAATCGAATCAACTGAATTAGATAGAATGAACTTTGATTACTTCGAATTGAGTACAACACATTCTAATTGACTTGATTTGACTCTAATGAAAACGAGTAAACTTTAACGCATAGGAATAGATCAAAAACAACTGAATCGATCAAAAGGAACATCTATCAATTGGAAAAAACAACAATCCCTTGATTTGGTATACATTCGAACTTCTAAGGATGAACTTAATGGGATTCGAATCGAATCAAATCAACTGAATTAGATAGAATGAACTTTGATTACTTCGAATTGAGTACAACACATTCAAATTGACTTGATTTCACTTTAATGAGAACAAGTAAACTTTAATGAATTGGAATAGATGCAAAACAACTGAATCGGTCAAAAGGAACATCTATCAATAGGAATGAATAACAATCCCTTGATTTGGTATACATTCGAACGAGTAAGAATGAACTTAATGGGATTCGAATAGAATCGAATCAACTTAATTAGATAGAATGAACTTTGATTACTTCGAATTGAGGACAACACATTCTAATTGACTTGATTTGACTCTAATGAGAACGAGTAAACTTTAACGCATAGGAATAGATCCAAAACAACTAAATCGATCAAAAGGAACATCTATCAACAACAATCCATTGATTTGGTAAACATTCGAAAGACTAAGAATGAACTTAATGGGATTCGAATCGATTCAAATAACCTGAATTAGATAGAATGAACTTTGATTACTTCGAATTGAGTACAACACATTCCAATTGACTTGATTTAACTCTAATGAGAACGAGTAAACTTTAATGAATTGGAATAGATGCAGAACAAGTGACTCGGTCAAAAGGAACATCTATCAACAGGAATTAACAACAATCCCTTGATTTGGTATACATTCGAACGACTAAGAATGAACTAAATGGGATTCGAATAGAATCGAATCAACTGAATTAGATAGAATGAACTTTGATTACTTCGAATTGAGTACAACACATTCTAATTGACTTGATTTGACTCTAATTAGAACGAGTAAACTTTAACGCATAGGAATAGATCCAAAACAACTGAATCGATCAAAAGGAACATCTATCAACAACAATCCATTGATTTGGTAAACATTCGAAAGACTAAGAATGAACTTAATGGGATTCGAATCGATTCAAATAACCTGAATTAGATAGAATGAACTTTGATTACTTCGAATTGAGTACAACACATTCCAATTGACTTGATTTCACTCTAATGAGAACGAGTAAACTTTAATGAATTGGAATAGATGCAAAACAAGTGACTCGGTCAAAAGGAACATCTATCAACAGGAATTAACAACAATCCCTTGATTTGGTATACATTCGAACGACTAAGAATGAACTTAATGGGATTCGAATAGAATCGAATCAACTGAATTAGATAGAATGAACTTTGATTACTTCGAATTGAGTACAACACATTCTAATTGACTTGATTTGACTCTAATGAGAACGAGTAAACTTTAACGCATAGGAATAGATCCAAAACAACTGAATCGATCAAAAGGAACATCTATCAACAACAATCCATTGATTTGGTATACATTCGAAAGGCTAAGATGAACTTATTGGGATTGGAATCGAATCAAATAACCTGAATTAGATAGAATGAACTTTGATTACTTCGAATTGAGTACAACACATTCCAATTGACTTGATTTCACTCTAATGAGAACGAGTAAACTTTAATGAATTGGAATAGATGCAAAACAAGTGACTCGGTCAAAAGGAACATCTATCAACAGGAATTAACAACAATCCATTGATTTGGTATACATTCGAACGACTAAGAATGAACTTAATGGGATTCGAATCGAATCGAATCAACTGAATTAGATAGAATGAACTTTGATTACTTCGAATTGAGTACAACACATTCTAATTGACTTGATTTGACTCTAATGAAAACGAGTAAACTTTAACGCATAGGAATAGATGGAAAACAACTGAATCGGTCAAAAGGAACATCTATCAATAGGAATGAACAACAATCCCTTGATTTGGTATACATTCGAACGACTAAGAATGAACTTAATGGGATTCGAATCGAAGCAAATCAACTGAATTAGATAGAATGAACTTTGATTAATTCGAATTGAGTACAACACATTCTAATTGACTTGATTTGACTCTAATGAGAACGAGTAAACTTTAATGAATTGGAATAGATGCAAAACAAGTGACTCGGTCAAAAGGAACATCTATCAACAGGAATTAACAACAATCCCTTGATTTGGTATGCATTCAAACGACTAAGAATGAACTTAATGGGATTCGAATCGAATCGAATCAACTGAATTAGATAGAATGAACTTTGATTACTTCGAATTGAGTTCGACACATTCTAATTGACTTGATTTGACTCTAATGAGAACGTGTTAACTTTAATGCATTGGAATAGATGCAAAACAACTGAATCGGTCAAAATGAACATCTATCAACAAGAATTAACAAGAATCCCTTTATTGGTATACATTCGAACGAGTAAGACTGAACTTAATGGAATTCGAGTCGAATCAAATCAACTGAATTAGATAGAATGAACTTTGATTACTTCGAATTGAGTACAACACATTCTAATTTACTTGATTTGACTCTAATGAGAAGGAGTAAACTTTAACGCATAGGAATAGATCCAAAACAACTGAATCGATCAAAAGGAACATCTATCAACAACAATCCATTGATTTGGTAAACATTCAAAAGACTAAGAATGAACTTAATGGCATTCGACTAGAATCAAATCAACTGAATTAGATAGAATGAACTTTGATTACTTCGAATTGAGTACAACACATTCTAATTGACTTGATTTGACTCTAATGAAAACGAGTAAACTTTAACGCATAGGAATAGATCGAAAACATCTGAATCGATCAAAAGGAACATCTATCAATTGGAAAAAACAACAATCCCTTGATTTGGTATACATTCGAACTTCTAAGGATGAACTTAATGGGATTCGAATCGAATCAAATCAACTGAATTAGATAGAATGAACTTTGATTACTTCGAATTGAGTACAACACATTCTAATTGACTTGATTTGACTCTAATGAAAACGAGTAAACTTTAACGCATAGGAATAGATGGAAAACAACTGAATCGGTCAAAAGGAACATCTATCAATAGGAATGAACAACAATCCCTTGATTTGGTATACATTCGAACGACTAAGAATGAACTTAATGGGATTCGAATCGAAGCAAATCAACTGAATTAGATAGAATGAACTTTGATTAATTCGAATTGAGTACAACACATTCTAATTGACTTGATTTGACTCTAATGAGAACGAGTAAACTTTAACGCATAGGAATAGATCCAAAACAACTGAATCGATCAACAGGAACATCTATCAACAACAATCCATTGATTTGGTAAACATTCGAAAGACTAAGAATGAACTTAATGGCATTCGACTAGAATCAAATCAACTGAATTAGATAGAATGAACTTTGATTACTTCGAATTGAGTACAACACATTCTAATTGACTTGATTTGACTCTAATGAGAACGAGTAAACTTTAACGCATAGGAATAGATCCAAAACAACTGAATCGATCAAAAGGAACATCTATCAACAACAATCCATTGATTTGGTAAACATTCGAAAGACTAAGAATGAACTTAATGGGATTCGAATCGAATCAAATAACCTGAATTAGAGAGAATGAACTTTGATTACTTCGAATTGAGTACGACACATTCCAATTGACTTGATTTCACTCTAATGAGAACGAGTAAACTTTAATGAATTGGAATAGATGCAAAACAAGTGACTCGGTCAAAATGAACATCTATCAACAGGAATTAACAACAATCCCTTGATTTGGTATGCATTCAAACGACTAAGAATGAACTTAATGGGATTCGAATCGAATCGAATCAACTGAATTAGATAGAATGAACTTTGATTACTTCGAATTGAGTTCGACACATTCTAATTGACTTGATTTGACTCTAATGAGAACGTGTTAACTTTAATGCATTGGAATAGATGCAAAACAACTGAATCGGTCAAAATGAACATCTATCAACAAGAATTAACAAGAATCCCTTTATTGGTATACATTCGAACGAGTAAGACTGAACTTAATGGAATTCGAGTCGAATCAAATCAACTGAAGTAGATAGAATGAACTTTGATTACTTCGAATTGAGTACAACACATTCTAATTGACTTGATTTGACTCTAATGAGAACGAGTAAACTTTAACGCATAGGAATAGATCCAAAACAACTGAATCGATCAAAAGGAACATCTATCAACAACAATCCATTGATTTGGTAAACATTCGAAAGACTAAGAATGAACTTAATGGGATTCGAATCGAATCAAATAACCTGAATTAGAGAGAATGAACTTTGATTACTTCGAATTGAGTACGACACATTCCAATTGACTTGATTTCACTCTAATGAGAACGAGTAAACTTTAATGAATTGGAATAGATGCAAAACAAGTGACTCGGTCAAAAGGAACATCTATCAACAGGAATTAACAACAATCCCTTGATTTGGTATGCATTCAAACGACTAAGAATGAACTTAATGGGATTCGAATCGAATCGAATCAACTGAATTAGATAGAATGAACTTTGATTACTTCGAATTGAGTTCGACACATTCTAATTGACTTGATTTGACTCTAATGAGAACGTGTTAACTTTAATGCATTGGAATAGATGCAAAACAACTGAATCGGTCAAAATGAACATCTATCAACAGGAATTAACAACAATCCCTTGATTTGGTATACATTCGAAAGACTAAGAATGAACTTAATATGATTGGAATCGAATCGAATCAACAGAATTAGATAGAATGAACTTTGATTACTTCGAATTGAGTACAACACATTCTAATTGACTTGATTTGACTCTAATGAGAACGAGTAAACTTTAACGCATAGGAATAGATCCAAAACAACTGAATCGATCAAAAGGAACATCTATCAACAACAATCCATTGATTTGGTAAACATTCGAAAGACTAAGAATGAACTTAATGGGATTCGAATCGAATCAAATAACCTGAATTAGAGAGAATGAACTTTGATTACTTCGAATTGAGTACGACACATTCCAATTGACTTGATTTCACTCTAATGAGAACGAGTAAACTTTAATGAATTGGAATAGATGCAAAACAAGTGACTCGGTCAAAATGAACATCTATCAACAGGAATTAACAACAATCCCTTGATTTGGTATACATTCGAACGTCTAAGAATGAACTTAATGGGATTTGAATAGAATCGAATCAACTGAATTAGATAGAATGAACTTTGATTACTTCGAATTGAGTACAACACATTCTAATTGACTTGATTTGACTCTAATGAAAACGAGTAAACTTTAATGAATTGGAATAGATGGAAAACAACTGAATCGGTCAAAAGGAACATCTATCAATAGGAATGAACAACAATCCCTTGATTTGGTATACATTCGAACGACTAAGAATGAACTTAATGGGATTCGAATCGAAGCAAATCAACTGAATTAGATAGAATGAACTTTGATTAATTCGAATTGAGTACAACACATTCTAATTGACTTGATTTGACTCTAATGAGAACGAGTAAACTTTAACGCATAGGAATAGATCCAAAACAACTGAATCGATCAACAGGAACATCTATCAACAACAATCCATTGATTTGGTAAACATTCGAAAGACTAAGAATGAACTTAATGGCATTCGACTAGAATCAAATCAACTGAATTAGATAGAATGAACTTTGATTACTTCGAATTGAGTACAACACATTCTAATTGACTTGATTTGACTCTAATGAGAACGAGTAAACTTTAACGCATAGGAATAGATCCAAAACAACTGAATCGATCAAAAGGAACATCTATCAACAACAATCCATTGATTTGGTAAACATTCGAAAGACTAAGAATGAACTTAATGGGATTCGAATCGAATCAAATAACCTGAATTAGAGAGAATGAACTTTGATTACTTCGAATTGAGTACGACACATTCCAATTGACTTGATTTCACTCTAATGAGAACGAGTAAACTTTAATGAATTGGAATAGATGCAAAACAAGTGACTCGGTCAAAATGAACATCTATCAACAGGAATTAACAACAATCCCTTGATTTGGTATACATTCGAACGTCTAAGAATGAACTTAATGGGATTTGAATAGAATCGAATCAACTGAATTAGATAGAATGAACTTTGATTACTTCGAATTGAGTACAACACATTCTAATTGACTTGATTTGACTCTAATGAAAACGAGTAAACTTTAACGCATAGGAATAGATCAAAAACAACTGAATCGATCAAAAGGAACATCTATCAATTGGAAAAAACAACAATCCCTTGATTTGGTATACATTCGAACTTCTAAGGATGAACTTAATGGGATTCGAATCGAATCAAATCAACTGAATTAGATAGAATGAACTTTGATTACTTCGAATTGAGTACAACACATTCAAATTGACTTGATTTCACTTTAATGAGAACAAGTAAACTTTAATGAATTGGAATAGATGCAAAACAACTGAATCGGTCAAAAGGAACATCTATCAATAGGAATGAATAACAATCCCTTGATTTGGTATACATTCGAACGAGTAAGAATGAACTTAATGGGATTCGAATAGAATCGAATCAACTTAATTAGATAGAATGAACTTTGATTACTTCGAATTGAGGACAACACATTCTAATTGACTTGATTTGACTCTAATGAGAACGAGTAAACTTTAACGCATAGGAATAGATCCAAAACAACTAAATCGATCAAAAGGAACATCTATCAACAACAATCCATTGATTTGGTAAACATTCGAAAGACTAAGAATGAACTTAATGGGATTCGAATCGATTCAAATAACCTGAATTAGATAGAATGAACTTTGATTACTTCGAATTGAGTACAACACATTCCAATTGACTTGATTTAACTCTAATGAGAACGAGTAAACTTTAATGAATTGGAATAGATGCAAAACAAGTGACTCGGTCAAAAGGAACATCTATCAACAGGAATTAACAACAATCCCTTGATTTGGTATACATTCGAACGACTAAGAATGAACTAAATGGGATTCGAATAGAATCGAATCAACTGAATTAGATAGAATGAACTTTGATTACTTCGAATTGAGTACAACACATTCTAATTGACTTGATTTGACTCTAATTAGAACGAGTAAACTTTAACGTATAGGAATAGATCCAAAACAACTGAATCGATCAAAAGGAACATCTATCAACAACAATCCATTGATTTGGTAAACATTCGAAAGACTAAGAATGAACTTAATGGGATTCGAATCGATTCAAATAACCTGAATTAGATAGAATGAACTTTGATTACTTCGAATTGAGTACAACACATTCCAATTGACTTGATTTCACTCTAATGAGAACGAGTAAACTTTAATGAATTGGAATAGATGCAAAACAAGTGACTCGGTCAAAAGGAACATCTATCAACAGGAATTAACAACAATCCCTTGATTTGGTATGCATTCGAACGACTAAGAATGAACTTAATGGGATTCGAATAGAATCGAATCAACTGAATTAGATAGAATGAACTTTGATTACTTCGAATTGAGTACAACACATTCTAATTGACTTGATTTGACTCTAATGAGAACGAGTAAACTTTAACGCATAGGAATAGATCCAAAACAACTGAATCGATCAAAAGGAACATCTATCAACAACAATCCATTGATTTGGTATACATTCGAAAGGCTAAGATGAACTTATTGGGATTGGAATCGAATCAAATAACCTGAATTAGATAGAATGAACTTTGATTACTTCGAATTGAGTACAACACATTCCAATTGACTTGATTTCACTCTAATGAGAACGAGTAAACTTTAATGAATTGGAATAGATGCAAAACAAGTGACTCGGTCAAAAGGAACATCTATCAACAGGAATTAACAACAATCCCTTGATTTGGTATACATTCGAACGACTAAGAATGAACTTAATGGGATTCGAATCGAATCGAATCAACTGAATTAGATAGAATGAACTTTGATTACTTCGAATTGAGTACAACACATTCTAATTGACTTGATTTGACTCTAATGAGAACGAGTAAACTTTAATGAATTGGAATAGATGGAAAACAACTGAATCGGTCAAAAGGAACATCTATCAATAGGAATGAACAACAATCCCTTGATTTGGTATACATTCGAACGACTAAGAATGAACTTAATGGGATTCGAATCGAAGCAAATCAACTGAATTAGATAGAATGAACTTTGATTAATTCGAATTGAGTACAACACATTCTAATTGACTTGATTTGACTCTAATGAGAACGAGTAAACTTTAACGCATAGGAATAGATCCAAAACAACTGAATCGATCAACAGGAACATCTATCAACAACAATCCATTGATTTGGTAAACATTCGAAAGACTAAGAATGAACTTAATGGCATTCGACTAGAATCAAATCAACTGAATTAGATAGAATGAACTTTGATTACTTCGAATTGAGTACAACACATTCTAATTGACTTGATTTGACTCTAATGAGAACGAGTAAACTTTAACGCATAGGAATAGATCCAAAACAACTGAATCGATCAAAAGGAACATCTATCAACAACAATCCATTGATTTGGTAAACATTCGAAAGACTAAGAATGAACTTAATGGGATTCGAATCGAATCAAATAACCTGAATTAGAGAGAATGAACTTTGATTACTTCGAATTGAGTACGACACATTCCAATTGACTTGATTTCACTCTAATGAGAACGAGTAAACTTTAATGAATTGGAATAGATGCAAAACAAGTGACTCGGTCAAAATGAACATCTATCAACAGGAATTAACAACAATCCCTTGATTTGGTATACATTCGAACGTCTAAGAATGAACTTAATGGGATTTGAATAGAATCGAATCAACTGAATTAGATAGAATGAACTTTGATTACTTCGAATTGAGTACAACACATTCTAATTGACTTGATTTGACTCTAATGAAAACGAGTAAACTTTAACGCATAGGAATAGATCAAAAACAACTGAATCGATCAAAAGGAACATCTATCAATTGGAAAAAACAACAATCCCTTGATTTGGTATACATTCGAACTTCTAAGGATGAACTTAATGGGATTCGAATCGAATCAAATCAACTGAATTTGATAGAATGAACTTTGATTACTTCGAATTGAGTACAACACATTCAAATTGACTTGATTTCACTTTAATGAGAACAAGTAAACTTTAATGAATTGGAATAGATGCAAAACAACTGAATCGGTCAAAAGGAACATCTATCAATAGGAATGAATAACAATCCCTTGATTTGGTATACATTCGAACGAGTAAGAATGAACTTAATGGGATTCGAATAGAATCGAATCAACTTAATTAGATAGAATGAACTTTGATTACTTCGAATTGAGGACAACACATTCTAATTGACTTGATTTGACTCTAATGAGAACGAGTAAACTTTAACGCATAGGAATAGATCCAAAACAACTAAATCGATCAAAAGGAACATCTATCAACAACAATCCATTGATTTGATAAACATTCGAAAGACTAAGAATGAACTTAATGGGATTCGAATCGATTCAAATAACCTGAATTAGATAGAATGAACTTTGATTACTTCGAATTGAGTACAACACATTCCAATTGACTTGATTTAACTCTAATGAGAACGAGTAAACTTTAATGAATTGGAATAGATGCAAAACAAGTGACTCGGTCAAAAGGAACATCTATCAACAGGAATTAACAACAATCCCTTGATTTGGTATACATTCGAACGACTAAGAATGAACTAAATGGGATTCGAATAGAATCGAATCAACTGAATTAGATAGAATGAACTTTGATTACTTCGAATTGAGTACAACACATTCTAATTGACTTGATTTGACTCTAATTAGAACGAGTAAACTTTAACGTATAGGAATAGATCCAAAACAACTGAATCGATCAAAAGGAACATCTATCAACAACAATCCATTGATTTGGTAAACATTCGAAAGACTAAGAATGAACTTAATGGGATTCGAATCGAATCAAATAACCTGAATTAGAGAGAATGAACTTTGATTACTTCGAATTGAGTACGACACATTCCAATTGACTTGATTTCACTCTAATGAGAACGAGTAAACTTTAATGAATTGGAATAGATGCAAAACAAGTGACTCGGTCAAAATGAACATCTATCAACAGGAATTAACAACAATCCCTTGATTTGGTATACATTCGAACGTCTAAGAATGAACTTAATGGGATTTGAATAGAATCGAATCAACTGAATTAGATAGAATGAACTTTGATTACTTCGAATTGAGTACAACACATTCTAATTTACTTGATTTGACTCTAATGAGAAGGAGTAAACTTTAACGCATAGGAATAGATCCAAAACAACTGAATCGATCAACAGGAACATCTATCAACAACAATCCATTGATTTGGTAAACATTCGAAAGACTAAGAATGAACATAATGGCATTCGACTAGAATCAAATCAACTGAATTAGATAGAATGAACTTTGATTACTTCGAATTGAGTACAACACATTCTAATTTACTTGATTTGACTCTAATGAGAAGGAGTAAACTTTAACGCATAGGAATAGATCCAAAACAACTGAATCGATCAACAGGAACATCTATCAACAACAATCCATTGATTTGGTAAACATTCGAAAGACTAAGAATGAACTTAATGGCATTCGACTAGAATCAAATCAACTGAATTAGATAGAATGAACTTTGATTACTTCGAATTGAGTACAACACATTCTAATTGACTTGATTTGACTCTAATGAGAACGAGTAAACTTTAACGCATAGGAATAGATCCAAAACAACTGAATCGATCAAAAGGAACATCTATCAACAACAATCCATTGATTTGGTAAACATTCGAAAGACTAAGAATGAACTTAATGGGATTCGAATCGAATCAAATAACCTGAATTAGAGAGAATGAACTTTGATTACTTCGAATTGAGTACGACACATTCCAATTGACTTGATTTCACTCTAATGAGAACGAGTAAACTTTAATGAATTGGAATAGATGCAAAACAAGTGACTCGGTCAAAATGAACATCTATCAACAGGAATTAACAACAATCCCTTGATTTGGTATACATTCGAACGTCTAAGAATGAACTTAATGGGATTTGAATAGAATCGAATCAACTGAATTAGATAGAATGAACTTTGATTACTTCGAATTGAGTACAACACATTCTAATTGACTTGATTTGACTCTAATGAAAACGAGTAAACTTTAACGCATAGGAATAGATCAAAAACAACTGAATCGATCAAAAGGAACATCTATCAATTGGAAAAAACAACAATCCCTTGATTTGGTATACATTCGAACTTCTAAGGATGAACTTAATGGGATTCGAATCGAATCAAATCAACTGAATTTGATAGAATGAACTTTGATTACTTCGAATTGAGTACAACACATTCAAATTGACTTGATTTCACTTTAATGAGAACAAGTAAACTTTAATGAATTGGAATAGATGCAAAACAACTGAATCGGTCAAAAGGAACATCTATCAATAGGAATGAATAACAATCCCTTGATTTGGTATACATTCGAACGAGTAAGAATGAACTTAATGGGATTCGAATAGAATCGAATCAACTTAATTAGATAGAATGAACTTTGATTACTTCGAATTGAGGACAACACATTCTAATTGACTTGATTTGACTCTAATGAGAACGAGTAAACTTTAACGCATAGGAATAGATCCAAAACAACTAAATCGATCAAAAGGAACATCTATCAACAACAATCCATTGATTTGATAAACATTCGAAAGACTAAGAATGAACTTAATGGGATTCGAATCGATTCAAATAACCTGAATTAGATAGAATGAACTTTGATTACTTCGAATTGAGTACAACACATTCCAATTGACTTGATTTAACTCTAATGAGAACGAGTAAACTTTAATGAATTGGAATAGATGCAAAACAAGTGACTCGGTCAAAAGGAACATCTATCAACAGGAATTAACAACAATCCCTTGATTTGGTATACATTCGAACGACTAAGAATGAACTAAATGGGATTCGAATAGAATCGAATCAACTGAATTAGATAGAATGAACTTTGATTACTTCGAATTGAGTACAACACATTCTAATTGACTTGATTTGACTCTAATTAGAACGAGTAAACTTTAACGTATAGGAATAGATCCAAAACAACTGAATCGATCAAAAGGAACATCTATCAACAACAATCCATTGATTTGGTAAACATTCGAAAGACTAAGAATGAACTTAATGGGATTCGAATCGAATCAAATAACCTGAATTAGAGAGAATGAACTTTGATTACTTCGAATTGAGTACGACACATTCCAATTGACTTGATTTCACTCTAATGAGAACGAGTAAACTTTAATGAATTGGAATAGATGCAAAACAAGTGACTCGGTCAAAATGAACATCTATCAACAGGAATTAACAACAATCCCTTGATTTGGTATACATTCGAACGTCTAAGAATGAACTTAATGGGATTTGAATAGAATCGAATCAACTGAATTAGATAGAATGAACTTTGATTACTTCGAATTGAGTACAACACATTCTAATTTACTTGATTTGACTCTAATGAGAAGGAGTAAACTTTAACGCATAGGAATAGATCCAAAACAACTGAATCGATCAACAGGAACATCTATCAACAACAATCCATTGATTTGGTAAACATTCGAAAGACTAAGAATGAACATAATGGCATTCGACTAGAATCAAATCAACTGAATTAGATAGAATGAACTTTGATTACTTCGAATTGAGTACAACACATTCTAATTTACTTGATTTGACTCTAATGAGAAGGAGTAAACTTTAACGCATAGGAATAGATCCAAAACAACTGAATCGATCAACAGGAACATCTATCAACAACAATCCATTGATTTGGTAAACATTCGAAAGACTAAGAATGAACTTAATGGCATTCGACTAGAATCAAATCAACTGAATTAGATAGAATGAACTTTGATTACTTCGAATTGAGTACAACACATTCTAATTGACTTGATTTGACTCTAATGAGAACGAGTAAACTTTAACGCATAGGAATAGATCCAAAACAACTGAATCGATCAAAAGGAACATCTATCAACAACAATCCATTGATTTGGTAAACATTCGAAAGACTAAGAATGAACTTAATGGGATTCGAATCGAATCAAATAACCTGAATTAGAGAGAATGAACTTTGATTACTTCGAATTGAGTACGACACATTCCAATTGACTTGATTTCACTCTAATGAGAACGAGTAAACTTTAATGAATTGGAATAGATGCAAAACAAGTGACTCGGTCAAAATGAACATCTATCAACAGGAATTAACAACAATCCCTTGATTTGGTATACATTCGAACGTCTAAGAATGAACTTAATGGGATTTGAATAGAATCGAATCAACTGAATTAGATAGAATGAACTTTGATTACTTCGAATTGAGTACAACACATTCTAATTGACTTGATTTGACTCTAATGAAAACGAGTAAACTTTAACGCATAGGAATAGATCAAAAACAACTGAATCGATCAAAAGGAACATCTATCAATTGGAAAAAACAACAATCCCTTGATTTGGTATACATTCGAACTTCTAAGGATGAACTTAATGGGATTCGAATCGAATCAAATCAACTGAATTAGATAGAATGAACTTTGATTACTTCGAATTGAGTACAACACATTCAAATTGACTTGATTTCACTTTAATGAGAACAAGTAAACTTTAATGAATTGGAATAGATGCAAAACAACTGAATCGGTCAAAAGGAACATCTATCAATAGGAATGAATAACAATCCCTTGATTTGGTATACATTCGAACGAGTAAGAATGAACTTAATGGGATTCGAATAGAATCGAATCAACTTAATTAGATAGAATGAACTTTGATTACTTCGAATTGAGGACAACACATTCTAATTGACTTGATTTGACTCTAATGAGAATGAGTAAACTTTAACGCATAGGAATAGATCCAAAACAACTAAATCGATCAAAAGGAACATCTATCAACAACAATCCATTGATTTGGTAAACATTCGAAAGACTAAGAATGAACTTAATGGGATTCGAATCGATTCAAATAACCTGAATTAGATAGAATGAACTTTGATTACTTCGAATTGAGTACAACACATTCCAATTGACTTGATTTAACTCTAATGAGAACGAGTAAACTTTAATGAATTGGAATAGATGCAAAACAAGTGACTCGGTCAAAAGGAACATCTATCAACAGGAATTAACAACAATCCCTTGATTTGGTATACATTCGAACGACTAAGAATGAACTTAATGGGATTCGAATCGAATCGAATCAACTGAATTAGATAGAATGAACTTTGATTACTTCGAATTGAGTACAACACATTCTAATTGACTTGATTTGACTCTAATGAGAACGAGTAAACTTTAATGAATTGGAATAGATGGAAAACAACTGAATCGATCAAAAGGAACATCTATCAACAACAATCCATTGATTTGGTATACATTCGAAAGGCTAAGATGAACTTATTGGGATTGGAATCGAATTGAGGACAACACATTCTAATTGACTTGATTTGACTCTAATGAGAACGAGTAAACTTTAACGCATAGGAATAGATCCAAAACAACTAAATCGATCAAAAGGAACATCTATCAACAACAATCCATTGATTTGGTAAACATTCGAAAGACTAAGAATGAACTTAATGGGATTCGAATCGATTCAAATAACCTGAATTAGATAGAATGAACTTTGATTACTTCGAATTGAGTACAACACATTCCAATTGACTTGATTTAACTCTAATGAGAACGAGTAAACTTTAATGAATTGGAATAGATGCAAAACAAGTGACTCGGTCAAAAGGAACATCTATCAACAGGAATTAACAACAATCCATTGATTTGGTATACATTCGAACGACTAAGAATGAACTAAATGGGATTCGAATAGAATCGAATCAACTGAATTAGATAGAATGAACTTTGATTACTTCGAATTGAGTACAACACATTCTAATTGACTTGATTTGACTCTAATTAGAACGAGTAAACTTTAACGCATAGGAATAGATCCAAAACAACTGAATCGATCAAAAGGAACATCTATCAACAACAATCCATTGATTTGGTAAACATTCGAAAGACTAAGAATGAACTTAATGGGATTCGAATCGATTCAAATAACCTGAATTAGATAGAATGAACTTTGATTACTTCGAATTCAGTACAACACATTCCAATTGACTTGATTTCACTCTAATGAGAACGAGTAAACTTTAATGAATTGGAATAGATGCAAAACAAGTGACTCGGTCAAAAGGAACATCTATCAACAGGAATTAACAACAATCCCTTGATTTGGTATACATTCGAACGACTAAGAATGAACTTAATGGGATTCGAATAGAATCGAATCAACTGAATTAGATAGAATGAACTTTGATTACTTCGAATTGAGTACAACACATTCTAATTGACTTGATTTGACTCTAATGAGAACGAGTAAACTTTAACGCATAGGAATAGATCCAAAACAACTGAATCGATCAAAAGGAACATCTATCAACAACAATCCATTGATTTGGTATACATTCGAAAGGCTAAGATGAACTTATTGGGATTGGAATCGAATCAAATAACCTGAATTAGATAGAATGAACTTTGATTACTTCGAATTGAGTACAACACATTCCAATTGACTTGATTTCACTCTAATGAGAACGAGTAAACTTTAATGAATTGGAATAGATGCAAAACAAGTGACTCGGTCAAAAGGAACATCTATCAACAGGAATTAACAACAATCCATTGATTTGGTATACATTCGAACGACTAAGAATGAACTTAATGGGATTCGAATCGAATCGAATCAACTGAATTAGATAGAATGAACTTTGATTACTTCGAATTGAGTACAACACATTCTAATTGACTTGATTTGACTCTAATGAGAACGAGTAAACTTTAATGAATTGGAATAGATGGAAAACAACTGAATCGGTCAAAAGGAACATCTATCAATAGGAATGAACAACAATCCCTTGATTTGGTATACATTCGAACGACTAAGAATGAACTTAATGGGATTCGAATCGAAGCAAATCAACTGAATTAGATAGAATGAACTTTGATTAATTCGAATTGAGTACAACACATTCTAATTGACTTGATTTGACTCTAATGAGAACGAGTAAACTTTAACGCATAGGAATAGATCCAAAACAACTGAATCGATCAACAGGAACATCTATCAACAACAATCCATTGATTTGGTAAACATTCGAAAGACTAAGAATGAACTTAATGGCATTCGACTAGAATCAAATCAACTGAATTAGATAGAATGAACTTTGATTACTTCGAATTGAGTACAACACATTCTAATTGACTTGATTTGACTCTAATGAGAACGAGTAAACTTTAACGCATAGGAATAGATCCAAAACAACTGAATCGATCAAAAGGAACATCTATCAACAACAATCCATTGATTTGGTAAACATTCGAAAGACTAAGAATGAACTTAATGGGATTCGAATCGAATCAAATAACCTGAATTAGAGAGAATGAACTTTGATTACTTCGAATTGAGTACGACACATTCCAATTGACTTGATTTCACTCTAATGAGAACGAGTAAACTTTAATGAATTGGAATAGATGCAAAACAAGTGACTCGGTCAAAATGAACATCTATCAACAGGAATTAACAACAATCCCTTGATTTGGTATACATTCGAACGTCTAAGAATGAACTTAATGGGATTTGAATAGAATCGAATCAACTGAATTAGATAGAATGAACTTTGATTACTTCGAATTGAGTACAACACATTCTAATTGACTTGATTTGACTCTAATGAAAACGAGTAAACTTTAACGCATAGGAATAGATCAAAAACAACTGAATCGATCAAAAGGAACATCTATCAATTGGAAAAAACAACAATCCCTTGATTTGGTATACATTCGAACTTCTAAGGATGAACTTAATGGGATTCGAATCGAATCAAATCAACTGAATTAGATAGAATGAACTTTGATTACTTCGAATTGAGTACAACACATTCAAATTGACTTGATTTCACTTTAATGAGAACAAGTAAACTTTAATGAATTGGAATAGATGCAAAACAACTGAATCGGTCAAAAGGAACATCTATCAATAGGAATGAATAACAATCCCTTGATTTGGTATACATTCGAACGAGTAAGAATGAACTTAATGGGATTCGAATAGAATCGAATCAACTTAATTAGATAGAATGAACTTTGATTACTTCGAATTGAGGACAACACATTCTAATTGACTTGATTTGACTCTAATGAGAACGAGTAAACTTTAACGCATAGGAATAGATCCAAAACAACTAAATCGATCAAAAGGAACATCTATCAACAACAATCCATTGATTTGGTAAACATTCGAAAGACTAAGAATGAACTTAATGGGATTCGAATCGATTCAAATAACCTGAATTAGATAGAATGAACTTTGATTACTTCGAATTGAGTACAACACATTCCAATTGACTTGATTTAACTCTAATGAGAACGAGTAAACTTTAATGAATTGGAATAGATGCAAAACAAGTGACTCGGTCAAAAGGAACATCTATCAACAGGAATTAACAACAATCCCTTGATTTGGTATACATTCGAACGACTAAGAATGAACTTAATGGGATTCGAATCGAATCGAATCAACTGAATTAGATAGAATGAACTTTGATTACTTCGAATTGAGTACAACACATTCTAATTGACTTGATTTGACTCTAATGAGAACGAGTAAACTTTAATGAATTGGAATAGATGGAAAACAACTGAATCGATCAAAAGGAACATCTATCAACAACAATCCATTGATTTGGTATACATTCGAAAGGCTAAGATGAACTTATTGGGATTGGAATCGAATTGAGGACAACACATTCTAATTGACTTGATTTGACTCTAATGAGAACGAGTAAACTTTAACGCATAGGAATAGATCCAAAACAACTAAATCGATCAAAAGGAACATCTATCAACAACAATCCATTGATTTGGTAAACATTCGAAAGACTAAGAATGAACTTAATGGGATTCGAATCGATTCAAATAACCTGAATTAGATAGAATGAACTTTGATTACTTCGAATTGAGTACAACACATTCCAATTGACTTGATTTAACTCTAATGAGAACGAGTAAACTTTAATGAATTGGAATAGATGCAAAACAAGTGACTCGGTCAAAAGGAACATCTATCAACAGGAATTAACAACAATCCCTTGATTTGGTATACATTCGAACGACTAAGAATGAACTAAATGGGATTCGAATAGAATCGAATCAACTGAATTAGATAGAATGAACTTTGATTACTTCGAATTGAGTACAACACATTCTAATTGACTTGATTTGACTCTAATTAGAACGAGTAAACTTTAACGCATAGGAATAGATCCAAAACAACTGAATCGATCAAAAGGAACATCTATCAACAACAATCCATTGATTTGGTAAACATTCGAAAGACTAAGAATGAACTTAATGGGATTCGAATCGATTCAAATAACCTGAATTAGATAGAATGAACTTTGATTACTTCGAATTGAGTACAACACATTCCAATTGACTTGATTTCACTCTAATGAGAACGAGTAAACTTTAATGAATTGGAATAGATGCAAAACAAGTGACTCGGTCAAAAGGAACATCTATCAACAGGAATTAACAACAATCCCTTGATTTGGTATACATTCGAACGACTAAGAATGAACTTAATGGGATTCGAATAGAATCGAATCAACTGAATTAGATAGAATGAACTTTGATTACTTCGAATTGAGTACAACACATTCTAATTGACTTGATTTGACTCTAATGAGAACGAGTAAACTTTAACGCATAGGAATAGATCCAAAACAACTGAATCGATCAAAAGGAACATCTATCAACAACAATCCATTGATTTGGTATACATTCGAAAGGCTAAGATGAACTTATTGGGATTGGAATCGAATCAAATAACCTGAATTAGATAGAATGAACTTTGATTACTTCGAATTGAGTACAACACATTCCAATTGACTTGATTTCACTCTAATGAGAACGAGTAAACTTTAATGAATTGGAATAGATGCAAAACAAGTGACTCGGTCAAAAGGAACATCTATCAACAGGAATTAACAACAATCCATTGATTTGGTATACATTCGAACGACTAAGAATGAACTTAATGGGATTCGAATCGAATCGAATCAACTGAATTAGATAGAATGAACTTTGATTACTTCGAATTGAGTACAACACATTCTAATTGACTTGATTTGACTCTAATGAGAACGAGTAAACTTTAATGAATTGGAATAGATGGAAAACAACTGAATCGGTCAAAAGGAACATCTATCAATAGGAATGAACAACAATCCCTTGATTTGGTATACATTCGAACGACTAAGAATGAACTTAATGGGATTCGAATCGAAGCAAATCAACTGAATTAGATAGAATGAACTTTGATTAATTCGAATTGAGTACAACACATTCTAATTGACTTGATTTGACTCTAATGAGAACGAGTAAACTTTAACGCATAGGAATAGATCCAAAACAACTGAATCGATCAACAGGAACATCTATCAACAACAATCCATTGATTTGGTAAACATTCGAAAGACTAAGAATGAACTTAATGGCATTCGACTAGAATCAAATCAACTGAATTAGATAGAATGAACTTTGATTACTTCGAATTGAGTACAACACATTCTAATTGACTTGATTTGACTCTAATGAGAACGAGTAAACTTTAACGCATAGGAATAGATCCAAAACAACTGAATCGATCAAAAGGAACATCTATCAACAACAATCCATTGATTTGGTAAACATTCGAAAGACTAAGAATGAACTTAATGGGATTCGAATCGAATCAAATAACCTGAATTAGATAGAATGAACTTTGATTACTTCGAATTGAGTACGACACATTCCAATTGACTTGATTTCACTCTAATGAGAACGAGTAAACTTTAATGAATTGGAATAGATGCAAAACAAGTGACTCGGTCAAAATGAACATCTATCAACAGGAATTAACAACAATCCCTTGATTTGGTATACATTCGAACGTCTAAGAATGAACTTAATGGGATTTGAATAGAATCGAATCAACTGAATTAGATAGAATGAACTTTGATTACTTCGAATTGAGTACAACACATTCTAATTGACTTGATTTGACTCTAATGAAAACGAGTAAACTTTAACGCATAGGAATAGATCAAAAACAACTGAATCGATCAAAAGGAACATCTATCAATTGGAAAAAACAACAATCCCTTGATTTGGTATACATTCGAACTTCTAAGGATGAACTTAATGGGATTCGAATCGAATCAAATCAACTGAATTAGATAGAATGAACTTTGATTACTTCGAATTGAGTACAACACATTCAAATTGACTTGATTTCACTTTAATGAGAACAAGTAAACTTTAATGAATTGGAATAGATGCAAAACAACTGAATCGGTCAAAAGGAACATCTATCAATAGGAATGAATAACAATCCCTTGATTTGGTATACATTCGAACGAGTAAGAATGAACTTAATGAGATTCGAATAGAATCGAATCAACTTAATTAGATAGAATGAACTTTGATTACTTCGAATTGAGGACAACACATTCTAATTGACTTGATTTGACTCTAATGAGAACGAGTAAACTTTAACGCATAGGAATAGATCCAAAACAACTGAATCGATCAAAAGGAACATCTATCAACAACAATCCATTGATTTGGTAAACATTCGAAAGACTAAGAATGAACTTAATGGGATTCGAATCGATTCAAATAACCTGAATTAGATAGAATGAACTTTGATTACTTCGAATTGAGTACAACACATTCCAATTGACTTGATTTAACTCTAATGAGAACGAGTAAACTTTAATGAATTGGAATAGATGCAAAACAAGTGACTCGGTCAAAAGGAACATCTATCAACAGGAATTAACAACAATCCCTTGATTTGGTATACATTCGAACGACTAAGAATGAACTAAATGGGATTCGAATAGAATCGAATCAACTGAATTAGATAGAATGAACTTTGATTACTTCGAATTGAGTACAACACATTCTAATTGACTTGATTTGACTCTAATTAGAACGAGTAAACTTTAACGTATAGGAATAGATCCAAAACAACTGAATCGATCAAAAGGAACATCTATCAACAACAATCCATTGATTTGGTAAACATTCGAAAGACTAAGAATGAACTTAATGGGATTCGAATCGATTCAAATAACCTGAATTAGATAGAATGAACTTTGATTACTTCGAATTGAGTACAACACATTCCAATTGACTTGATTTCACTCTAATGAGAACGAGTAAACTTTAATGAATTGGAATAGATGCAAAACAAGTGACTCGGTCAAAAGGAACATCTATCAACAGGAATTAACAACAATCCCTTGATTTGGTATACATTCGAACGACTAAGAATGAACTTAATGGGATTCGAATAGAATCGAATCAACTGAATTAGATAGAATGAACTTTGATTACTTCGAATTGAGTACAACACATTCTAATTGACTTGATTTGACTCTAATGAGAACGAGTAAACTTTAACGCATAGGAATAGATCCAAAACAACTGAATCGATCAAAAGGAACATCTATCAACAACAATCCATTGATTTGGTAAACATTCGAAAGACTAAGAATGAACTTAATGGGATTCGAATCGAATCAAATAACCTGAATTAGAGAGAATGAACTTTGATTACTTCGAATTGAGTACGACACATTCCAATTGACTTGATTTCACTCTAATGAGAACGAGTAAACTTTAATGAATTGGAATAGATGCAAAACAAGTGACTCGGTCAAAATGAACATCTATCAACAGGAATTAACAACAATCCCTTGATTTGGTATACATTCGAACGTCTAAGAATGAACTTAATGGGATTTGAATAGAATCGAATCAACTGAATTAGATAGAATGAACTTTGATTACTTCGAATTGAGTACAACACATTCTAATTGACTTGATTTGACTCTAATGAAAACGAGTAAACTTTAACGCATAGGAATAGATCAAAAACAACTGAATCGATCAAAAGGAACATCTATCAATTGGAAAAAACAACAATCCCTTGATTTGGTATACATTCGAACTTCTAAGGATGAACTTAATGGGATTCGAATCGAATCAAATCAACTGAATTTGATAGAATGAACTTTGATTACTTCGAATTGAGTACAACACATTCAAATTGACTTGATTTCACTTTAATGAGAACAAGTAAACTTTAATGAATTGGAATAGATGCAAAACAACTGAATCGGTCAAAAGGAACATCTATCAATAGGAATGAATAACAATCCCTTGATTTGGTATACATTCGAACGAGTAAGAATGAACTTAATGGGATTCGAATAGAATCGAATCAACTTAATTAGATAGAATGAACTTTGATTACTTCGAATTGAGGACAACACATTCTAATTGACTTGATTTGACTCTAATGAGAACGAGTAAACTTTAACGCATAGGAATAGATCCAAAACAACTAAATCGATCAAAAGGAACATCTATCAACAACAATCCATTGATTTGGTAAACATTCGAAAGACTAAGAATGAACTTAATGGGATTCGAATCGATTCAAATAACCTGAATTAGATAGAATGAACTTTGATTACTTCGAATTGAGTACAACACATTCCAATTGACTTGATTTAACTCTAATGAGAACGAGTAAACTTTAATGAATTGGAATAGATGCAAAACAAGTGACTCGGTCAAAAGGAACATCTATCAACAGGAATTAACAACAATCCCTTGATTTGGTATACATTCGAACGACTAAGAATGAACTAAATGGGATTCGAATAGAATCGAATCAACTGAATTAGATAGAATGAACTTTGATTACTTCGAATTGAGTACAACACATTCTAATTGACTTGATTTGACTCTAATTAGAACGAGTAAACTTTAACGTATAGGAATAGATCCAAAACAACTGAATCGATCAAAAGGAACATCTATCAACAACAATCCATTGATTTGGTAAACATTCGAAAGACTAAGAATGAACTTAATGGGATTCGAATCGATTCAAATAACCTGAATTAGATAGAATGAACTTTGATTACTTCGAATTGAGTACAACACATTCCAATTGACTTGATTTCACTCTAATGAGAACGAGTAAACTTTAATGAATTGGAATAGATGCAAAACAAGTGACTCGGTCAAAAGGAACATCTATCAACAGGAATTAACAACAATCCCTTGATTTGGTATACATTCGAACGACTAAGAATGAACTTAATGGGATTCGAATAGAATCGAATCAACTGAATTAGATAGAATGAACTTTGATTACTTCGAATTGAGTACAACACATTCTAATTGACTTGATTTGACTCTAATGAGAACGAGTAAACTTTAACGCATAGGAATAGATCCAAAACAACTGAATCGATCAAAAGGAACATCTATCAACAACAATCCATTGATTTGGTAAACATTCGAAAGACTAAGAATGAACTTAATGGCATTCGACTAGAATCAAATCAACTGAATTAGATAGAATGAACTTTGATTACTTCGAATTGAGTACAACACATTCTAATTGACTTGATTTGACTCTAATGAGAACGAGTAAACTTTAACGCATAGGAATAGATCCAAAACAACTGAATCGATCAAAAGGAACATCTATCAACAACAATCCATTGATTTGGTAAACATTCGAAAGACTAAGAATGAACTTAATGGGATTCGAATCGAATCAAATAACCTGAATTAGAGAGAATGAACTTTGATTACTTCGAATTGAGTACGACACATTCCAATTGACTTGATTTCACTCTAATGAGAACGAGTAAACTTTAATGAATTGGAATAGATGCAAAACAAGTGACTCGGTCAAAATGAACATCTATCAACAGGAATTAACAACAATCCCTTGATTTGGTATACATTCGAACGTCTAAGAATGAACTTAATGGGATTTGAATAGAATCGAATCAACTGAATTAGATAGAATGAACTTTGATTACTTCGAATTGAGTACAACACATTCTAATTGACTTGATTTGACTCTAATGAAAACGAGTAAACTTTAACGCATAGGAATAGATCAAAAACAACTGAATCGATCAAAAGGAACATCTATCAATTGGAAAAAACAACAATCCCTTGATTTGGTATACATTCGAACTTCTAAGGATGAACTTAATGGGATTCGAATCGAATCAAATCAACTGAATTAGATAGAATGAACTTTGATTACTTCGAATTGAGTACAACACATTCCAATTGACTTGATTTCACTCTAATGAGAACGAGTAAACTTTAATGAATTGGAATAGATGCAAAACAAGTGACTCGGTCAAAAGGAACATCTATCAACAGGAATTAACAACAATCCCTTGATTTGGTATACATTCGAACGACTAAGAATGAACTTAATGGGATTCGAATCGAATCGAATCAACTGAATTAGATAGAATGAACTTTGATTACTTCGAATTGAGTACAACACATTCTAATTGACTTGATTTGACTCTAATGAGAACGAGTAAACTTTAACGCAAAGGAATAGATCCAAAACAACTGAATCGATCATAAGGAACATCTATCAACAACAATCCATTGATTTGGTATACATTCAAAAGAATAAGAATGAACTTAATGGGATTCGAATCGAATCAAATCAACTGAATTAGATAGAATGAACTTTGATTACTTCGAATTGAGTACAAAACATTCCAATTGACTTGATTTCACTTTAATGAGAACGAGTAAACTTTAATGAATTGGAATAGATGGAAAACAACTGAATCGGTCAAAAGGAACATCTATCAATAGGAATGAACAACAATCCATTGATTTGGTATACATTCGAACGACTAAGAATGAACTTAATGGGATTCGAATCGAAGCAAATCAACTGAATTAGATAGAATGAACTTTGATTAATTCGAATTGAGTACAACACATTCTAATTGACTTGATTTGACTCTAATGAGAACGAGTAAACTTTAACGCATAGGAATAGATCCAAAACAACTGAATCGATCAACAGGAACATCTATCAACAACAATCCATTGATTTGGTAAACATTCGAAAGACTAAGAATGAACTTAATGGCATTCGACTAGAATCAAATCAACTGAATTAGATAGAATGAACTTTGATTACTTCGAATTGAGTACAACACATTCTAATTGACTTGATTTGACTCTAATGAGAACGAGTAAACTTTAACGCATAGGAATAGATCCAAAACAACTGAATCGATCAAAAGGAACATCTATCAACAACAATCCATTGATTTGGTAAACATTCGAAAGACTAAGAATGAACTTAATGGGATTCGAATCGAATCAAATAACCTGAATTAGAGAGAATGAACTTTGATTACTTCGAATTGAGTACGACACATTCCAATTGACTTGATTTCACTCTAATGAGAACGAGTAAACTTTAATGAATTGGAATAGATGCAAAACAAGTGACTCGGTCAAAATGAACATCTATCAACAGGAATTAACAACAATCCCTTGATTTGGTATACATTCGAACGTCTAAGAATGAACTTAATGGGATTTGAATAGAATCGAATCAACTGAATTAGATAGAATGAACTTTGATTACTTCGAATTGAGTACAACACATTCTAATTGACTTGATTTGACTCTAATGAAAACGAGTAAACTTTAACGCATAGGAATAGATCAAAAACAACTGAATCGATCAAAAGGAACATCTATCAATTGGAAAAAACAACAATCCCTTGATTTGGTATACATTCGAACTTCTAAGGATGAACTTAATGGGATTCGAATCGAATCAAATCAACTGAATTTGATAGAATGAACTTTGATTACTTCGAATTGAGTACAACACATTCAAATTGACTTGATTTCACTTTAATGAGAACAAGTAAACTTTAATGAATTGGAATAGATGCAAAACAACTGAATCGGTCAAAAGGAACATCTATCAATAGGAATGAATAACAATCCCTTGATTTGGTATACATTCGAACGAGTAAGAATGAACTTAATGGGATTCGAATAGAATCGAATCAACTTAATTAGATAGAATGAACTTTGATTACTTCGAATTGAGGACAACACATTCTAATTGACTTGATTTGACTCTAATGAGAACGAGTAAACTTTAACGCATAGGAATAGATCCAAAACAACTAAATCGATCAAAAGGAACATCTATCAACAACAATCCATTGATTTGGTAAACATTCGAAAGACTAAGAATGAACTTAATGGGATTCGAATCGATTCAAATAACCTGAATTAGATAGAATGAACTTTGATTACTTCGAATTGAGTACAACACATTCCAATTGACTTGATTTAACTCTAATGAGAACGAGTAAACTTTAATGAATTGGAATAGATGCAAAACAAGTGACTCGGTCAAAAGGAACATCTATCAACAGGAATTAACAACAATCCCTTGATTTGGTATACATTCGAACGACTAAGAATGAACTAAATGGGATTCGAATAGAATCGAATCAACTGAATTAGATAGAATGAACTTTGATTACTTCGAATTGAGTACAACACATTCTAATTGACTTGATTTGACTCTAATTAGAACGAGTAAACTTTAACGTATAGGAATAGATCCAAAACAACTGAATCGATCAAAAGGAACATCTATCAACAACAATCCATTGATTTGGTAAACATTCGAAAGACTAAGAATGAACTTAATGGGATTCGAATCGATTCAAATAACCTGAATTAGATAGAATGAACTTTGATTACTTCGAATTGAGTACAACACATTCCAATTGACTTGATTTCACTCTAATGAGAACGAGTAAACTTTAATGAATTGGAATAGATGCAAAACAAGTGACTCGGTCAAAAGGAACATCTATCAACAGGAATTAACAACAATCCCTTGATTTGGTATACATTCGAACGACTAAGAATGAACTTAATGGGATTCGAATAGAATCGAATCAACTGAATTAGATAGAATGAACTTTGATTACTTCGAATTGAGTACAACACATTCTAATTGACTTGATTTGACTCTAATGAGAACGAGTAAACTTTAACGCATAGGAATAGATCCAAAACAACTGAATCGATCAAAAGGAACATCTATCAACAACAATCCATTGATTTGGTAAACATTCGAAAGACTAAGAATGAACTTAATGGGATTCGAATCGAATCAAATAACCTGAATTAGAGAGAATGAACTTTGATTACTTCGAATTGAGTACGACACATTCCAATTGACTTGATTTCACTCTAATGAGAACGAGTAAACTTTAATGAATTGGAATAGATGCAAAACAAGTGACTCGGTCAAAATGAACATCTATCAACAGGAATTAACAACAATCCCTTGATTTGGTATACATTCGAACGTCTAAGAATGAACTTAATGGGATTTGAATAGAATCGAATCAACTGAATTAGATAGAATGAACTTTGATTACTTCGAATTGAGTACAACACATTCTAATTGACTTGATTTGACTCTAATGAAAACGAGTAAACTTTAACGCATAGGAATAGATCAAAAACAACTGAATCGATCAAAAGGAACATCTATCAATTGGAAAAAACAACAATCCCTTGATTTGGTATACATTCGAACTTCTAAGGATGAACTTAATGGGATTCGAATCGAATCAAATCAACTGAATTAGATAGAATGAACTTTGATTACTTCGAATTGAGTACAACACATTCCAATTGACTTGATTTCACTCTAATGAGAACGAGTAAACTTTAATGAATTGGAATAGATGCAAAACAAGTGACTCGGTCAAAAGGAACATCTATCAACAGGAATTAACAACAATCCCTTGATTTGGTATACATTCGAACGACTAAGAATGAACTTAATGGGATTCGAATCGAATCGAATCAACTGAATTAGATAGAATGAACTTTGATTACTTCGAATTGAGTACAACACATTCTAATTGACTTGATTTGACTCTAATGAGAACGAGTAAACTTTAACGCAAAGGAATAGATCCAAAACAACTGAATCGATCATAAGGAACATCTATCAACAACAATCCATTGATTTGGTATACATTCAAAAGAATAAGAATGAACTTAATGGGATTCGAATCGAATCAAATCAACTGAATTAGATAGAATGAACTTTGATTACTTCGAATTGAGTACAAAACATTCCAATTGACTTGATTTCACTTTAATGAGAACGAGTAAACTTTAATGAATTGGAATAGATGGAAAACAACTGAATCGGTCAAAAGGAACATCTATCAATAGGAATGAACAACAATCCCTTGATTTGGTATACATTCGAACGACTAAGAATGAACTTAATGGGATTCGAATCGAAGCAAATCAACTGAATTAGATAGAATGAACTTTGATTAATTCGAATTGAGTACAACACATTCTAATTGACTTGATTTGACTCTAATGTGAACGAGTAAACTTTAACGCATAGGAATAGATCCAAAACAACTGAATCGATCAACAGGAACATCTATCAACAACAATCCATTGATTTGGTAAACATTCGAAAGACTAAGAATGAACTTAATGGCATTCGACTAGAATCAAATCAACTGAATTAGATAGAATGAACTTTGATTACTTCGAATTGAGTACAACACATTCTAATTGACTTGATTTGACTCTAATGAGAACGAGTAAACTTTAACGCATAGGAATAGATCCAAAACAACTGAATCGATCAAAAGGAACATCTATCAACAACAATCCATTGATTTGGTAAACATTCGAAAGACTAAGAATGAACTTAATGGGATTCGAATCGAATCAAATAACCTGAATTAGAGAGAATGAACTTTGATTACTTCGAATTGAGTACGACACATTCCAATTGACTTGATTTCACTCTAATGAGAACGAGTAAACTTTAATGAATTGGAATAGATGCAAAACAAGTGACTCGGTCAAAATGAACATCTATCAACAGGAATTAACAACAATCCCTTGATTTGGTATACATTCGAACGTCTAAGAATGAACTTAATGGGATTTGAATAGAATCGAATCAACTGAATTAGATAGAATGAACTTTGATTACTTCGAATTGAGTACAACACATTCTAATTGACTTGATTTGACTCTAATGAAAACGAGTAAACTTTAACGCATAGGAATAGATCAAAAACAACTGAATCGATCAAAAGGAACATCTATCAATTGGAAAAAACAACAATCCCTTGATTTGGTATACATTCGAACTTCTAAGGATGAACTTAATGGGATTCGAATCGAATCAAATCAACTGAATTTGATAGAATGAACTTTGATTACTTCGAATTGAGTACAACACATTCAAATTGACTTGATTTCACTTTAATGAGAACAAGTAAACTTTAATGAATTGGAATAGATGCAAAACAACTGAATCGGTCAAAAGGAACATCTATCAATAGGAATGAATAACAATCCCTTGATTTGGTATACATTCGAACGAGTAAGAATGAACTTAATGGGATTCGAATAGAATCGAATCAACTTAATTAGATAGAATGAACTTTGATTACTTCGAATTGAGGACAACACATTCTAATTGACTTGATTTGACTCTAATGAGAACGAGTAAACTTTAACGCATAGGAATAGATCCAAAACAACTAAATCGATCAAAAGGAACATCTATCAACAACAATCCATTGATTTGGTAAACATTCGAAAGACTAAGAATGAACTTAATGGGATTCGAATCGATTCAAATAACCTGAATTAGATAGAATGAACTTTGATTACTTCGAATTGAGTACAACACATTCCAATTGACTTGATTTAACTCTAATGAGAACGAGTAAACTTTAATGAATTGGAATAGATGCAAAACAAGTGACTCGGTCAAAAGGAACATCTATCAACAGGAATTAACAACAATCCCTTGATTTGGTATACATTCGAACGACTAAGAATGAACTAAATGGGATTCGAATAGAATCGAATCAACTGAATTAGATAGAATGAACTTTGATTACTTCGAATTGAGTACAACACATTCTAATTGACTTGATTTGACTCTAATTAGAACGAGTAAACTTTAACGTATAGGAATAGATCCAAAACAACTGAATCGATCAAAAGGAACATCTATCAACAACAATCCATTGATTTGGTAAACATTCGAAAGACTAAGAATGAACTTAATGGGATTCGAATCGATTCAAATAACCTGAATTAGATAGAATGAACTTTGATTACTTCGAATTGAGTACAACACATTCCAATTGACTTGATTTCACTCTAATGAGAACGAGTAAACTTTAATGAATTGGAATAGATGCAAAACAAGTGACTCGGTCAAAAGGAACATCTATCAACAGGAATTAACAACAATCCCTTGATTTGGTATACATTCGAACGACTAAGAATGAACTTAATGGGATTCGAATAGAATCGAATCAACTGAATTAGATAGAATGAACTTTGATTACTTCGAATTGAGTACAACACATTCTAATTGACTTGATTTGACTCTAATGAGAACGAGTAAACTTTAACGCATAGGAATAGATCCAAAACAACTGAATCGATCAAAAGGAACATCTATCAACAACAATCCATTGATTTGGTATACATTCGAAAGGCTAAGATGAACTTATTGGGATTGGAATCGAATAAAATAACCTGAATTAGATAGAATGAACTTTGATTACTTCGAATTGAGTACAACACATTCCAATTGACTTGATTTCACTCTAATGAGAACGAGTAAACTTTAATGAATTGGAATAGATGCAAAACAAGTGACTCGGTCAAAAGGAACATCTATCAATAGGAATTAACAACAATCCCTTGATTTGGTATACATTCGAACGACTAAGAATGAACTTAATGGGATTCGAATCGAATCGAATCAACTGAATTAGATAGAATGAACTTTGATTACTTCGAATTGAGTACAACACATTCTAATTGACTTGATTTGACTCTAATGAGAACGAGTAAACTTTAACGCATAGGAATAGATCCAAAACAACTGAATCGATCAAAAGGAACATCTATCAACAACAATCGATTGATTTGGTATACATTCGAAAGACTGAGAATGAACTTAATGGGATTCGAATCGAATCAAATAACCTGAATTAGAGAGAATGAACTTTGATTACTTCGAATTGAGTACAACACATTCCAATTGACTTGATTTAACTCTAATGAGAACGAGTAAACTTTAATGAATTGGAATAGATGCAAAACAAGTGACTCGGTCAAAAGGAACATCTATCAACAGGAATTAACAACAATCCCTTGATTTGGTATACATTCGAACGACTAAGAATGAACTTAATGGGATTCGAATAGAATCGAATCAACTGAATTAGATAGAATGAACTTTGATTACTTCGAATTGAGTACAACACATTCTAATTGACTTGATTTGACTCTAATGAGAACGAGTAAACTTTAACGCATAGGAATAGATCCAAAACAACTGAATCGATCAAAAGGAACATCTATCAACAACAATCCATTGATTTGGTATACATTCGAAAGGCTAAGATGAACTTATTGAGATTGGAATCGAATCAAATAACCTGAATTAGATAGAATGAACTTTGATTACTTCGAATTGAGTACAACACATTCCAATTGACTTGATTTCACTCTAATGAGAACGAGTAAACTTTAATGAATTGGAATAGATGCAAAACAACTGAATCGGTCAAGTGGAACATCTATCAACAGGAATTAACAACAATCCCTTAATTTGGTATACATTCGAACGATTAAGACAGAACTTAATGGGATTCGAATCGAATCAAATCAACTGAATTAGATAGAATGAACTTTGATTACTTCGAATTGAGTACAACACATTGTAATTGACTTGATTTTACTCTAATGAGAACGAGTAAACTTTAACGCAAAGGAATAGATCCAAAACAACTGAATCGATCAAAAGGAACATCTATCAACAACAATCCATTAATTTGGTATACATTCGAAAGGCTAAGAATGAACTTAATGGGATTCGAATCGAATCAAATAACCTGAATTAGAGAGAATGAACTTTGATTACTTCGAATTGAGTACAACACATTCCAATTGACTTGATTTCACTCTAACGAGAACGAGTAAACTTTAATGAATTGGAATAGATGCAAAACAACTGAATCGGTCAAAAGGAACATCTATCAACAGGAATTAACAACAATCCCTTGATTTGGTATACATTCGAAAGACTAAGAATGAACTTAATGGGATTCGAATCGAATCAAATCAACTGAATTAGATAGAATGAACTTTGATTACTTCGAATTGAGTTCGACACATTCTAATTGACTTGATTTGACTCTAATGAGAACGAGTTAACTTTAATGCATTGGAATAGATGCAAAACAACTGAATCGGTCAAAATGAACATCTATCAACAAGAATTAACAAGAATCCCTTGATTGGTATACATTCGAACGAGTAAGACTGAACTTAATGGGATTCGAGTCGAATCAAATCAACTGAATTAGGTAGAATGAACTTTGATTACTTCGAATTGAGTACAACACATTCTAATTTACTTGATTTGACTCTAATGAGAAGGAGTAAACTTTAACGCATAGGAATAGATCCAAAACAACTGAATCGATCAAAAGGAACATCTATCAACAACAATCCATTGATTTGGTAAACATTCGAAAGACTAAGAATGAACTTAATGGCATTCGACTAGAATCAAATCAACTGAATTAGATAGAATGAACTTTGATTACTTCGAATTGAGTACAACACATTCTAATTGACTTGATTTGACTCTAATGAAAACGAGTAAACTTTAACGCATAGGAATAGATCAAAAACAACTGAATCGATCAAAAGGAACATCTATCAATTGGAATAAACAACAATCCCTTGATTTGGTATACATTCGAACTTCTAAGGATGAACTTAATGGGATTCGAATCGAATCAAATCAACTGAATTAGATAGAATGAACTTTGATTACTACGAATTGAGTACAACACATTCTAATTGACTTGATTTCACTTTAATGAGAACGAGTAAATTTTAATGAATTGGAATAGATGCAAAACAACTGAATCGGTCAAAAGGAACATCTATCAATAGGAATGAACAACAATCCCTTGATTTGGTATACATTCGAACGACTAAGAATGAACTTAATGGGATTCGAATCGAATCAAATCAACTGAATTCGATAGAATGAACTTTGATTACTTCGAATTGAATTCGACAAATTCTAATTGACTTGATTTGACTCTAATGAGAACGAGTAAACTTTAATGCATTGGAATAGATGCAAAAGAACTGAATCGGTCAAAATGAACATCTATCAACAAGAATTAACAAGAATCCTTTGATTTGGTATACATTCGAATGACTAAGACTGAACTTAATGGGATTCGAATCGAACCAAATCAACTGAATTAAATAGAATGAACTTTGATTACTTCGAATTGAGTACAACACATTCTAATTGACTTTATTTGAGTCTAATGAGAATGAGTAAACTTTAACGCATAGGAATAGATCCAAAACAACTGAATCGATCAAAAGGAACATCTATCAACAACAATCCATTGATTTGGTATACATTCGAAAGAATAAGAATGAACTTAATGGGATTCGAATCGAATCAAATCAACTGAATTAGATAGAATGAACTTTGATTACTTCGAATTGAGTACAACACATTCTAATTGACTTGATTTGACTCTAATGAGAACGAGTAAACTTTAACGCATAGGAATAGATCCAAAACAACTGAATCGCTCAAAAGGAACATCTATCAACAACAATCCATTCATTTGGTATACATTCGAAAGACTAAGAATGAACTTACTGGGATTCGAATCGAATCAAATCAACTGAATTAGATAGAATGAACTTTGATTACTTCGAATTGAGTACAACACATTCTAATTGACTTGATTTGACTCTAATTGACTCTAATGAGAACGAGTAAACTTTAACGCATAGGAATAGATCCAAAACAACTGAATCGCTCAAAAGGAACATCTATCAACAACAATCCATTCATTGGGTATACATTCGAAAGACTAAGAATGAACTTACTGGGATTCGAATCGAATCAAATCAACAGAATTAGATAGAATGAACTTTGATTACTTCGAATTGAGTACAACACATTCTAATTGACTTTATTTGAGTCTAATGAGAATGAGTAAACTTTAACGCATAGGAATAGATACAAAACAACTGAATCGATCAAAAGGAACATCTATCAACAACAATCCATTGATTTGGTATACATTCGAAAGAATAAGAATGAACTTAATGGGATTCGAATCGAATCAAATCAACTGAATTAGATAGAATGAACTTTGATTACTTCGAATTGAGTACAACACATTCTAATTGACTTGATTTGACTCTAATGAGAACGAGTAAACTTTAACGCATAGGAATAGATCCAAAACAACTGAATCGCTCAAAAGGAACATCTATCAACAACAATCCATTCATTGGGTATACATTCGAAAGACTAAGAATGAACTTACTGGGATTCGAATCGAATCAAATCAACTGAATTAGATAGAATGAACTTTGATTACTTCGAATTGAGTACAACACATTCTAATTGACTTGATTTGACTCTAATGAGAACGAGTAAACTTTAACGCATAGGAATAGATACAAAACAACTGAATCGATCAAAAGGAACATCTATCAACAACAATCCATTGATTTGGTATACATTCGAAAGAATAAGAATGAACTTAATGGGATTCGAATCGAATCAAATCAACTGAATTAGATAGAATGAACTTTGATTACTTCGAATTGAGTACAACACATTCTAATTGACTTGATTTGACTCTAATGAGAACGAGTAAACTTTAACGCATAGGAATAGATCCAAAACAACTGAATCGCTCAAAAGGAACATCTATCAACAACAATCCATTCATTTGGTATACATTCGAAAGACTAAGAATGAACTTACTGGGATTCGAATCGAATCAAATCAACTGAATTAGATATAATGAACTTTGATTACTTCGAATTGAGTACAACACATTCTAATTGACTTGATTTGACTCTAATGAGAACGAGTAAACTTTAACGCATAGGAATAGATTCAAAACAATCGAATCGGTCAAAAGGGACATCTATCAACAGGAATTAACAACAATCCATTTATTTGGTATACATTCGATCGACTAAGGATGAACTTAATGAGAATCCAATCGAATCAAATCAACTGAATTAGATAAAATGAACTTTGATTACTTCGAATTGAGTACAACACATTCTAGTTGACTTGATTTGACTCTAATGAGAACGAGTAAACTTTAACGCATAGGAATAGATCCAAAACAACTGAATCGCTCAAAAGGAACATCTATCAACAACAATCCATTCATTTGGTACACATTCGAAAGACTAAGAATGAACTTACTGGGATTCGAATCGAATCAAATCAACTGAATTAGATAGAATGAACTTTGATTACTTCGAATTGAGTACAACACATTCTAATTGACTTGATTTGACTCTAATGAGAACGAGTAAACTTTAACGCATAGGAATAGATTCAAAACAATTGAATCGGTCAAAAGGGACATCTATCAACAGGAATTAACAACAATCCATTTATTTGGTATACATTCGATCGACTAAGGATGAACTTAATGAGAATCCAATCGAATCAAATCAACTGAATTAGATAAAATGAACTTTGATTACTTCGAATTGAGTACAACACATTCTAGTTGACTTGATTTGACTCTAATGAGAACGAGTAAACTTTAACGCATAGGAATAGATCCAAAACAACTGAATCAATCAAAAGGAACATCTATCAACAACAATCCATTGATTTGGTATACATTCGAAAGACTAATAATGAACTTAATGGGATTCGAATCGAATCAAATAACCTGAATTAGAGGGAATGAACTTTGATTACTTCGAATTGAGTACAACACATTCCAATTGACTTGATTTCACTCTAATGAGAACGAGTAAACTTTAATGCATTGGAATAGATGCAAAACAACTGAATCGGTCAAAATGAACATCTATCAACAAGAATTAACAAGAATACCTTGATTTGCTATACATTCGAACGACTAAGACTGAACTTAATGGGATTCGAATCGAATCAAATCAACTGAATTAGAAAGAATGAACTTTGATTATTTCGAATTGAGTACAACACATTCCAATTGACTTGATATTACTCTAATGAGAACCAGTAAACTTTAATGAATTGCAATAGATGCAAAACAACCGAATCGGTCAAAATGAACATCTATCAACATGAATTAACAAGAATCCCTTCATTTGCTATACATTCGAACGACTAAGACTGAACTTAATGGGATTCGAATCGAATCAAATCAACTGAATTAGATAGAATGAACTTTGATTACTTCGAATTGAGTACAACACATTCTAATTGACTTGATTTCACTCTAATGAGAACGAGTAAACTTTAATGAATTGGAATAAATGCAAAAAACTGAATCGGTCAAAAGGGACATCTATCAACAGGAATTAACAACAATCCCTTGATTTGGTATACATTCGAACGACTAAGACTGAACTTAATGGGATTCGAATCGAATCAAATAACCTGAATTAGAGAGAATGAACTTTGATTACTTCGAATTGAGTACGACACATTCCAATTGACTTGATTTCACTCTAATGAGAACGAGTAAACTTTAATGAATTGGAATAGATGCAAAACAAGTGACTCGGTCAAAATGAACATCTATCAACAACTATCCATTGATTTAGTATACCTTCGAAAGACTAAGAATGAACTTAATGGGATTCGAATCGAATCAAATCAACTGAATTAGATAGAATGAACTTTGATTACTTCGAATTGAGTTCGACACATTCTAATTGGCTTGATTTGACTCTAATGAGAATGAGTAAACTTTAATGCATTGGAATAGATGCAAAACAACTGAATCGGTCAAAATGAACATCTATCAACAAGAATTAACAAGAATCCCTTCATTTGCTATACATTCGAATGACTAAGAATGAACTTAATGGGATTCGAATCGAATCAAATCAACTGAATTAGATAGAATGAACTTTGATTACTTCGAATTGAGTACCACACATTCTAATTGGCTTGATTTGACTCTAATGAGAACGAGTAAACTTTAATGCATTGGAATAGATGCAAAACAACTGAATCGGTCAAAATGAACATCTATCAACAAGAATTAACATGAATCCCTTGATTTGGTATACATTCGAACGACTAAGACTGAACTTAATTGGATTCGAATCGAATCAAATAACCTGAATTAGAGAGAATGAACTTTGATTACTTCGAATTGAGTACGACACATTCCAATTGACTTGATTTCACTCTAATGAGAACGAGTAAACTTTAATGAATTGGAATAGATGCAAAACAAGTGACTCGGTCAAAATGAACATCTATCAACAACTATCCATTGATTTAGTATACAATCGAAAGACTAAGAATGAACTTAATGGGATTCGAATCGAATCAAATCAACTGAATTAGATAGAATGAACTTTGATTACTTCGAATTGAGTACCACACATTCTAATTAACTTGATTTGACTCTAATGAGAACGAGTAAACTTTAATGCATTGGAATAGATGCAAAACAACTGAATCGGTCAAAATGAACAACAAGAATAAACAAGAATCCCTTGATTTGGTATACATTCGAACGACTAAGAATGAACTTAATGGGATTCGAATCGAATCGAATCTACTGAATTAGATAGAATGAAGTTTGATTACTTCGAATTGAGTACAACACATTCCAATTGACTTGATTTGACTCTAATGAGAACGAGTAAACTTTAACGCATAGGAATAGATCCAAAACAACTGAATCAATCAAAAGGAACATCTATCAACAACAATCCATTGATTTGGTATACATTCGAAAGACTAAGAATGAACTTAATGGGATTCGAATCGAATCAAATAACCTGAATTAGATAGAATGAACTTTGATTACTTCGAATTGAGTACAACACATTCTAATTGACTTGATTTGACTCTAATGAGAACGAGTAAACTTTAACGCATAGGAATAGATTCAAAACAACTGAATCGATCAAAAGGAACATCTATCAACAACAATCCATTGATTTGGTATACATTCGAAAGACTAAGAATGAACTTAATGGGATTCGAATCGAATCAAATCAACTGAATTAGATAGAATGAACTTTGATTACTTCGAATTGAGTACCACACATTCTAATTGACTTGATTTGACTCTAATGAGAACGAGTAAACTTTAATGCATTGGAATAGATGCAAAACAACTGATCGGTCAAAATGAACAACAAGAATAAACAAGAATCCCTTGATTTGGTATACATTCGAACGACTAAGAATGAACTTAATGGGATTCGAATCGAATCGAATCTACTGAATTAGATAGAATGAACTTTGATTACTTCGAATTGAGTACAACACATTCCAATTGACTTGATTTGACTCTAATGAGAACGAGTAAACTTTAACGCATAGGAATAGATCCAAAACAACTGAATCGATCAAAAGGAACATCTATCAACAACAATCCATTGATTTGGTATACATTCGAAAGACTAAGAATGAACTTAATGGGATTCGAATCGAATCAAATAACCTGAATTAGATAGAATGAACTTTGATTACTTCGAATTGAGTACAACACATTCTAATTGACTTGATTTGACTCTAATGAGAACGAGTAAACTTTAACGCATAGGAATAGATTCAAAACAACTGAATCGATCAAAAGGAACATCTATCAACAACAATCCATTGATTTGGTATACATTCGAAAGACTAAGAATGAACTTAATGGGATTCGAATCGAATCAAATCAACTGAATTAGATAGAATGAACTTTGATTTCTTCGAATTGAGTACCACACATTCTAATTGACTTGATTTGACTCTAATGAGAACGAGTAAACTTTAATGCATTGGAATAGATGCAAAACAACTGAATCGGTCAAAATGAACAACAAGAATAAACAAGAATCCCTTGATTTGGTATACATTCGAACGACTAAGAATGAACTTAATGGGATTCGAATCGAATCGAATCTACTGAATTAGATAGAATGAACTTTGATTACTTCGAATTGAGTACAACACATTCCAATTGACTTGATTTGACTCTAATGAGAACGAGTAAACTTTAACGCATAGGAATAGATCCAAAACAACTGAATCGATCGAAAGGAACATCTATCAACAACAATCCATTGATTTGGTATACATTCGAAAGACTAAGAATGAACTTAATGGGATTCGAATCAAATCAAATAACCTGAATTAGATAGAATGAACTTTGATTACTTCGAATTGAGTACAACACATTCTACTTGACTTGATTTGACTCTAATGAGAACGAGTAAACTTTAACGCATAGGAATAGATTTAAAACAACTGAATCGATCAAAAGGAACATCTATCAACAACAATCCATTGATTTGGTATACATTCGAAAGACTAAGAATGAACTTAATGGGATTCGAATCGAATCAGATAACCTGAATTAGATAGAATGAACTTTGATTACTTCAAATTGAGTACAACACATTCCAATTGACTTGATTTCACTCTAATGAGAACGAGTAAACTTTAATGAATTGGAATAGATGCAAAACAATTGAATCGGTCAAAAGGGACATCTATCAACAGGAATTAACAACATTCCATTTATTTGGTATACATTCGATCGACTAAGGATGAACTTAATGAGAATCCAATCGAATCAAATCAACTGAATTAGATAAAATGAACTTTGATTACTTCGAATTGGGTACAACACATTCTAGTTGACTTGATTTGACTCTAATGAGAACGAGTAAACTTTAACGCATAGGAATAGATCCAAAACAACTGAATCGATCAAAAGGAACATCTATCAACAACAATCCATAGATTTGGTATACATTCGAAAGACTAATAATGAACTTAATGGGATTCGAATCGAATCAAATAACCTGAATTAGAGGGAATGAACTTTGATTATTTCGAATTGAGTACAACACATTCCAATTGACTTGATTTCACTCTAATGAGAACGAGTAAACTTTAATGCATTGGAATAGATGCAAAACAACTGAATCGGTCAAAATGAACATCTATCAACAAGAATTAACAAGAATACCTTGATTTGCTATACATTCGAACGACTAAGACTGAACTTAATGGGATTCAAATCAAATCAAATCAACTGAATTAGATAGAATGAACTTTGATTATTTCGAATTGAGTACAACACATTCCAATGGACTTGATATTACTCTAATGAGAACCAGTAAACTTTAATGAATTGCAATAGATGCAAAACAACTGAATCGGTCAAAATGAACATCTATCAACGTGAATTAACAAGAATCCCTTCATTTGCTATACATTCGAAGGACTAAGACTGAACTTAATGGGATTCGAATCGAATCAAATCAACTGAATTAGATAGAATGAACTTTGATTACTTCGAATTGAGTACAACACATTCTAATTGACTTGATTTCACTCTAATGAGAACGAGTAAACTTTAATGAATTGGAATAAATGCAAAAAACTGAATCGGTCAAAAGGAACGTCTATCAACAGGAATTAACAACAATCCCTTGATTTGGTATATATTCGAACGACTAAGAATGAACTTAATGGGATTCGAATTGAATCAAATCAACTGAATTAGATAGAATGAACTTTGATTACTTCGAATTGAGTTCGACACATTCTAATTGGCTTGATTTGACTCTAATGAGAACGAGTAAACTTTAATGCATTGGAATAGATGCAAAAGAACTGAATCGGTCAAAATGAACATCTATCAACAAGAATTAACAAGAATCCCTTGATTTGGTATACATTCGAACGACTAAGACTGAACTTAATGGGATTCGAATCGAATCAAATAACCTGAATTAGAGAGAATGAACTTTGATTACTTCGAATTGAGTACAACACATTCCAATTGACTTGATTTCACTCAAATGAGAACGAGTAAACTTTAATGAATTGGAATAAATGCAAAACAACTGAATCGATCAAAAGGAACATCTATCAACAACTATCCATTGATTTAGTATACATTCGAAAGACTAAGAATGAACTTAATGGGATTCGAATCGAATCAAATCAACTGAATTAGATAGAATGAACTTTGATTACTTCGAATAGAGTACCACACATTCTAATTGACTTGATTTGACTCTAATGAGAACGAGTAAACTTTAATGCATTGGAATAGATGCAAAACAACTGAATCGGTCAAAATGAACAACAAGAATAAACAAGAATCCCTTGATTGGTATACATTCGAACGACTAAGAATGAACTTAATGGGATTCGAATCGAATCGAATCTACTGAATTAGATAGAATGAACTTTGATTACTTCGAATTGAGTTCAACACATTCCAATTGACTTGATTTGACTCTAATGAGAACGAGTAAACTTTAACGCATAGGAATAGATCCAAAACAACTGAATCGATCAAAAGGAACATCTATCAACAACAATCCATTGATTTGGTATACATTCGAAAGACTAAGAATGAACTTAATGGGATTCGAATCGAATCAAATAACCTGAATTAGATAGAATGAACTTTGATTACTTCGAATTGAGTACAACACATTCTAATTGACTTGATTTGACTCTAATGAGAACGAGTAAACTTTAACGCATAGGAATAGATCCAAAACAACTGAATCGATCAAAAGGAACATCTATCAACAACAATCCATTGATTTGGTATACATTCGAAAGACTAAGAATGAACTTAATGGGATTCGAATCGAATCAAATAACCTGAATTAGATAGAATGAACTTTGATTACTTCGAATTGAGTACCACACATTCCAATTGACTTGATTTCACTCTAATGAGAACGAGTAAACTTTAATGAATTGGAATAGATGCAAAACAGCTGAATCGGTCAAAAGGAACATCTATCAACAGGAATTAACAACAATCCCTTGATTTGGTATATATTCGAACGACTAAGAATGAACTTAATGGTATTCAAATGGAATCAAATCAACTGAATTAGATAGAATGAACTTTGATTACTTCGAATTGAGTTCGACACATTCTAATTGGCTTGATTTGACTCTAATGAGAACGAGTAAACTTTAATGCATTGGAATAGAAGCAAAACAACGGAATCGGTCAAAATGTACTCATGGGTTGGGCCTCAATACATACAAATAAACTGTTAGAATTTTAACCTAAAAATAAAAAATTATTTTAACTGTACTTTAGAATTTTGAAAACTGAATTTCTATCTAATTATTATATCGTAACATTAATAGATTAATTAATTAATCTAAGATAATTTTAATGAGACTAATCAAGATCGTACACCTGTACTCATGACTCTGGCCTCAATACGTAAGATTAACTGGTTAGTGTTTTAACTTTAAGATAAAAAATTATTTTAACGATAGTTCAAAATTTTAATAATTGGATTATTATTTAATAATTATTTTGTGAAATTAATAGATTAAATTAGTTAATCGAAGATAATTTTTAATGACATTAATCAAAATCGTAGACCTGTACTCATGGGTTGGGCCTCAATACATAGAAATAATTGGTTAGTATTTTAAATTAAAAATAAAAAACTATTTTATTTGTAATCCAGAATTTTGATAATTGATTATTTATTTAATAATTATTACGTAAAATTAAAAGATTAATTAATAAATCTAAGATAATTTTAGTGACACTAATCAAAATCGTACACCTGTACTCATGACTTGGGCCTCAATACGTAAAATTAACTGGTTAGTATTTTAACTTTAAGATAAAAAATTATTTTAACGATAGTACGAAATTTTAATAATTGGGTAATTACTTAATAATTATTTTGTGAAATTAAAAGATTAAATTAGTTAATCAAAAATAATTTTTTAATAACATTAATCAAGATCATAGACCTCTACTCACGGTTTGGGCCTCAATACATACAAATAAATTGTTAGTATTTTAACTTAAAAATAAAAAATTATTTTAACTGTACTTTAGAATTTTGAAAACTGAATTTCTATTTAATAATTATTTCGAAAAATTAATAGATTAATTAATTAATCTAAGATAATTTTAATGAGTCTAATCAAGATCATACACCTGTACTCATGAGTTGGGCCTCAATACGTAAGATTAACTGGTTAGTGTTTTAACTTTAAGATAAAAAATTATTTTAACGATAGTTCCAAATTTTAATAATTGGATAATTATTTAATAATTATTTTGTGAAATTAATAGATTAAAATAGTTAATCTAAGATAATTTTTTAATAACATTAATCAAAATCGTAGACCTGTACTCATGGGTTGGGCCTCAATACATAGAAATAATTGGTTAGTATTTTAACTTAAAAATAAAAAATTATTTTAACTGTACTTTAGAATTTTGAAAACTGAATTTCTATTTAATAATTATTTCGTAAAATTAATAGATTAATTAATTAATCTAAGATAATTTTAATGAGACTAATCAAGATCGTACACCTGTACTCATGACTTAGGCCTCAATACGTAAGATTAACTGGTCAGTATTTTAACTTTACGAAAAAAAATTATTTTAACGATAGGTCGAAATTTTAATAATTGGATATTTATTTAATAATTATTTTGTGAAATTAAGAGATTAAATTAGTTAATCAAAAATAATTTTTTAATAACATTAATCAAGATCATAGACTTCTACTCATGGGTTGGGCCTCAATACATACAAATAAATTATTAGTATTTTAACTTAAAAACAAAAAATTATTTTAACTGTACTTTATAATTTTGAAAACTGAATTTCTATTTAATTATTATATCGTAAAATTAATAGATTAATTAATTAATCTAAGATAATTTTAATGAGACTAATCAAGATCGTACACCTGTACTCATGACTTGGGCCTCAATACGTAAGATTAACTGGTTAGTGTTTTAACTTTAAGATAAAAAATTATTTTAACGATAGTTCGAAATATTAATAATTGGATAATTATTTAATAATTATTTTGTGAAATTAATAGATTAAATTAGTTAATCAAAGATAATTTTTTAATAACATTAATCAAGATCATAGACTTCTACTCATGGGTTGGGCCTCAATACATACAAATAAATTATTAGTATTTTAACTTAAAAACAAAAAATTATTTTAACTGTACTTTATAATTTTGAAAACTGAATTTCTATTTAATTATTATATCGTAAAATTAATAGATTAATTAATTAATCTAAGATAATTTTAATGAGACTAATCAAGATCGTACACCTGTACTCATGACTTCGGCCTCAATACGTAAGATTAACTGGTTAGTGTTTTAACTTTAAGATAAAAAATTATTTTAACGATAGTTCGAAATATTAATAATTGGATAATTATTTAATAATTATTTTGTGAAATTAATAGATTAAATTAGTTAATCAAAGATAATTTTTTAATAACATTAATCAAGATCATAGACTTCTACTCATGGGTTGGGCCTCAATACATACAAATAAATTATTAGTATTTTAACTTAAAAACAAAAAATTATTTTAACTGTACTTTAGAATTTTGAAAACTGAATTTCTATTTAATAATTATTTCGTAAAATTAATAGATTAATTAATTAATCTAAGATAATTTTAATGAGACTAATCAAGATCGTACACCTGTACTCATGACTTAGGCCTCAATACGTAAGATTAACTGGTCAGTATTTTAACTTTACGAAAAAAAATTATTTTAACGATAGGTCGAAATTTTAATAATTGGATATTTATTTAATAATTATTTTGTGAAATTAAGAGATTAAATTAGTTAATCAAAAATAATTTTTTAATAACATTAATCAAGATCATAGACTTCTACTCATGGGTTGGGCCTCAATACATACAAATAAATTATTAGTATTTTAACTTAAAAACAAAAAATTATTTTAACTGTACTTTATAATTTTGAAAACTGAATTTCTATTTAATTATTATATCGTAAAATTAATAGATTAATTAATTAATCTAAGATAATTTTAATGAGACTAATCAAGATCGTACACCTGTACTCATGAGTTGGGCCTCAATACGTGAGATTAACTGGTTAGTGTTTTAACTTTAAGATAAAAAATTATTTTAACGATAGTTCGAAATATTAATAATTGGATAATTATTTAATAATTATTTTGTGAAATTAATAGATTAAATTAGTTAATCAAAGATAATTTTTTAATAACATTAATCAAGATCATAGACTTCTACTCATGGGTTGGGCCTCAATACATACAAATAAATTATTAGTATTTTAACTTAAAAACAAAAAATTATTTTAACTGTACTTTATAATTTTGAAAACTGAATTTCTATTTAATTATTATATCGTAAAATTAATAGATTAATTAATTAATCTAAGATAATTTTAATGAGACTAATCAAGATCGTACACCTGTACTCATGACTTGGGCCTCAATACGTAAGATTAACTGGTTAGTGTTTTAACTTTAAGATAAAAAATTATTTTAACGATAGTTCGAAATATTAATAATTGGATAATTATTTAATAATTATTTTGTGAAATTAATAGATTAAATTAGTTAATCAAAGATAATTTTTTAATAACATTAATCAAGATCATAGACTTCTACTCATGGGTTGGGCCTCAATACATACAAATAAATTATTAGTATTTTAACTTAAAAACAAAAAATTATTTTAACTGTACTTTAGAATTTTGAAAACTGAATTTCTATTTAATAATTATTTCGTAAAATTAATAGATTAATTAATTAATCTAAGATAATTTTAATGAGACTAATCAAGATCGTACACCTGTACTCATGACTTAGGCCTCAATACGTAAGATTAACTGGTCAGTATTTTAACTTTACGAAAAAAAATTATTTTAACGATAGGTCGAAATTTTAATAATTGGATATTTATTTAATAATTATTTTGTGAAATTAAGAGATTAAATTAGTTAATCAAAAATAATTTTTTAATAACATTAATCAAGATCATAGACTTCTACTCATGGGTTGGGCCTCAATACATACAAATAAATTATTAGTATTTTAACTTAAAAACAAAAAATTATTTTAACTGTACTTTATAATTTTGAAAACTGAATTTCTATTTAATTATTATATCGTAAAATTAATAGATTAATTAATTAATCTAAGATAATTTTAATGAGACTAATCAAGATCGTACACCTGTACTCATGACTTGGGCCTCAATACGTAAGATTAACTGGTTAGTGTTTTAACTTTAAGATAAAAAATTATTTTAACGATAGTTCGAAATATTAATAATTGGATAATTATTTAATAATTATTTTGTGAAATTAATAGATTAAATTAGTTAATCAAAGATAATTTTTTAATAACATTAATCAAGATCATAGACTTCTACTCATGGGTTGGGCCTCAATACATACAAATAAATTATTAGTATTTTAACTTAAAAACAAAAAATTATTTTAACTGTACTTTATAATTTTGAAAACTGAATTTCTATTTAATTATTATATCGTAAAATTAATAGATTAATTAATTAATCTAAGATAATTTTAATGAGACTAATCAAGATCGTACACCTGTACTCATGACTTCGGCCTCAATACGTAAGATTAACTGGTTAGTGTTTTAACTTTAAGATAAAAAATTATTTTAACGATAGTTCGAAATTTTAATAATTGGATAATTATTTAATAATTATTTTGTGAAATTAATAGATTAAATTAGTTAATCAAAGATAATTTTTAATAGCATTAATCAAAATCGTAGACCTGTACTCATTGGTTGGGCCTCAATACATAGAAATAATTGGTTAGTATTTTAAATTAAAAATAAAAAACTATTTTATTTGTAATTCAGAATTTTGATAATTGATTATTTATTTAATAATTATTACTTAAAATTAAAAGATTAATTAATAGGTCTAAGATAATTTTAGTGACACTAATCAAGATCGTACACCTGTTCTCATGACATGGGCCTCAATACGTAAGATTAACTGGTCAGTATTTTAACTTTAAGATAAAAAATTAAAAAAACGATAGTTCCAAATTTTAATAATTGGATATTTATTTAATAATTATTTTGTGAAATTAACAAATTAAATTAGTTAATCTAAGATAATTTTTCAATAACATTAATCAAGATCATAGATCGAGACTCAAGGTTTGGGCCTCAATAAATACAAATAAATTGTTAGTTTTTTAAGTTAAAAATAAAAAATTATTTTAACTGTACTTTAGAATTTTGAAAACTGAATTTCTATCTAATTATTATTTCGTAAAATTAATAGATTAATTAATTAATCTAAGATAATTTTAATGAGACTAATCAAGATCGTACACCTGTACTCATGACTTCGGCCTTAATACGTAAGATTAACTGGTTAGTGTTTTAACTTTAAGATAAAAAATTATTTTAACGATAGTTCGAAATTTTAATAATTGGATAATTATTTAATAATTATTTTGTGAAATTAATAGATTAAATTAGTTAATCAAAGATAATTTTTTAATAACATTAATCAAGATCATTGACCTCTACTCATGGGTTGGGCCTCAATACATACAAATAAACTGTTAGTATTTTAACTTAAAAATAAAAAATTATTTTAACTGTACTTTAGAATTTTGAAAACTGAATTTCTATCTAATTATTATTTCGTAAAATTAATTGATTAATTAATTAATCTAAGATAATTTTAATGAGACTAATCAAGATCGTACACCTGTACTCATGACTTGCGCCTCAATACGTAAGATTAACTGGTTAGTATTTTAACTTTACGATAAAAAATTATTTTAACGATAGTTCCAAATTTTAATAATTGGATATTTATTTAATAATTATTTTGTGAAATTAATAGATTAAATTAGTTAATCTAAGATAATTTTTTAATAACATTAATCAAAATCGTAGACCTGTACTCATGGGTTGGGCCTCAATACATAGAAATAATTGGTTAGTATTTTAAATTAAAAATAAAAAACTATTTTATTTGTAATTCAGAATTTTGATAATTGATTATTTATTTAATAATTATTACGTAAAATTAAAAGATTAATTAATAAATCTAAGATAATTTTAGTGACACTAATCAAGATCGTACACCTGTACTCATGACTTGGACCTCAATATGTAAGATTAACTGGTCAGTATTTTAACTTTAAGATAAAAAATTATATTAACGATAGTTCCAAATTTTAATAATTGGATATTTATTTAATAATTATTTTGTGAAATTAAGAGATTATATTAGTTAATATAAGATAATTTTTAAATAACATTAATCAAGATCATAGACCGAGACTCACGGTTTGGGCCTCAATACATACAAATAAATTATTAGTATTTTAACTTAAAAATAAAAAATTATTTTAACTGTACTTTAGAATTTTGAAAACTGAATTTCTATTTTATAATTATTTCGTAAAATTAATAGATTAATTAATTAATCTAAGATAATTTTAATCATTCTAATCAAGATCGTACACCTGTACTCATGAGTTGGGCCTCAATACGTAAGATTAACTGGTTAGTGTTTTAACCTTAAGATAAAAAATTATTTTAACGATAGTTCCAAAATTTTAAGAATTTTGATAATTGATTATTTATTTAATAATTATTACTTAAAATTAAAAGATTAATTAATAGGTCTAAGATAATTTTAGTGACACTAATCAAGATCGTACACCTGTACTCATGACATGGGCCTCAATACGTAAGATTAACTGGTCAGTATTTTAACTTTAAGATAAAAAATTAAAAAAACGATAGTTCCAAATTTTAATAATTGGATATTTATTTAATAATTATTTTGTGAAATTAACAGATTAAATTAGTTAATCTAAGATAATTTTTAAATAACATTAATCAAGATCATAGACCGAGACTCACGGTTTGGGCCTCAATACATACAAATAAATTATTAGTATTTTAACTTAAAAATAAAAAATTATTTTAACTGTACTTTAGAATTTTGAAAACTGAATTTCTATTTTATAATTATTTTGTAAAATTAATAGATTAATTAATTAATCTAAGATAATTTTAATCATTCTAATCAAGATCGTACACCTGTACTCATGAGTTGGGCCTCAATACGTAAGATTAACTGGTTAGTGTTTTAACCTTAAGATAAAAAATTATTTTAACGATAGTTCCAAAATTTTAAGAATTTTGATAATTGATTATTTATTTAATAATTATTACTTAAAATTAAAAGATTAATTAATAGGTCTAAGATAATTTTAGTGACACTAATCAAGATCGTACACCTGTACTCATGACATGGGCCTCAATACGTAAGATTAACTGGTCAGTATTTTAACTTTAAGATAAAAAATTAAAAAAACGATAGTTCCAAATTTTAATAATTGGATATTTATTTAATAATTATTTTGTGAAATTAACAGATTAAATTAGTTAATCTAAGATAATTTTTAAATAACATTAATCAAGATCATAGACCGAGACTCACGGTTTGGGCCTCAATACATACAAATAAATTATTAGTATTTTAACTTAAAAATAAAAAATTATTTTAACTGTACTTTAGAATTTTGAAAACTGAATTTCTATTTTATAATTATTTTGTAAAATTAATAGATTAATTAATTAATCTAAGATAATTTTAATCATTCTAATCAAGATCGTACACCTGTACTCATGAGTTGGGCCTCAATACGTAAGATTAACTGGTTAGTGTTTTAACCTTAAGATAAAAAATTATTTTAACGATAGTTCCAAAATTTTAAGAATTTTGATAATTGATTATTTATTTAATAATTATTACTTAAAATTAAAAGATTAATTAATAGGTCTAAGATAATTTTAGTGACACTAATCAAGATCGTACACCTGTACTCATGACATGGGCCTCAATACGTAAGATTAACTGGTCAGTATTTTAACTTTAAGATAAAAAATTAAAAAAACGATAGTTCCAAATTTTAATAATTGGATATTTATTTAATAATTATTTTGTGAAATTAACAGATTAAATTAGTTAATCTAAGATAATTTTTCAATAACATTAATCAAGATCATAGATCGAGACTCAAGGTTTGGGCCTCAATAAATACAAATAAATTGTTAGTTTTTTAACTTAAAAATAAAAAATTATTTTAACTGTACTTTAGAATTTTGAAAACTGAATTTCTATCTAATTATTATTTCGTAAAATTAATAGATTAATTAATTAATCTAAGATAATTTTAATGAGACTAATCAAGATCGTACACCTGTACTCATTACTTCGGCCTCAATACGTAAGATTAACTGGTTAGTGTTTTAACTTTAAGATAAAAAATTATTTTAACGATAGTTCGAAATTTTAATAATTGGATAATTATTTAATAATTATTTTGTGAAATTAATAGATTAAATTAGTTAATCAAAGATAATTTTTTAATAACATTAATCAAGATCATTGACCTCTACTCATGGGTTGGGCCTCAATACATACAAATAAACTGTTAGTATTTTAACTTAAAAATAAAAAATTATTTTAACTGTACTTTAGAATTTTGAAAACTGAATTTCTATCTAATTATTATTTCATAAAATTAATTGATTAATTAATTAATCTAAGATAATTTTAATGAGACTAATCAAGATCGTACACCTGTACTCATGACTTCGGCCACAATACGTAAGATTAACTGGTTAGTGTTTTAACTTTAAGATAAAAAATTATTTTAACGATAGTTCGAAATTTTAATAATTGGATAATTATTTAATAATTATTCTGTGAAATTAATAGATTAAATTAGTTAATCAAACATAATTTTCTAATAACATTAATCAAGATCATAGACCTCTACTCATGGGTTGGGCCTCAATACATACAAATAAACTGTTAGTATTTTAACTTAAAAATAAAAAATTATTTTAACTGTACTTTAGAATTTTGAAAACTGAATTTCTATCTAATTATTATATCGTAAAATTAATAGATTAATTAATTAATCGAAGATAATTTTATTGAGACTAATCAAGATCGTACACCAGTACTCATGACTTGGGCCTCAATACGTAAGATTAACTGGTTAGTGTTTTAACTTTAAGATAAAGAATTATTTTAACGATAGTTCGAAATTTTAATAATTGGATAATTATTTTAGAATTATTTTGTGAAATTAATAGATTAAATTAGTTAATCTAAGATAATTTTTTAATAACATTAATAAAAATCGTAGACCCGTACTCATGGGTTGGGCCTCAATACATAGAAATAATTGGTTAGTATTTTAAATTAAAAATAAAAAACTATTTTATTTGTAATTCAGAATTTTGATAATTGATTATTTATTTAATAATTATTACTTAAAATTAAAAGATTAATTAATAGGTCTAAGATAATTTTAGTGACACTAATCAAGATCGTACACCTGTACTCATGACATGGGCCTCAATACGTAAGATTAACTGGTCAGTATTTTAATTTTAAGATAAAAAATTAAAAAAACGATAGTTCCAAATTTTAATAATTGGATATTTATTTAATAATTATTTTGTGAAATTAACAGATTAAATTAGTTAATCTAAGATAATTTTTCAATAACATTAATCAAGATCATAGATCGAGACTCAAGGTTTGGGACTCAATAAATACAAATAAATTGTTAGTATTTTAACTTAAAAATAAAAAATTATTTTAACTGTACTTTAGAATTTTGAAAACTGAATTTCTATCTAATTATTATTTCGTAAAATTAATAGATTAATTAATTAATCTAAGATAATTTTAATGAGACTAATCAAGATCGTACACCTGTACTCATGACTTCGGCCTCAATACGTAAGATTAACTGGTTAGTGTTTTAACTTTAAGATAAAAAATTATTTTAACGATAGTTCGAAATTTTAATAATTGGATAATTATTTAATAATTATTTTGTGAAATTAATAGATTAAATTAGTTAATCAAAGATAATTTTTAATAGCATTAATCAAAATCGTAGACCTGTACTCATTGGTTGGGCCTCAATACATAGAAATAAATGGTTAGTATTTTAAATTAAAAATAAAAAACTATTTTATTTGTAATTCAGAATTTTGATAATTGATTATTTATTTAATAATTATTACTTAAAATTAAAAGATTAATTAATAGGTCTAAGATAATTTTAGTGACACTAATCAAGATCGTACACCTGTTCTCATGACATGGGCCTCAATACGTAAGATTAACTAGTCAGTATTTTAATTTTAAGATAAAAAATTAAAAAAACGATAGTTCCAAATTTTAATAATTGGATATTTTTTTAATAATTATTTTGTGAAATTAACAGATTAAATTAGTTAATCTAAGATAATTTTTCAATAACATTAATCAAGATCATAGATCGAGACACAAGGTTTGGGACTCAATAAATACAAATAAATTGTTAGTATTTTAACTTAAAAATAAAAAATTATTTTAACTGTACTTTAGAATTTTGAAAACTGAATTTCTATCTAATTATTATTTCGTAAAATTAATAGATTAATTAATTAATCTAAGATAATTTTAATGAGACTAATCAAGATCGTACACCTGTACTCATGACTTCGGCCTCAATACGTAAGATTAACTGGTTAGTGTTTTAACTTTAAGATAAAAAATTATTTTAACGATAGTTCGAAATTTTAATAATTGGATAATTATTTAATAATTATTTTGTGAAATTAATAGATTAAATTAGTTAATCAAAGATAATTTTTAATGGCATTAATCAAAATCGTAGACCTGTACTCATTGGTTGGGCCTCAATACATAGAAATAATTGGTTAGTATTTTAAATTAAAAATAAAAAACTATTTTATTTGTAATTCAGAATTTTGATAATTGATTATTTATTTAATAATTATTACTTAAAATTAAAAGATTAATTAATAGGTCTAAGATAATTTTAGTGACACTAAGCAAGATCGTACACCTGTTCTCATGACATGGGCCTCAATACGTAAGATTAACTGGTCAGTATTTTAACTTTAAGATAAAAAATTAAAAAAACGATAGTTCCAAATTTTAATAATTGGATATTTATTTAATAATTATTTTGTGAAATTAACAAATTAAATTAGTTAATCTAAGATAATTTTTCAATAACATTAATCAAGATCATAGATCGAGACTCAAGGTTTGGGCCTCAATAAATACAAATAAATTGTTAGTTTTTTAACTTAAAAATAAAAAATTATTTTAACTGTACTTTAGAATTTTGAAAACTGAATTTCTATCTAATTATTATTTCGTAAAATTAATAGATTAATTAATTAATCTAAGATAATTTTAATGAGACTAATCAAGATCGTACACCTGTACTCATGACTTCGGCCTTAATACGTAAGATTAACTGGTTAGTGTTTTAACTTTAAGATAAAAAATTATTTTAACGATAGTTCGAAATTTCAATAATTGGATAATTATTTAATAATTATTTTGTGAAATTAATAGATTAAATTAGTTAATCAAAGATAATTTTTTAATAACATTAATCAAGATCATTGACCTCTACTCATGGGTTGGGCCTCAATACATACAAATAAACTGTTAGTATTTTAACTTAAAAATAAAAAATTATTTTAACTGTACTTTAGAATTTTGAAAACTGAATTTCTATCTAATTATTATTTCGTAAAATTAATTGATTAATTAATTAATCTAAGATAATTTTAATGAGACTAATCAAGATCGTACACCTGTACTCATGACTTGCGCCTCAATACGTAAGATTAACTGGTTAGTATTTTAACTTTACGATAAAAAATTATTTTAACGATAGTTCCAAATTTTAATAATTGGATATTTATTTAATAATTATTTTGTGAAATTAATAGATTAAATTAGTTAATCTAAGATAATTTTTTAATAACATTAATCAAAATCGTAGACCTGTACTCATGGGTTGGGCCTCAATACATAGAAATAATTGGTTAGTATTTTAAATTAAAAATAAAAAACTATTTTATTTGTAATTAAGAATTTTGATAATTGATTTTTTATTTAATAATTGTTACTTAAAATTAAAAGATTAATTAATAAATCTAAGATAATTTTAGTGACACTAATCAAGATCGTACACCTGTACTCATGACATGGGCCTCAATACGTAAGATTAACTGGTCAGTATTTTAACTTTAAGATAAAAAATTAAAAAAACGATAGTTCCAAATTTTAATAATTGGATATTTATTTAATAATTATTTTGTGAAATTAACAGATTAAATTAGTTAATCTAAGATAATTTTCAATAACATTAATCAAGATCATAGACCGAGACTCACGGTTTTGGCCTCAATACATACAAATAAATTGTTAGTATTTTAACCTAAAAATAAAAAATTATTTTAACTGTACTTTAGAATTTTGAAAACTGAATTTCTATCTAATTATTATATCGTAAAATAAATAGATTAATTAATTAATCTAAGATAATTTTAATGAGACTAATCAAGATCGTACACCTGTACTCATGACTTCGGCCACAATACGTAAGATTAACTGGTTAGTGTTTTAACTTTAAGATAAAAAATTATTTTAACGATAGTTCGAAATTTTAATAATTGGATAATTATTTAATAATTATTCTGTAAAATTAATAGATTAAATTAGTTAATCAAACATAATTTTCTAATAACTTTAATCAAGATCATAGACCTCTACTCATGGGTTGGGCCTCAATACATACAAATAAACTGTTAGTATTTTAACTTAAAAATAAAAAATTATTTTAACTGTACTTTAGAATTTTGAAAACTGAATTTCTATCTAATTATTATATCGTAAAATTAATAGATTAATTAATTAATCGAAGATAATTTTATTGAGACTAATCAAGATCGTACACCAGTACTCATGACTTGGGCCTCAATACGTAAGATTAACTGGTTAGTGTTTTAACTTTAAGATAAAGAATTATTTTAACGATAGTTCGAAATTTTAATAATTGGATAATTATTTTATAATTATTTTGTGAAATTAATAGATTAAATTAGTTAATCTAAGATAATTTTTTAATAACATTAATAAAAATCGTAGACCTGTACTCATGGGTTGGGCCTCAATACATAGAAATAATTGGTTAGTATTTTAAATTAAAAATAAAAAACTATTTTATTTGTAATTCAGAATTTTGATAATTGATTATTTATTTAATAATTATTACTTAAAATTAAAAGATTAATTAATAGGTCTAAGATAATTTTAGTGACACTAATCAAGATCGTACACCTGTACTCATGACATGGGCCTCAATACGTAAGATTAACTGGTCAGTATTTTAATTTTAAGATAAAAAATTAAAAAAACGATAGTTCCAAATTTTAATAATTGGATATTTATTTAATAATTATTTTGTGAAATTAACAGATTAAATTAGTTAATCTAAGATAATTTTTCAATAACATTAATCAAGATCATAGATCGAGACTCAAGGTTTGGGACTCAATAAATACAAATAAATTGTTAGTATTTTAACTTAAAAATAAAAAATTATTTTAACTGTACTTTAGAATTTTGAAAACTGAATTTCTATCAAATTATTATTTCGTAAAATTAATAGATTAATTAATTAATCTAAGATAATTTTAATGAGACTAATCAAGATCGTACACCTGTACTCATGACTTCGGCCTCAATACGTAAGATTAACTGGTTAGTGTTTTAACTTTAAGATAAAAAATTATTTTAACGATAGTTCGAAATTTTAATAATTGGATAATTATTTAATAATTATTTTGTGAAATTAATAGATTAAATTAGTTAATCAAAGATAATTTTTAATAGCATTAATCAAAATCGTAGACCTGTACTCATTGGTTGGGCCTCAATACATAGAAATAAATGGTTAGTATTTTAAATTAAAAATAAAAAACTATTTTATTTGTAATTCAGAATTTTGATAATTGATTATTTATTTAATAATTATTACTTAAAATTAAAAGATTAATTAATAGGTCTAAGATAATTTTAGTGACACTAATCAAGATCGTACACCTGTTCTCATGACATGGGCCTCAATACGTAAGATTAACTAGTCAGTATTTTAATTTTAAGATAAAAAATTAAAAAAACGATAGTTCCAAATTTTAATAATTGGATATTTATTTAATAATTATTTTGTGAAATTAACAGATTAAATTAGTTAATCTAAGATAATTTTTCAATAACATTAATCAAGATCATAGATCGAGACTCAAGGTTTGGGACTCAATAAATACAAATAAATTGTTAGTATTTTAACTTAAAAATAAAAAATTATTTTAACTGTACTTTAGAATTTTGAAAACTGAATTTCTATCTAATTATTATTTCGTAAAATTAATAGATTAATTAATTAATCTAAGATAATTTTAATGAGACTAATCAAGATCGTACACCTGTACTCATGACTTCGGCCTCAATACGTAAGATTAACTGGTTAGTGTTTTAACTTTAAGATAAAAAATTATTTTAACGATAGTTCGAAATTTTAATAATTGGATAATTATTTAATAATTATTTTGTGAAATTAATAGATTAAATTAATTAATCAAAGATAATTTTTAATGGCATTAATCAAAATCGTAGACCTGTACTCATTGGTTGGGCCTCAATACATAGAAATAATTGGTTAGTATTTTAAATTAAAAATAAAAAACTATTTTATTTGTAATTCAGAATTTTGATAATTGATTATTTATTTAATAATTATTACTTAAAATTAAAAGATTAATTAATAGGTCTAAGATAATTTTAGTGACACTAATCAAGATCGTACACCTGTTCTCATGACATGGGCCTCAATACGTAAGATTAACTAGTCAGTATTTTAATTTTAAGATAAAAAATTAAAAAAACGATAGTTCCAAATTTTAATAATTGGATATTTATTTAATAATTATTTTGTGAAATTAACAGATTAAATTAGTTAATCTAAGATAATTTTTCAATAACATTAATCAAGATCATAGATCGAGACTCAAGGTTTGGGACTCAATAAATACAAATAAATTGTTAGTATTTTAACTTAAAAATAAAAAATTATTTTAACTGTACTTTAGAATTTTGAAAACTGAATTTCTATCTAATTATTATTTCGTAAAATTAATAGATTAATTAATTAATCTAAGATAATTTTAATGAGACTAATCAAGATCGTACACCTGTACTCATGACTTCGGCCTCAATACGTAAGATTAACTGGTTAGTGTTTTAACTTTAAGATAAAAAATTATTTTAACGATAGTTCGAAATTTTAATAATTGGATAATTATTTAATAATTATTTTGTGAAATTAATAGATTAAATTAGTTAATCAAAGATAATTTTTAATGGCATTAATCAAAATCGTAGACCTGTACTCATTGGTTGGGCCTCAATACATAGAAATAATTGGTTAGTATTTTAAATTAAAAATAAAAAACTATTTTATTTGTAATTCAGAATTTTGATAATTGATTATTTATTTAATAATTATTACTTAAAATTAAAAGATTAATTAATAGGTCTAAGATAATTTTAGTGACACTAATCAAGATCGTACACCTGTTCTCATGACATGGGCCTCAATACGTAAGAATAACTGGTCAGTAATTTAACTTTAAGATAAAAAATTAAAAAAACGATAGTTCCAAATTTTAATAATTGGATATTTATTTAATAATTATTTTGTGAAATTAACAAATTAAATTAGTTAATCTAAGATAATTTTTCAATAACATTAATCAAGATCATAGATCGAGACTCAAGGTTTGGGCCTCAATAAATACAAATAAATTGTTAGTTTTTTAACTTAAAAATAAAAAATTATTTTAACTGTACTTTAGAATTTTGAAAACTGAATTTCTATCTAATTATTATTTCGTAAAATTAATAGATTAATTAATTAATCTAAGATAATTTTAATGAGACTAATCAAGATCGTACACCTGTACTCATGACTTCGGCCTCAATACGTAAGATTAACTGGTTAGTGTTTTAACTTTAAGATAAAAAATTATTTTAACGATAGTTCGAAATTTTAATAATTGGATAATTATTTAATAATTATTTTGTGAAATTAATAGATTAAATTAGTTAATCAAAGATAATTTTTTAATAACATTAATCAAGATCATTGACCTCTACTCATGGGTTGGGCCTCAATATATACAAATAAACTGTTAGTATTTTAACTTAAAAATAAAAAATTATTTTAACTGTACTTTAGAATTTTGAAAACTGAATTTCTATCTAATTATTATTTCGTAAAATTAATTGATTAATTAATTAATCTAAGATAATTTTAATGAGACTAATCAAGATCGTACACCTGTACAAATGACTTGCGCCTCAATACGTAAGATTAACTGGTTAGTATTTTAACTTTACGATAAAAAATTATTTTAACGATAGTTCCAAATTTTAATAATTGGATATTTATTTAATAATTATTTTGTGAAATTAATAGATTAAATTAGTTAATCTAAGATAATTTTTTAATAACATTAATCAAAATCGTAGACCTGTACTCATGGGTTGGGCCTCAATACATAGAAATAATTGGTTAGTATTTTAAATTAAAAATAAAAAACTATTTTATTTGTAATTAAGAATTTTGATAATTGATTTTTTATTTAATAATTGTTACTTAAAATTAAAAGATTAATTAATAAATCTAAGATAATTTTAGTGACACTAATCAAGATCGTACACCTGTACTCATGACATGGGCCTCAATACGTAAGATTAACTGGTCAGTATTTTAACTTTAAGATAAAAAATTAAAAAAACGATAGTTCCAAATTTTAATAATTGGATATTTATTTAATAATTATTTTGTGAAATTAACAGATTAAATTAGTTAATCTAAGATAATTTTCAATAACATTAATCAAGATCATAGACCGAGACTCACGGTTTTGGCCTCAATACATACAAATAAATTGTTAGTATTTTAACCTAAAAATAAAAAATTATTTTAACTGTACTTTAGAATTTTGAAAACTGAATTTCTATCTAATTATTATATCGTAAAATAAATAGATTAATTAATTAATCTAAGATAATTTTAATGAGACTAATCAAGATCGTACACCTGTACTCATGACTTAGGCCTCAATACGTAAGATTAACTGGTTTGTGTTTTAACTTTAAGATAAAAAATTATTTTAACGATAGTTCGAAATTTTAATAATTGGATAATTATTTTATAATTATTTTGTGAAATTAATAGATTAAATTAGTTAATCGAAGATAATTTTTAAAAGCATTAATCAAAATCGTAGACCTGTACTCATTGGTTGGGCCTCAATACATAGAAATAATTGGTTAGTATTTTAAATTAAAAATAAAAAACTATTTTATTTGTAATTCAGAATTTTGATAATTGATTATTTATTTAATAATTATTACTTAAAATTAAAAGATTAATTAATAGGTCTAAGATAATTTTAGTGACACTAATCAAGATCGTACACCTGTACTCATGACTTAGGCCTCAATACGTAAGATTAACTGGTTTGTGTTTTAACTTTAAGATAAAAATTTATTTTAACGATAGTTCGAAATTTTAATAATTGGATAATTATTTTATAATTATTTTGTGAAATTAATAGATTAAATTAGTTAATCGAAGATAATTTTTAATAGCATTAATCAAAATCGTAGACCTGTACTCATTGGTTGGGCCTCAATACATAGAAATAATTGGTTAGTATTTTAAATTAAAAATAAAAAACTATTTTATTTGTAATTCAGAATTTTGATAATTGATTATTTATTTAATAATTGTTACTTAAAATTAAAAGATTAATTAATAAATCTAAGATAATTTTAGTGACACTAATCAAGATCGTACACCTGTTCTCATGACATGGGCCTCAATACGTAAGATTAACTAGTCAGTATTTTAATTTTAAGATAAAAAATTAAAAAAACGATAGTTCCAAATTTTAATAATTGGATATTTATTTAATAATTATTTTGTGAAATTAACAGATTAAATTAGTTAATCTAAGATAATTTTTCAATAACATTAATCAAGATCATAGATCGAGACTCAAGGTTTGGGACTCAATAAATACAAATAAATTGTTAGTATTTTGACTTAAAAATAAAAAATTATTTTAACTGTACTTTAGAATTTTGAAAACTGAATTTCTATCTAATTATTATTTCGTAAAATTAATAGATTAATTAATTAATCTAAGATAATTTTAATGAGACTAATCAAGATCGTACACCTGTACTCATGACTTCGGCCTCAATACGTAAGATTAACTGGTTAGTGTTTTAACTTTAAGATAAAAAATTATTTTAACGATAGTTCGAAATTTTAATAATTGGATAATTATTTAATAATTATTTTGTGAAATTAATAGATTAAATTAGTTAATCAAAGATAATTTTTAATGGCATTAATCAAAATCGTAGACCTGTACTCATTGGTTGGGCCTCAATACATAGAAATAATTGGTTAGTATTTTAAATTAAAAATAAAAAACTATTTTATTTGTAATTCAGAATTTTGATAATTGATTATTTATTTAATAATTATTACTTAAAATTAAAAGATTAATTAATAGGTCTAAGATAATTTTAGTGACACTAATCAAGATCGTACACCTGTTCTCATGACATGGGCCTCAATACATAAGATTAACTGGTCAGTAATTTAACTTTAAGATAAAAAATTAAAAAAACGATAGTTCCAAATTTTAATAATTGGATATTTATTTAATAATTATTTTGTGAAATTAACAAATTAAATTAGTTAATCTAAGATAATTTTTCAATAACATTAATCAAGATCATAGATTGAGACTCAAGGTTTGGGCCTCAATAAATACAAATAAATTGTTAGTTTTTTAACTTAAAAATAAAAAATTATTTTAACTGTACTTTAGAATTTTGAAAACTGAATTTCTATCTAATTATTATTTCGTAAAATTAATAGATTAATTAATTAATCTAAGATAATTTTAATGAGACTAATCAAGATCGTACACCTGTACTCATGACTTCGGCCTCAATACGTAAGATTAACTGGTTAGTGTTTTAACTTTAAGATAAAAAATTATTTTAACGATAGTTCGAAATTTTAATAATTGGATAATTATTTAATAATTATTTTGTGAAATTAATAGATTAAATTAGTTAATCAAAGATAATTTTTTAATAACATTAATCAAGATCATTGACCTCTACTCATGGGTTGGGCCTCAATATATACAAATAAACTGTTAGTATTTTAACTTAAAAATAAAAAATTATTTTAACTGTACTTTAGAATTTTGAAAACTGAATTTCTATCTAATTATTATTTCGTAAAATTAATTGATTAATTAATTAATCTAAGATAATTTTAATGAGACTAATCAAGATCGTACACCTGTACTCATGACTTGCGCCTCAATACGTAAGATTAACTGGTTAGTATTTTAACTTTACGATAAAAAAATATTTTAACGATAGTTCCAAATTTTAATAATTGGATATTTATTTAATAATTATTTTGTGAAATTAATAGATTAAATTAGTTAATCTAAGATAATTTTTTAATAACATTAATCAAAATCGTAGACCTGTACTCATGGGTTGGGCCTCAATACATAGAAATAATTGGTTAGTATTTTAAATTAAAAATAAAAAACTATTTTATTTGTAATTAAGAATTTTGATAATTGATTATTTATTTAATAATTGTTACTTAAAATTAAAAGATTAATTAATAAATCTAAGATAATTTTAGTGACACTAATCAAGATCGTACACCTGTACTCATGACATGGGCCTCAATACGTAAGATTAACTGGTCAGTATTTTAACTTTAAGATAAAAAATTAAAAAAATGATAGTTCCAAATTTTAATAATTGGATATTTATTTAATAATTATTTTGTGAAATTAACAGATTAAATTAGTTAATCTAAGATAATTTTTCAATAACATTAATCAAGATCATAGATCGAGACTCAAGGTTTGGGCCTCAATAAATACAAATAAATTGTTAGTTTTTTAACTTAAAAATAAAAAATTATTTTAACTGTACTTTAGAATTTTGAAAACTGAATTTCTATCTAATTATTATTTCGTAAAATTAATAGATTAATTAATTAATCTAAGATAATTTTAATGAGACTAATCAAGATCGTACACCTGTACTCGTGACTTCGGCCTCAATACGTAAGATTAACTGGTTAGTGTTTTAACTTTAAGATAAAAAATTATTTTAACGATAGTTCGAAATTTTAATAATTGGATAATTATTTAATAATTATTTTGTGAAATTAATAGATTAAATTAGTTAATCAAAGATAATTTTTTAATAACATTAATCAAGATCATTGACCTCTACTCATGGGTTGGGCCTCAATATATACAAATAAACTGTTAGTATTTTAACTTAAAAATAAAAAATTATTTTAACTGTACTTTAGAATTTTGAAAACTGAATTTCTATCTAATTATTATTTCGTAAAATTAATTGATTAATTAATTAATCTAAGATAATTTTAATGAGACTAATCAAGATCGTACACCTGTACTCATGACTTGCGCCTCAATACGTAAGATTAACTGGTTAGTATTTTAACTTTACGATAAAAAATTATTTTAACGATAGTTCCAAATTTTAATAATTGGATATTTATTTAATAATTATTTTGTGAAATTAATAGATTAAATTAGTTAATCTAAGATAATTTTTTAATAACATTAATCAAAATCGTAGACCTGTACTCATGGGTTGGGCCTCAATACATAGAAATAATTGGTTAGTATTTTAAATTAAAAATAAAAAACTATTTTATTTGTAATTAAGAATTTTGATAATTGATTATTTATTTAATAATTGTTACTTAAAATTAAAAGATTAATTAATAAATCTAAGATAATTTTAGTGACACTAATCAAGATCGTACACCTGTACTCATGACATGGGCCTCAATACGTAAGATTAACTGGTCAGTATTTTAACTTTAAGATAAAAAATTAAAAAAATGATAGTTCCAAATTTTAATAATTGGATATTTATTTAATAATTATTTTGTGAAATTAACAGATTAAATTAGTTAATCTAAGATAATTTTTCAATAACATTAATCAAGATCATAGATCGAGACTCAAGGTTTGGGCCTCAATAAATACAAATAAATTGTTAGTTTTTTAACTTAAAAATAAAAAATTATTTTAACTGTACTTTAGAATTTTGAAAACTGAATTTCTATCTAATTATTATTTCGTAAAATTAATAGATTAATTAATTAATCTAAGATAATTTTAATGAGACTAATCAAGATCGTACACCTGTACTCGTGACTTCGGCCTCAATACGTAAGATTAACTGGTTAGTGTTTTAACTTTAAGATAAAAAATTATTTTAACGATAGTTCGAAATTTTAATAATTGGATAATTATTTAATAATTATTTTGTGAAATTAATAGATTAAATTAGTTAATCAAAGATAATTTTTTAATAACATTAATCAAGATCATTGACCTCTACTCATGGGTTGGGCCTCAATATATACAAATAAACTGTTAGTATTTTAACTTAAAAATAAAAAATTATTTTAACTGTACTTTAGAATTTTGAAAACCGAATTTCTATCTAATTATTATTTCGTAAAATTAATTGATTAATTAATTAATCTAAGATAATTTTAATGAGACTAATCAAGATCGTACACCTGTACTCATGACTTGCGCCTCAATACGTAAGATTAACTGGTTAGTATTTTAACTTTACGATAAAAAATTATTTTAACGATAGTTCCAAATTTTAATAATTGGATATTTATTTAATAATTATTTTGTGAAATTAATAGATTAAATTAGTTAATCTAAGATAATTTTTTAATAACATTAATCAAAATCGTAGACCTGTACTCATGGGTTGGGCCTCAATACATAGAAATAATTGGTTAGTATTTTAAATTAAAAATAAAAAACTATTTTATTTGTAATTAAGAATTTTGATAATTGATTATTTATTTAATAATTGTTACTTAAAATTAAAAGATTAATTAATAAATCTAAGATAATTTTAGTGACACTAATCAAGATCGTACACCTGTACTCATGACATGGGCCTCAATACGTAAGATTAACTGGTCAGTATTTTAACTTTAAGATAAAAAATTAAAAAAACGATAGTTCCAAATTTTAATAATTGGATATTTATTTAATAATTATTTTGTGAAATTAACAGATTAAATTAGTTAATCTAAGATAATTTTTCAATAACATTAATCAAGATCATAGACCGAGACTCACGGTCTTGGCCTCAATACATACAAATAAATTGTTAGTATTTTAACCTAAAAATAAAAAATTATTTTAACTGTACTTTAGAATTTTGAAAACTGAATTTCTATCTAATTATTATATCGTAAAATAAATAGATTAATTAATTAATCTAAGATAATTTTAATGAGACTAATCAAGATCCTACACCTGTACTCGTGACTTAGGCCTCAATACGTAAGATTAACTGGTTTGTGTTTTAACTTTAAGATAAAAAATTATTTTAACGATAGTTCGAAATTTTAATAATTGGATAATTATTTTATAATTATTTTGTGAAATTAATAGATTAAATTAGTTAATCGAAGATAATTTTTAATAGCATTAATCAAAATCGTAGACCTGTACTCATTGGTTGGGCCTCAATACATAGAAATAATTGGTTAGTATTTTAAATTAAAAATAAAAAACTATTTTATTTGTAATTCAGAATTTTGATAATTGATTATTTATTTAATAATTATTACTTAAAATTAAAAGATTAATTAATAGGTCTAAGATAATTTTAGTGACACTAATCAAGATCGTACACCTGTACTCATGACTTAGGCCTCAATACGTAAGATTAACTGGTTTGTGTTTTAACTTTAAGATAAAAAATTATTTTAACGATAGTTCGAAATTTTAATAATTGGATAATTATTTTATAATTATTTTGTGAAATTAATAGATTAAATTAGTTAATCGAAGATAATTTTTAATAGCATTAATCAAAATCGTAGACCTCTACTCATTGGTTGGGCCTCAATACATAGAAATAATTGGTTAGTATTTTAAATTAAAAATAAAAAACTATTTTATTTGTAATTCAGAATTTTGATAATTGATTATTTATTTAATAATTATTACTTAAAATTAAAAGATTAATTAATAGGTCTAAGATAATTTTAGTGACACTAATCAAGATCGTACACCTGTACTCATGACATGGGCCTCAATACGTAAGATTAACTGGTCAGTATTTTAACTTTAAGATAAAAAATTAAAAAAACGATAGTTCCAATTTTTAATAATTGGATATTTATTTAATAATTATTTTGTGAAATTAACAGATTAAATTAGTTAATCTAAGATAATTTTTCAATAACATTAATCATGATCATAGATCGAGACTCACGGTTTGGGCCTCAATACATACAAATAAATTGTTAGTATTTTAACTTAAAAATAAAAAATTATTTTAACTGTACTTTAGAATTTTGAAAACTGAATTTCTATCTAA
>JASFXW010000072.1:0-237241 GCA_030490835.1 Annona cherimola
AAAATTTTGAAACTTTATATTTTCAAAGATTTTTGTTAACTTATTTTTGTCGTTTTGTGAAAACTTCTCTTTTTGAAAATTTTCCCGATTTTTAGAATTTTTCTATTTGCTTCTTACGAAATATGAATTTTTCGGCCTTTAAGCTTTTACGAAAGCTATTTTTCCGTTTTGAAAAATAAGAAATTGAAACTTTGAAAGACTTCTTAAATGAGTTTTGTGAGTTTTTTGAAAATTTTTGCAAGTTGAAAATTTCAAAAATTTTCATTATCTATTTTTGAACATTTTGCATTTTCGCATTTGCCCGCCTTTTAGCCATTTCGAAAAACAAAATCTTCGTATTTAATTTTGTTTCAACTTTTTTTGTATAAATTTGATGTTTTAAAATCTAAAACTTTTAAATAACTTCCTCTTCCTTTTCTCAATCTTCGATGTCTTTCCATTTCAGCTTTTAATAATTTTTTCTTTTAAGATATTGAAAGGTTTCTGTGTTTTATGCCATACTTCTCCAGCTTTTTCCTATTTCTAGAATTCAAATTTTTGCCTTCTGGTTTTTACAGATTTGAAATTTTTTTTGCCCTTTTTCTTTTCCCGACTCTCTTCAACTGAAAATTTCGACGTTTAAGATTTTCGAAGACTTCTTGTTTTCTACGTCTTGACTTTTCACTCATTTTAATTTTAAGCATATTTGATTTTAAAGAATTTTCTGCTGAGAAAGCTTAAAATTTTCTTAAATTATATATTTTCCGAAATCTCTTCCATTTTCGAAAGTAATTTTTTAACAATTTAGAATATCCCTGTTTTCTTTTACAATGTTGTTTTTTTGGCGTTTTACCTTTTCGCAGCAACGCTTTTTCCGATTTCGAAAATTTTGAAACTTTATATTTTCAAAGATTTTTGTTAACTTATTTTTGTCGTTTTGTGAAAACTTCTCTTTTTGAAAATTTTCCCGATTTTTAGAAATTTTCTATTTGCTTCTTACGAAATATGAATTTTTCGGCCTATAAGCTTTTACGAAAGCTATTTTTCCGTTTTGAAAAATAAGAAATTTAAAGTTTGAAAGACTTCTTAAATGAGTTTTGTGAGTTTTTTGAAATTTTTGCAAGTTGGAAGTTTCAAAGATTTTCATTATCTATTTTTGAACTTTTTGCATTTTTGCATTTTCCCGCCTCTTAGCCATTTCAAAAAAGAAAACCTTCGTATTTAAATTTGTTTCAACTTTTTTGGTATAAATTTGATGTTTTAAAATCTAAAACTTTTAAATAACTTCCTCTTCCTTTTCTCAATCTTCGATGTCTTTCCATTTCAGCTTTTAATAATTTTTTCTTTTAAGATATTGAAAGGTCATTGTGTTTTATGGCATACTTCTCCAGCTTTTTCCTATTTCTAGAATTCAAATTTTTGCCTTCTGGTTTTTACAGATTTGAAATTTTTTTGGCCCTTTTTCTTTTCCCCACTCTCTTCAACTGAAAATTTCGACGTTTAAGATTTTCGAAGACTTCTTTTTTTCTACGTCTTGACTTTTCACTCATTTTAATTTTAAGCATATTTGATTTTAAAGAATTTTCTGCTGAGAAAGCTTAAAATTTTCTTAAATTATATATTTTCCAAAATCTCTTCCATTTTCGAAAGTAATTTTTTAACAATTTAGAATATCCCTGTTTTCTTTTACAATGTTGTTTTTTTGGCGTTTTACCTTTTCGCAGCAACTCTTTTTCCGATTTCGAAAATTTTGAAACTTTATATTTTCAAAGATTTTTGTTAACTTATTTTTGTCGTTTTGTGAAAACTTCTCTTTTTGAAAATTTTCCCGATTTTTAGAATTTTTCTATTTGCTTCTTACGAAATATGAATTTTTCGGCCTTTAAGCTTTTACGAAAGCTATTTTTCCATTTTGAAAAATTAGAAATTTAAACTTTGAAAGACTTCTTAAATGAGTTTTGTGAGTTTTTTGAAATTTTTGCAAGTTGGAAGTTTCAAAGATTTTCATTATCTATTTTTGAACTTTTTGCATTTTTGCATTTTCCCGCCTCCTAGCCATTTCAAAAAAGAAAATCTTCGTATTTAAATTTGTTTCAACTTTTTTGGTATAAATTTGATGTTTTAAAATCTAAAACTTTTAAATAACTTCCTCTTCCTTTTCTCAATCTTCGATGTCTTTCCATTTCAGCTTTTAATAATTTTTTCTTTTAAGATATTGAAAGGTTTCTGTGTTTTATGCCATACTTCTCCAGCTTTTTCCTATTTCTAGAATTCAAATTTTTGCCTTCTGGTTTTTACAGATTTGAAATTTTTTTTGCCCTTTTTCTTTTCCCGACTCTCTTCAACAGAAAATTTCGACGTTTAAGATTTTCGAAGACTTCTTGTTTTCTACGTCTTGACTTTTCACTCATTTTAATTTTAAGCATATTTGATTTTAAAGAATTTTCTGCTGAGAAAGCTTAAAATTTTCTTAAATTATATATTTTCCGAAATCTCTTCCATTTTCGAAAGTAATTTTTTAACAATTTAGAATATCCCTGTTTTCTTTTACAATGTTGTTTTTTTGGCGTTTTACCTTTTCGCAGCAACTCTTTTTCCGATTTCGAAAATTTTGAAACTTTATATTTTCAAAGATTTTTGTTAACTTATTTTTGTCGTTTTGTGAAAACTTCTCTTTTTGAAAATTTTCCCGCTTTTTAGAATTTTTCTATTTGCTTCTTACGAAATAGGAATTTTTCGGCCTTTAAGCTTTTACGAAAGCTATTTTTCCGTTTTGAAAAATAAGAAATTGAAACTTTGAAAGACTTCTTAAATGAGTTTTGTGAGTTTTTTGAAATTTTTGCAAGTTGGAAGTTTCAAAGATTTTCATTATCTATTTTTGAACTTTTTGCATTTTTGCATTTTCCCGCCTCTTAGCCATTTCAAAAAAGAAAATCTTCGTATTTAAATTTGTTTCAACTTTTTTGGTATAAATTTGATGTTTTAAAATCTAAAACTTTTAAATAACTTCCTCTTCCTTTTCTCAATCTTCGATGTCTTTCCATTTCAGCTTTTAATAATTTTTTCTTTTAAGATATTGAAAGGTCATTGTGTTTTATGGCATACTTCTCCAGCTTTTTCCTATTTCTAGAATTCAAATTTTTGCCTTCTGGTTTTTACAGATTTGAAATTTTTTTTGCCCTTTTTCTTTTCCCCACTCTCTTCAACTGAAAATTTCGACGTTTAAGATTTTCGAAGACTTCTTTTATTCTACGTCTTGACTTTTCACTCATTTTAATTTTAAGCATATTTGATTTTAAAGAATTTTCTGCTGAGAAAGCTTAAAATTTTCTTAAATTATATATTTTCCGAAATCTCTTCCATTTTCGAAAGTAATTTTTTAACAATTTAGAATATCCCTGTTTTCTTTTACAATGTTGTTTTTTTGGCGTTTTACCTTTTCGCAACAACTCTTTTTCCGATTTCGAAAATTTTTAAACTTTATATTTTCAAAGATTTTTGTTAACTTATTTTTGTCGTTTTGTGAAAACTTCTCTTTTTGAAAATTTTCCCGATTTTTAGAATTTTTCTATTTGCTTCTTACGAAATATGAATTTTTCGGCCTTTAAGCTTTTACGAAAGCTATTTTTCCGTTTTGAAAAATAAGAAATTCAAACTTTGAAAGACTTCTTGAATGAGTTAAGTGAGTTTTTTGAAAATTTTTGCAAGTTGAAAATTTCAAAGATTTTCATTATCTATTTTTGAACATTTTGCATTTTCGCATTTGCCCGCCTTTTAGCCATTTCGAAAAACAAAATCTTCGTATTTAATTTTGTTTCAACTTTTTTTGTATAAATTTGATGTTTTAAAATCTAAAACTTTTAAATAACTTCCTCTTCCTTTTCTCAATCTTCGATGTCTTTCCATTTTAGCTTTTAATAATTTTTTCTTTTAAGATATTGAAAGGTTTCTGTGTTTTATGCCATACTTCTCCAGCTTTTTCCTATTTCTAGAATTCAAATTTTTGCCTTCTGGTTTTTACAGATTTGAAATTTTTTTTGCCCTTTTTCTTTTCCCGACTCTCTTCAACTGAAAATTTCGACGTTTAAGATTTTCGAAGACTTCTTGTTTTCTACGTCTTGACTTTTCACTCATTTTAATTTTAAGCATATTTGATTTTAAAGAATTTTCTGCTGAGAAAGCTTAAAATTTTCTTAAATTATATATTTTCCGAAATCTCTTCCATTTTCGAAAGTAATTTTTTAACAATTTAGAATATCCCTGTTTTCTTTTACAATGTTGTTTTTTTGGCGTTTTACCTTTTCGCAGCAACTCTTTTTCCGATTTCGAAAATTTTGAAACTTTATATTTTCAAAGATTTTTGTTAACTTATTTTTGTCGTTTTGTGAAAACTTCTCTTTTTGAAAATTTTCCCGATTTTTAGAATTTTTCTATTTGCTTCTTACGAAATATGAATTTTTCGGCCTTTAAGCTTTTACGAAAGCTATTTTTCCGTTTTGAAAAATAAGAAATTCAAACTTTGAAAGACTTCTTAAATGAGTTTTGTGAGTTTTTTGAAATTTTTGCAAGTTGGAAGTTTCAAAGATTTTCATTATCTATTTTTGAACTTTTTGCATTTTTGCATTTTCCCGCCTCGTAGCCATTTCAAAAAAGAAAATCTTCGTATTTAAATTTGTTTCAACTTTTTTGGTATAAATTTGATGTTTTAAAATCTAAAACTTTTAAATAACTTCCTCTTCCTTTTCTCAATCTTCGATGTCTTTCCATTTCAGCATTTAATAATTTTTTCTTTTAAGATATTGAAAGGTCATTGTGTTTTATGGCATACTTCTCCAGCTTTTTCCTATTTCTAGAATACAAATTTTTGCCTTCTGGTTTTTACAGATTTGAAATTTTTTTTGCCCTTTTTCTTTTCCCCACTCTCTTCAACTGAAAATTTCGACGTTTAAGATTTTCGAAGACTTCTTTTTTTCTACGTCTTGACTTTTCACTCATTTTAATTTTAAGCATATTTGATTTTAAAGAATTTTCTGCTGAGAAAGCTTAAAATTTTCTTAAATTATATATTTTCTGAAATCTCTTCCATTTTCGAAAGTAATTTTTTAACAATTTAGAATATCCCTGTTTTCTTTTACAATGTTGTTTTTTTGGCGTTTTACCTTTTCGCAGCAACGCTTTTTCCGATTTCGAAAATTTTGAAACTTTATATTTTCAAAGATTTTTGTTAACTTATTTTTGTCGTTTTGTGAAAACTTCTCTTTTTGAAAATTTTCCCGATTTTTAGAATTTTTCTATTTGCTTCTTACGAAATATGAATTTTTCGGCCTATAAGCTTTTACGAAAGCTATTTTTCCGTTTTGAAAAATAAGAAATTTAAAGTTTGAAAGACTTCTTAAATGAGTTTTGTGAGTTTTTTGAAATTTTTGCAAGTTGGAAGTTTCAAAGATTTTCATTATCTATTTTTGAACTTTTTGCATTTTTGCATTTTCCCGCCTCTTAGCCATTTCAAAAAGAAAACCTTCGTATTTAAATTTGTTTCAACTTTTTTGGTATAAATTTGATGTTTTAAAATCTAAAACTTTTAAATAACTTCCTCTTCCTTTTCTCAATCTTCGATGTCTTTCCATTTCAGCTTTTAATAATTTTTTCTTTTAAGATATTGAAAGGTCATTGTGTTTTATGGCATACTTCTCCAGCTTTTTCCTATTTCTAGAATTCAAATTTTTGCCTTCTGGTTTTTACAGATTTGAAATTTTTTTTGCCCTTTTTCTTTTCCCCACTCTCTTCAACTGAAAATTTCGACGTTTAAGATTTTCGAAGACTTCTTTTTTTCTACGTCTTGACTTTTCACTCATTTTAATTTTAAGCATATTTGATTTTAAAGAATTTTCTGCTGAGAAAGCTTAAAATTTTCTTAAATTATATATTTTCCGAAATCTCTTCCATTTTCGAAAGTAATTTTTTAACAATTTAGAATATCCCTGTTTTCTTTTACAATGTTGTTTTTTTGGCGTTTTACCTTTTCGCAGCAACTCTTTTTCCGATTTCGAATGTTTTGAAACTTTATATTTTCAATGATTTTTGTTAACTTATTTTTGTCGTTTTGTGAAAACTTCTCTTTTTGAAAATTTTCCCAATTTTAGAATTTTTCTATTTGCTTCTTACAAAATATGAATTTTTCGGCCATTAAGCTTTTACGAAAGCTATTTTTCCGTTTTGAAAAAAAAGAAATTCAAACTTTGAAAGACTTTTTAAATGAGTTGTGCAAGTTGAAAGTTTCAAAGATTTTCATTATCTATTTTTGAACTTTTTGCATTTTTGCATTTTCCCGCCTCCTACCCATTTCAAAAAAGAAAATCTTCGTATTTAAACTTGTTTCAACTTTTTTGGTATAAATTTGATGTTTTAAAATCTAAAACTTTTAAATAACTTCCTCTTCCTTTTCTCAATCTTCGATGTCTTTCCATTTCAGCTTTTAATATTTTTTTCTTTTAAGATATTGAAAGGTCATTGTGTTTTATGTCATACTTCTCCAACTTTTTCCTATTTCTAGAATTCAAATTTTTGCCTTCTGGTTTTTACAGATTTGAAATTTTTTTTGCCCTTTTTCTTTTCCCGACTCTCTTCAACTGAAAATTTCGACATTTAAGATTTTCGAAGACTTCTTGTTTTCTACGTCTTGACTTTTCACTCATTTTAATTTTAAGCATATTTGATTTTAAAGAATTTTCTGCTGAAAAAGCTTAAAATTTTCTTAAATTATATATTTTCCGAAATCTCTTCCATTTTCGAAAGTAATTTTTTAACAATTTAGAATATCCCTGTTTTCTTTTACAATGTTGTTTTTTTGGCGTTTTACCTTTTCGCAACAACTCTTTTTCCGATTTCGAAAATTTTGAAACTTTATATTTTCAAAGATTTTTGTTAACTTATTTTTGTCGTTTTGTGAAAACTTCTCTTTTTGAAAATTTTCCCGATTTTTAGAATTTTTCTATTTGCTTCTTACGAAATATGAATTTTTCGGCCTTTAAGCTTTTACGAAAGCTATTTTTCCGTTTTGAAAAATAAGAAATTCAAACTTTGAAAGACTTCTTGAATGAGTTAAGTGAGTTTTTTGAAAATTTTTGCAAGTTGAAAATTTCAAAGATTTTCATTATCTATTTTTGAACATTTTGCATTTTCGCATTTGCCCGCCTTTTAGCCATTTCGAAAAACAAAATCTTCGTATTTAATTTTGTTTCAAATTTTTTTGTATAAATTTGATGTTTTAAAATCTAAAACTTTTAAATAACTTCCTCTTCCTTTTCTCAATCTTCGATGTCTTTCCATTTCAGCTTTTAATAATTTTTTCTTTTAAGATATTGAAAGGTTTCTGTGTTTTATGCCATACTTCTCCAGCTTTTTCCTATTTCTAGAATTCAAAATTTTGCCTTCTGGTTTTTACAGATTTGAAATTTTTTTGGCCGTTTTTCTTTTCCCGACTCTCTTCAACTGAAAATTTCGACGTTTAAGATTTTCGAAGACTTCCTGTTTTCTACGTCTTGACTTTTCACTTATTTTAATTTTAAGCATATTTGATTTTAAAGAATTTTCTGCTGACAAAGCTTAAAATTTTCTTAAATTATATATTTTCCGAAACCTCTTCCATTTTCGAAAGTAATTTTTTAACAATTTAGAATATCCCTGTTTTCTTTTACAATGTTGTTTTTTTGGCGTTTTACCTTTTCGCAGCAACTCTTTTTCCGATTTCGAATGTTTTGAAACTTTATATTTTCAATGATTTTTGTTAACTTATTTTTGTCCTTTTGTGAAAACTTCTCTTTTTGAAAATTTTCCCGATTTTTAGAATTTCCTATTTGCTTCTTACAAAATATGAATTTTCCGACCTTTGAGCTTTTCCAAAAGCTATTTTTCCGTTTTGAAAAATAAGAAATTTAAACTTTGAAAGACTTTTTAAATGAGTTTTGTGAGTTTTTTGAAATTTTTGCAAGTTGGAAGTTTCAAAGATTTTCATTATCTATTTTTGAACTTTTTGCATTTTCGCATTTTCCCGCCTCTTAGCCATTTCAAAAAAGAAAATCTTCGTATTTAAATTTGTTTCAACTTTTTGGGTATAAATTTGATGTTTTAAAATCTAAAACTTTTAAATAACTTCCTCTTCCTTTTCTCAATCTTCGATGTCTTTCCATTTCAGCTTTTAATAATTTTTGCTTTTAAGATATTGAAAGGTCACTGTGTTTTATGCCATACTTCTCAAGCTTTTTCCTATTTCTAGAATTCAAAATTTTGCCTTCTGGTTTTTACAGATTTGAAATTTTTTTGGCCGTTTTTCTTTTCCCCACTCTCTTCAACTGAAAATTTCGACGTTTAAGATTTTCGAAAACTTCCTGTTTTCTACGTCTTGACTTTTCACTCATTTTAATTTTAAGCATATTTGATTTTAAAGAATTTTCTGCTGAGAAATCTTAAAATTTTCTTAAATTATATATTTTCCGAAATCTTTTCCATTTTCGAAAGTAATTTTTTAACAATTTAGAATATCCCTGTTTTCTTTTACAATGTTGTTTTTTTGGCGTTTTCCCTTTTCGCAGCAACTCATTTTTAAATTTCGAAAATTTTGAAAATTTATATTTTCAAAGATTTTTGTTAACTTATATTTGTCGTTTTGTGAAAACTTCTCTTTTTGAAAATTTTCCCAATTTTAGAATTTTTCTATTTGCTTCTTACAAAATATGAATTTTTCGGCCATTAAGCTTTTACGAAAGCTATTTTTCCGTTTTGAAAAAAAAGAAATTCAAACTTTGAAAGACTTTTTAAATGAGTTGTGCAAGTTGAAAGTTTCAAAGATTTTCATTATCTATTTTTGAACTTTTTGCATTTTTGCATTTTCCCGCCTCCTACCCATTTCAAAAAAGAAAATCTTCGTATTTAAACTTGTTTCAACTTTTTTGGTATAAATTTGATGTTTTAAAATCTAAAACTTTTAAATAACTTCCTCTTCCTTTTCTCAATCTTCGATGTCTTTCCATTTCAGCTTTTAATATTTTTTTCTTTTAAGATATTGAAAGGTCATTGTGTTTTATGTCATACTTCTCCAACTTTTTCCTATTTCTAGAATTCAAATTTTTGCCTTCTGGTTTTTACAGATTTGAAATTTTTTTTGCCCTTTTTCTTTTCCCGACTCTCTTCAACTGAAAATTTCGACATTTAAGATTTTCGAAGACTTCTTGTTTTCTACGTCTTGACTTTTCACTCATTTTAATTTTAAGCATATTTGATTTTAAAGAATTTTCTGCTGAAAAAGCTTAAAATTTTCTTAAATTATATATTTTCCGAAATCTCTTCCATTTTCGAAAGTAATTTTTTAACAATTTAGAATATCCCTGTTTTCTTTTACAATGTTGTTTTTTTGGCGTTTTACCTTTTCGCAACAACTCTTTTTCCGATTTCGAAAATTTTGAAACTTTATATTTTCAAAGATTTTTGTTAACTTATTTTTGTCGTTTTGTGAAAACTTCTCTTTTTGAAAATTTTCCCGATTTTTAGAATTTTTCTATTTGCTTCTTACGAAATATGAATTTTTCGGCCTTTAAGCTTTTACGAAAGCTATTTTTTCCGTTTTGAAAAATAAGAAATTCAAACTTTGAAAGACTTCTTGAATGAGTTAAGTGAGTTTTTTGAAAATTTTTGCAAGTTGAAAATTTCAAAGATTTTCATTATCTATTTTTGAACATTTTGCATTTTCGCATTTGCCCGCCTTTTAGCCATTTCGAAAAACAAAATCTTCGTATTTAATTTTGTTTCAAATTTTTTTGTATAAATTTGATGTTTTAAAATCTAAAACTTTTAAATAACTTCCTCTTCCTTTTCTCAATCTTCGATGTCTTTCCATTTCAGCTTTTAATAATTTTTTCTTTTAAGATATTGAAAGGTTTCTGTGTTTTATGCCATACTTCTCCAGCTTTTTCCTATTTCTAGAATTCAAAATTTTGCCTTCTGGTTTTTACAGATTTGAAATTTTTTTGGCCGTTTTTCTTTTCCCGACTCTCTTCAACTGAAAATTTCGACGTTTAAGATTTTCGAAGACTTCCTGTTTTCTACGTCTTGACTTTTCACTTATTTTAATTTTAAGCATATTTGATTTTAAAGAATTTTCTGCTGACAAAGCTTAAAATTTTCTTAAATTATATATTTTCCGAAACCTCTTCCATTTTCGAAAGTAATTTTTTAACAATTTAGAATATCCCTGTTTTCTTTTACAATGTTGTTTTTTTGGCGTTTTACCTTTTCGCAGCAACTCTTTTTCCGATTTCGAATGTTTTGAAACTTTATATTTTCAATGATTTTTGTTAACTTATTTTTGTCCTTTTGTGAAAACTTCTCTTTTTGAAAATTTTCCCGATTTTTAGAATTTCCTATTTGCTTCTTACAAAATATGAATTTTCCGACCTTTGAGCTTTTCCAAAAGCTATTTTTCCGTTTTGAAAAATAAGAAATTTAAACTTTGAAAGACTTTTTAAATGAGTTTTGTGAGTTTTTTGAAATTTTTGCAAGTTGGAAGTTTCAAAGATTTTCATTATCTATTTTTGAACTTTTTGCATTTTCGCATTTTCCCGCCTCTTAGCCATTTCAAAAAAGAAAATCTTCGTATTTAAATTTGTTTCAACTTTTTGGGTATAAATTTGATGTTTTAAAATCTAAAACTTTTAAATAACTTCCTCTTCCTTTTCTCAATCTTCGATGTCTTTCCATTTCAGCTTTTAATAATTTTTGCTTTTAAGATATTGAAAGGTCACTGTGTTTTATGCCATACTTCTCAAGCTTTTTCCTATTTCTAGAATTCAAAATTTTGCCTTCTGGTTTTTACAGATTTGAAATTTTTTTTGCCGTTTTTCTTTTCCCCACTCTCTTCAACTGAAAATTTCGACGTTTAAGATTTTCGAAAACTTCCTGTTTTCTACGTCTTGACTTTTCACTCATTTTAATTTTAAGCATATTTGATTTTAAAGAATTTTCTGCTGAGAAATCTTAAAATTTTCTTAAATTATATATTTTCCGAAATCTTTTCCATTTTCGAAAGTAATTTTTTAACAATTTAGAATATCCCTGTTTTCTTTTACAATGTTGTTTTTTTGGCGTTTTCCCTTTTCGCAGCAACTCATTTTTAAATTTCGAAAATTTTGAAAATTTATATTTTCAAAGATTTTTGTTAACTTATATTTGTCGTTTTGTGAAAACTTCTCTTTTTGAAAATTTTCCCAATTTTAGAATTTTTCTATTTGCTTCTTACAAAATATGAATTTTTCGGCCATTAAGCTTTTACGAAAGCTATTTTTCCGTTTTGAAAAATAAGAAATTTAAACTTTGAAAGACTTTTTAAATGAGTTGTGCAAGTTGGAAGTTTCAAAGATTTTTATTATCTATTTTGAACTTTTTGCATTTTCGCATTTTCCCGCCTCTTAGCCATTTCAAAAAAGAAAATCTTCGTATTTAAATTTGTTTCAACTTTTTTGGTATAAATTTGATGTTTTAAAATCTAAAACTGTTAAATAACTTACTCTTCGTTTTTTCAATCTTCGATGTTTTTCTATTTCAGCTTTTAACAATTTTTTCTTTTAAGATATTGAAAGGTCACTGTCTTTTATGCCATACTTGTCCAGCTTTTTCCTATTTCTAGAATTCAAATTTTTGCCTTCTGGTTTTTACAGATTTGAAATTTTTTTTGCCCTTTTTCTTTTCCCGACTCTCTTCAACTCAAAATTTCGACGTTTAAGATTTTCGAAGACTTCGTGTTTTCTACGTCTTGACTTTTCACTCATTTTAATTTTAAGCATATTTGATTTTAAAGAATTTTCTGCTGAGAAAGCTTAAAATTTTCTTAAATTATATATTTTCCGAAATCTCTTCCATTTTCGAAAGTAATTTTTTAACAATTTAGAATATCCCTGTTTTCTTTTACAATGTTGTTTTTTTGGCGTTTTACCTTTTCGCAGCAACTCTTTTTCCGATTTCGAAAATTTTGAAACTTTATATTTTCAAAGATTTTTGTTAACTTATTTTTGTCGTTTTGTGAAAACTTCTCTTTTTGAAAATTTTCCCCGATTTTTAGAATTTTTCTATTTGCTTCTTACGAAATATGAATTTTTCGGCCTTTAAGCTTTTACGAAAGCTATTTTTCCGTTTTGAAAAATAAGAAATTCAAACTTTGAAAGACTTCTTGAATGAGTTAAGTGAGTTTTTTGAAAATTTTTGCAAGTTGAAAATTTCAAAGATTTTCATTATCTATTTTTGAACATTTTGCATTTTCGCATTTGCCCGCCTTTTAGCCATTTCGAAAAACAAAATCTTCGTATTTAATTTTGTTTCAAATTTTTTTGTATAAATTTGATGTTTTAAAATCTAAAACTTTTAAATAACTTCCTCTTCCTTTTCTCAATCTTCGATGTCTTTCCATTTCAGCTTTTAATAATTTTTTCTTTTAAGATATTGAAAGGTTTCTGTGTTTTATGCCATACTTCTCCAGCTTTTTCCTATTTCTAGAATTCAAAATTTTGCCTTCTGGTTTTTACAGATTTGAAATTTTTTTGGCCGTTTTTCTTTTCCCGACTCTCTTCAACTGAAAATTTCGACGTTTAAGATTTTCGAAGACTTCCTGTTTTCTACGTCTTGACTTTTCACTTATTTTAATTTTAAGCATATTTGATTTTAAAGAATTTTCTGCTGACAAAGCTTAAAATTTTCTTAAATTATATATTTTCCGAAACCTCTTCCATTTTCGAAAGTAATTTTTTAACAATTTAGAATATCCCTGTTTTCTTTTACAATGTTGTTTTTTTGGCGTTTTACCTTTTCGCAGCAACTCTTTTTCCGATTTCGAATGTTTTGAAACTTTATATTTTCAATGATTTTTGTTAACTTATTTTTGTCGTTTTGTGAAAACTTCTCTTTTTGAAAATTTTCCCGATTTTTAGAATTTCCTATTTGCTTCTTACAAAATATGAATTTTCCGACCTTTGAGCTTTTCCAAAAGCTATTTTTCCGTTTTGAAAAATAAGAAATTTAAACTTTGAAAGACTTTTTAAATGAGTTTTGTGAGTTTTTTGAAATTTTTGCAAGTTGGAAGTTTCAAAGATTTTCATTATCTATTTTTGAACTTTTTGCATTTTCGCATTTTCCCGCCTCTTAGCCATTTCAAAAAAGAAAATCTTCGTATTTAAATTTGTTTCAACTTTTTGGGTATAAATTTGATGTTTTAAAATCTAAAACTTTTAAATAACTTCCTCTTCCTTTTCTCAATCTTCGATGTCTTTCCATTTCAGCTTTTAATAATTTTTGCTTTTAAGATATTGAAAGGTCACTGTGTTTTATGCCATACTTCTCAAGCTTTTTCCTATTTCTAGAATTCAAAATTTTGCCTTCTGGTTTTTACAGATTTGAAATTTTTTTTGCCGTTTTTCTTTTCCCCACTCTCTTCAACTGAAAATTTCGACGTTTAAGATTTTCGAAAACTTCCTGTTTTCTACGTCTTGACTTTTCACTCATTTTAATTTTAAGCATATTTGATTTTAAAGAATTTTCTGCTGAGAAATCTTAAAATTTTCTTAAATTATATATTTTCCGAAATCTTTTCCATTTTCGAAAGTAATTTTTTAACAATTTAGAATATCCCTGTTTTCTTTTACAATGTTGTTTTTTTGGCGTTTTCCCTTTTCGCAGCAACTCATTTTTAAATTTCGAAAATTTTGAAAATTTATATTTTCAAAGATTTTTGTTAACTTATATTTGTCGTTTTGTGAAAACTTCTCTTTTTGAAAATTTTCCCAATTTTAGAATTTTTCTATTTGCTTCTTACAAAATATGAATTTTTCGGCCATTAAGCTTTTACGAAAGCTATTTTTCCGTTTTGAAAAATAAGAAATTTAAACTTTGAAAGACTTTTTAAATGAGTTGTGCAAGTTGGAAGTTTCAAAGATTTTTATTATCTATTTTTGAACTTTTTGCATTTTCGCATTTTCCCGCCTCTTAGCCATTTCAAAAAAGAAAATCTTCGTATTTAAATTTGTTTCAACTTTTTTGGTATAAATTTGATGTTTTAAAATCTAAAACTGTTAAATAACTTACTCTTCGTTTTTTCAATCTTCGATGTTTTTCTATTTCAGCTTTTAACAATTTTTTCTTTTAAGATATTGAAAGGTCACTGTCTTTTATGCCATACTTGTCCAGCTTTTTCCTATTTCTAGAATTCAAATTTTTGCCTTCTGGTTTTTACAGATTTGAAATTTTTTTTGCCCTTTTTCTTTTCCCGACTCTCTTCAACTCAAAATTTCGACGTTTAAGATTTTCGAAGACTTCGTGTTTTCTACGTCTTGACTTTTCACTCATTTTAATTTTAAGCATATTTGATTTTAAAGAATTTTCTGCTGAGAAAGCTTAAAATTTTCTTAAATTATATATTTTCCGAAATCTCTTCCATTTTCGAAAGTAATTTTTTAACAATTTAGAATATCCCTGTTTTCTTTTACAATGTTGTTTTTTTGGCGTTTTACCTTTTCGCAGCAACTCTTTTTCCGATTTCGAAAATTTTGAAACTTTATATTTTCAAAGATTTTTGTTAACTTATTTTTGTCGTTTTGTGAAAACTTCTCTTTTTGAAAATTTTCCCGATTTTTAGAATTTTTCTATTTGCTTCTTACGAAATATGAATTTTTCGGCCTTTAAGCTTTTACGAAAGCTATTTTTCCGTTTTGAAAAATAAGAAATTCAAACTTTGAAAGACTTCTTGAATGAGTTAAGTGAGTTTTTTGAAAATTTTTGCAAGTTGAAAATTTCAAAGATTTTCATTATCTATTTTTGAACATTTTGCATTTTCGCATTTGCCCGCCTTTTAGCCATTTCGAAAAACAAAATCTTCGTATTTAATTTTGTTTCAAATTTTTTTGTATAAATTTGATGTTTTAAAATCTAAAACTTTTAAATAACTTCCTCTTCCTTTTCTCAATCTTCGATGTCTTTCCATTTCAGCTTTTAATAATTTTTTCTTTTAAGATATTGAAAGGTTTCTGTGTTTTATGCCATACTTCTCCAGCTTTTTCCTATTTCTAGAATTCAAAATTTTGCCTTCTGGTTTTTACAGATTTGAAATTTTTTTGGCCGTTTTTCTTTTCCCGACTCTCTTCAACTGAAAATTTCGACGTTTAAGATTTTCGAAGACTTCCTGTTTTCTACGTCTTGACTTTTCACTTATTTTAATTTTAAGCATATTTGATTTTAAAGAATTTTCTGCTGACAAAGCTTAAAATTTTCTTAAATTATATATTTTCCGAAACCTCTTCCATTTTCGAAAGTAATTTTTTAACAATTTAGAATATCCCTGTTTTCTTTTACAATGTTGTTTTTTTGGCGTTTTACCTTTTCGCAGCAACTCTTTTTCCGATTTCGAATGTTTTGAAACTTTATATTTTCAATGATTTTTGTTAACTTATTTTTGTCGTTTTGTGAAAACTTCTCTTTTTGAAAATTTTCCCGATTTTTAGAATTTCCTATTTGCTTCTTACAAAATATGAATTTTCCGACCTTTGAGCTTTTCCAAAAGCTATTTTTCCGTTTTGAAAAATAAGAAATTTAAACTTCGAAAGACTTTTTAAATTAGTTTTGTGAGTTTTTTGAAATTTTTGCAAGTTGGAAGTTTCAAAGATTTTCATTATCTATTTTTGAACTTTTTGCATTTTCGCATTTTCCCGCCTCTTAGCCATTTTCAAAAAGAAAATCTTCGTATTTAAATTTGTTTCAACTTTTTGGGTATAAATTTGATGTTTTAAAATCTAAAACTTTTAAATAACTTCCTCTTCCTTTTCTCAATCTTCGATGTCTTTCCATTTCAGCTTTTAATATTTTTTGCTTTTAAGATATTGAAAGGTCACTGTGTTTTATGCCATACTTCTCAAGCTTTTTCCTATTTCTAGAATTCAAAATTTTGCCTTCTGGTTTTTACAGATTTGAAATTTTTTTTGCCGTTTTTCTTTTCCCCACTCTCTTCAACTGAAAATTTCGACGTTTAAGATTTTCGAAAACTTCCTGTTTTCTACGTCTTGACTTTTCACTCATTTTAATTTTAAGCATATTTGATTTTAAAGAATTTTCTGCTGAGAAATCTTAAAATTTTCTTAAATTATATATTTTCCGAAATCTTTTCCATTTTCGAAAGTAATTTTTTAACAATTTAGAATATCCCTGTTTTCTTTTACAATGTTGTTTTTTTGGCGTTTTCCCTTTTCGCAGCAACTCATTTTTAAATTTCGAAAATTTTGAAAATTTATATTTTCAAAGATTTTTGTTAACTTATATTTGTCGTTTTGTGAAAACTTCTCTTTTTGAAAATTTTCCCAATTTTAGAATTTTTCTATTTGCTTCTTACAAAATATGAATTTTTCGGCCATTAAGCTTTTACGAAAGCTATTTTTCCGTTTTGAAAAATAAGAAATTTAAACTTTGAAAGACTTTTTAAATGAGTTGTGCAAGTTGAAAGTTTCAAAGATTTTCATTATCTATTTTTGAACTTTTTGCATTTTTGCATTTTCCCGCCTCCTACCCATTTCAAAAAAGAAAATCTTCGTATTTAAACTTGTTTCAACTTTTTTGGTATAAATTTGATGTTTTAAAATCTAAAACTTTTAAATAACTTCCTCTTCCTTTTCTCAATCTTCGATGTCTTTCCATTTCAGCTTTTAATATTTTTTTCTTTTAAGATATTGAAAGGTCATTGTGTTTTATGTCATACTTCTCCAGCTTTTTCCTATTTCTAGAATTCAAATTTTTGCCTTCTGGTTTTTACAGATTTGAAATTTTTTTTGCCCTTTTTCTTTTCCCGACTCTCTTCAACTGAAAATTTCGACGTTTAAGATTTTCAAAGACTTCTTGTTTTCTACGTCTTGACTTTTCACTCATTTTAATTTTAAGCATATTTGATTTTATAGAATTTTCTGCTGAGAAAGCTTAAAATTTTCTTAAATTATATATTTTCCGAAATCTCTTCCATTTTCGAAAGTAATTTTTTAACAATTTAGAATATCCCTGTTTTCTTTTACAATGTTGTTTTTTTGGCGTTTTACCTTTTCGCAGCAACTCTTTTTCCGATTTCGAAAATTTTGAAACTTTATATTTTCAAAGATTTTTGTTAACTTATTTTTGTTGTTTTGTGAAAACTTCTCTTTTTGAAAATTTTCCCGATTTTTAGAATTTTTCTATTTGCTTCTTACGAAATATGAATTTTTCGGCCTTTAAGCTTTTACGAAAGCTATTTTTTCCGTTTTGAAAAATAAGAAATTCAAACTTTGAAAGACTTCTTGAATGAGTTAAGTGAGTTTTTTGAAAATTTTTGCAAGTTGAAAATTTCAAAGATTTTCATTATCTATTTTTGAACATTTTGCATTTTCGCATTTGCCCGCCTTTTAGCCATTTCGAAAAACAAAATCTTCGTATTTAATTTTGTTTCAAATTTTTTTGTATAAATTTGATGTTTTAAAATCTAAAACTTTTAAATAACTTCCTCTTCCTTTTCTCAATCTTCGATGTCTTTCCATTTCAGCTTTTAATATTTTTTTCTTTTAAGATATTGAAAGGTTTCTGTGTTTTATGCCATACTTCTCCAGCTTTTTCCTATTTCTAGAATTCAAAATTTTGCCTTCTGGTTTTTACAGATTTGAAATTTTTTTGGCCGTTTTTCTTTTCCCGACTCTCTTCAACTGAAAATTTCGACGTTTAAGATTTTCGAAGACTTCCTGTTTTCTACGTCTTGACTTTTCACTTATTTTAATTTTAAGCATATTTGATTTTAAAGAATTTTCTGCTGACAAAGCTTAAAATTTTCTTAAATTATATATTTTCCGAAACCTCTTCCATTTTCGAAAGTAATTTTTTAACAATTTAGAATATCCCTGTTTTCTTTTACAATGTTGTTTTTTTGGCGTTTTACCTTTTCGCAGCAACTCTTTTTCCGATTTCGAATGTTTTGAAACTTTATATTTTCAATGATTTTTGTTAACTTATTTTTGTCGTTTTGTGAAAACTTCTCTTTTTGAAAATTTTCCCGATTTTTAGAATTTCCTATTTGCTTCTTACAAAATATGAATTTTCCGACCTTTGAGCTTTTCCAAAAGCTATTTTTTCCGTTTTGAAAAATAAGAAATTTAAACTTCGAAAGACTTTTTAAATTAGTTTTGTGAGTTTTTTGAAATTTTTGCAAGTTGGAAGTTTCAAAGATTTTCATTATCTATTTTTGAACTTTTTGCATTTTCGCATTTTCCCGCCTCTTAGCCATTTCAAAAAAGAAAATCTTCGTATTTAAATTTGTTTCAACTTTTTGGGTATAAATTTGATGTTTTAAAATCTAAAACTTTTAAATAACTTCCTCTTCCTTTTCTCAATCTTCGATGTCTTTCCATTTCAGCTTTTAATAATTTTTGCTTTTAAGATATTGAAAGGTCACTGTGTTTTATGCCATACTTCTCAAGCTTTTTCCTATTTCTAGAATTCAAAATTTTGCCTTCTGGTTTTTACAGATTTGAAATTTTTTTTGCCGTTTTTCTTTTCCCCACTCTCTTCAACTGAAAATTTCGACGTTTAAGATTTTCGAAAACTTCCTGTTTTCTACGTCTTGACTTTTCACTCATTTTAATTTTAAGCATATTTGATTTTAAAGAATTTTCTGCTGAGAAATCTTAAAATTTTCTTAAATTATATATTTTCCGAAATCTCTTCCATTTTCGAAAGTAATTTTTTAACAATTTAGAATATCCCTGTTTTCTTTTACAATGTTGTTTTTTTGGCGTTTTCCCTTTTCGCAGCAACTCATTTTTAAATTTCGAAAATTTTGAAAATTTATATTTTCAAAGATTTTTGTTAACTTATATTTGTCGTTTTGTGAAAACTTCTCTTTTTGAAAATTTTCCCAATTTTAGAATTTTTCTATTTGCTTCTTACAAAATATGAATTTTTCGGCCATTAAGCTTTTACGAAAGCTATTTTTCCGTTTTGAAAAATAAGAAATTTAAACTTTGAAAGACTTTTTAAATGAGTTGTGCAAGTTGAAAGTTTCAAAGATTTTCATTATCTATTTTTGAACTTTTTGCATTTTTGCATTTTCCCGCCTCCTACCCATTTCAAAAAAGAAAATCTTCGTATTTAAACTTGTTTCAACTTTTTTGGTATAAATTTGATGTTTTAAAATCTAAAACTTTTAAATAACTTCCTCTTCCTTTCTCAATCTTCGATGTCTTTCCATTTCAGCTTTTAATATTTTTTTCTTTTAAGATATTGAAAGGTCATTGTGTTTTATGTCATACTTCTCCAGCTTTTTCCTATTTCTAGAATTCAAATTTTTGCCTTCTGGTTTTTACAGATTTGAAATTTTTTTTGCCCTTTTTCTTTTACCGACTCTCTTCAACTGAAAATTTCGACGTTTAAGATTTTCAAAGACTTCTTGTTTTCTACGTCTTGACTTTTCACTCATTTTAATTTTAAGCATATTTGATTTTAAAGAATTTTCTGCTGAGAAAGCTTAAAATTTTCTTAAATTATATATTTTCCGAAATCTCTTCCATTTTCGAAAGTAATTTTTTAACAATTTAGAATATCCCTGTTTTCTTTTACAATGTTGTTTTTTTGGCGTTTTACCTTTTCGCAGCAACTCTTTTTCCGATTTCGAAAATTTTGAAACTTTATATTTTCAAAGATTTTTGTTAACTTATTTTTGTCGTTTTGTGAAAACTTCTCTTTTTGAAAATTTTCCCGTTTTTTAGAATTTTTCTATTTGCTTCTTACGAAATATGAATTTTTCGGCCTTTGAGCTTTTACGAAAGCTATTTTTCCGTTTTGAAAAATAAGAAATTCAAACTTTGAAAGACTTCTTGAATGAGTTAAGTGAGTTTTTTGAAAATTTTTGCAAGTTGAAAATTTCAAAGATTTTCATTATCTATTTTTGAACATTTTGCATTTTCTCATTTGCCCGCCTTTTAGCCATTTCGAAAAACAAAATCTTCGTATTTAATTTTGTTTCAACTTTTTTTGTATAAATTTGATGTTTTAAAATCTAAAACTTTTAAATAACTTCCTCTTCCTTTTCTCAATCTTCGATGTCTTTCCATTTCAGCTTTTAATAATTTTTTCTTTTAAGATATTGAAGGTGTCTGTGTTTTATGCCATACTTCTCCAGCTTTTTCCTATTTCTAGAATTCAAATTTTTGCCTTCTGGTTTTTACAGATTTGAAATTTTTTTTGCCCTTTTTCTTTTCCCGACTCTCTTCAACTGAAAATTTCGACGTTTAAGATTTTCGAAGACTTCTTGTTTTCTACGTCTTGACTTTTCACTCATTTTAATTTTAAGCATATTTGATTTTAAAGAATTTTCTGCTGAAAAAGCTTAAAATTTTCTTAAATTATATATTTTCCGAAATCTCTTCCATTTTCGAAAGTAATTTTTTAACAATTTAGAATATCCCTGTTTTCTTTTACAATGTTGTTTTTTTTGGCGTTTTACCTTTTCGCAGCAACTCTTTTTCCGATTTCGAATGTTTTGAAACTTTATATTTTCAATGATTTTTGTTAACTTATTTTTGTCCTTTTGTGACAACTTCTCTTTTTGAAAATTTTCCCAATTTTAGAATTTTTCTATTTGCTTCTTACAAAATATGAATTTTTCGGCCTTTAAGCTTTTACGAAAGCTATTTTTTCCGTTTTGAAAAATAAGAAATTTAAACTTTGAAAGACTTTTTAAATGAGTTTTGTGAGTTTTTTGAAATTTTTGCAAGTTGGAAGTTTCAAAGATTTTCATTATCTATTTTTGAACTTTTTGCATTTTCGCATTTTCCCGCCTCTTAGCCATTTCAAAAAAGAAAATCTTCGTATTTAAATTTGTTTCAACTTTTTGGGTATAAATTTGATGTTTTAAAATCTAAAACTGTTAAATAACTTCCTCTTCATTTTTTCAATCTTCGATGTTTTTCTATTTCAGCTTTTAACAATTTTTCTTTTAAGATATTTAAAGGTCACTGTGTTTTATGCCATACTCCTCCAGCTTTTTCCTATTTCTAGAATTCAAATTTTTGCCTTCTAGTTTTTACAGATTTGAAATTTTTTTTGCCCTTTTTCTTTTCCCGACTCTCTTCAACTGAAAATTTCGACGTTTAAGATTTTCGAAGACTTCCTGTTTTTTACGTCTTGACTTTTCACTTATTTTAATTTTAAGCATATCTGATTTTAAAGAATTTTCTGCTGACAAAGCTTAAAATTTTCTTAAATTATATATTTTCCGAAATCTCTTCCATTTTCGAAAGTAATTTTTTAACAATTTAGAATATCCCTGTTTTCTTTTACAATGTTGTTTTTTTGGCGTTTTACCTTTTCGCAGCAACTCTTTTTCCGATTTCGAATGTTTTGAAACTTTATATTTTCAATGATTTTTGTTAACTTATTTTTGTCCTTTTGTGAAAACTTCTCTTTTTGAAAATTTTCCCGATTTTTAGAATTTCCTATTTGCTTCTTACAAAATATGAATTTTCCGACCTTTGAGCTTTTCCAAAAGCTATTTTTTCCATTTTGAAAAATAAGAAATTTAAACTTTGAAAGACTTTTTAAATGAGTTGTGCAAGTTGGAAGTTTCAAAGATTTTCATTATCTATTTTTGAACATTTTGCATTTTCGCATTTGCCCGCCTTTTAGCCATTTCAAAAAAGAAAATCTTCGTATTTAATTTTGTTTCAACTTTTTTTGTATAAATTTGATGTTTTAAAATCTAAAACTTTTAAATAACTTCCTCTTCCTTTTCTCAATCTTCAATGTCTTTCCATTTCAGCTTTTAATAATTTTTTCTTTTAAGATATTGAAAGGTCACTGTGTTTTATGCCATACATCTCCAGCTTTTTCCTATTTCTAGAATTCAAATTTTTGCCTTCTGGTATTTACAGATTTGAAATTTTTTTTGCCCTTTTTCTTTTACCGACTCTCTTCAACTGAAAATTTCGACGTTTAAGATTTTCGAAGACTTCCTGTTTTCTACGTCTTGACTTTTCACACATTTTAATTTTAAGCATATTTGATTTTAAAGAATTTTCTGCTGAAAAAGCTTAAAATTTTCTTAAATTATATATTTTCCGAAATCTCTTCCATTTTCGAAAGTAATTTTTTAACAATTTAGAATATCCCTGTTTTCTTTTACAATGTTGTTTTTTTGGCGTTTTAACCTTTTCGCAGCAACTCTTTTTCCGATTTCGAAAATTTTGAAACTTTATATTTTCAAAGATTTTTGTTAACTTATTTTTGTCGTTTTGTGAAAACTTCTCTTTTTGAAAATTTTCCCGATTTTTAGAATTTTTCTATTTGCTTCTTACAAAATATGAATTTTCCGACCTTTGAGCTTTTCCAAAAGCTATTTTTCCATTTTGAAAAATAAGAAATTCAAACTTTGAAAGACTTCTTGAATGAATTATGTGAGTTTTTTGAAAATTTTTGCAAGTTGAAAATTTCAAAGATTTTCCTTATCTATTTTTGAACATTTTGCATTTTCGCATTTGCCCGCCTTTTAGCCATTTCCAAAAAGAAAATCTTCGTATTTAATTTTGTTTCAACTTTTTTTGTATAAATTTGATGTTTTAAAATCTAAAACTTTTAAATAACTTCCTCTTCCTTTTCTCAATCTTCGATGTCTTTCCTTTTCAGCTTTTAATAATTTTTTCTTTTAAGATATTGAAAGGTCACTGTTTTTTATGTCATACATCTCCAGCTTTTTCCTATTTCTAGAATTCAAATTTTTGCCTTCTGGTATTTACAGATTTGAAATTTTTTTTTGCCCTTTTTCTTTTCCCGACTCTCTTCAACTGAAAATTTCGACGTTTAAGATTTTCGAAGACTTCCTGTTTTCTACGTCTTGACTTTTCACTCATTTTAATTTTAAGCATATTTGATTTTAAAGAATTTTCTGCTGAAAAAGCTTAAAATTTTCTTAAATTATATATTTTCCGAAATCTCTTCCATTTTCGAAAGTAATTTTTTAACAATTTAGAATATCCCTGTTTTCTTTTACAATGTTGTTTTTTTGGCGTTTTACCTTTTCGCAGCAACTCTTTTTCCGATTTCGAATGTTTTGAAACTTTATATTTTCAATGATTTTTGTTAACTTATTTTTGTCCTTTTGTGAAAACTTCTCTTTTTGAAAATTTTCCCGATTTTTAGAATTTCCTATTTGCTTCTTACAAAATATGAATTTTCCGACCTTTGAGCTTTTCCAAAAGCTATTTTTCCATTTTGAAAAATAAGAAATTTAAACTTTGAAAGACTTTTTAAATGAGTTGTGCAAGTTGGAAGTTTCAAAGATTTTCATTATCTATTTTTGAACATTTTGCATTTTCGCATTTGCCCGCCTTTTAGCCATTTCCAAAAAGAAAATCTTCGTATTTAATTTTGTTTCAACTTTTTTTGTATAAATTTGATGTTTTAAAATCTAAAACTTTTAAATAACTTCCTCTTCCTTTTCTCAATCTTCAATGTCTTTCCATTTCAGCTTTTAATAATTTTTTCTTTTAAGATATTGAAAGGTCACTGTGTTTTATGCCATACATCTCCAGCTTTTTCCTATTTCTAGAATTCAAATTTTTGCCTTCTGGTATTTACAGATTTGAAATTTTTTTTGCCCTTTTTCTTTTACCGACTCTCTTCAACTGAAAATTTCGACGTTTAAGATTTTCGAAGACTTCCTGTTTTCTACGTCTTGACTTTTCACACATTTTAATTTTAAGCATATTTGATTTTAAAGAATTTTCTGCTGAAAAAGCTTAAAATTTTCTTAAATTATATATTTTCCGAAATCTCTTCCATTTTCGAAAGTAATTTTTTAACAATTTAGAATATCCCTGTTTTCTTTTACAATGTTGTTTTTTTGGCGTTTTACCTTTTCGCAGCAACTCTTTTTCCGATTTCGAAAATTTTGAAACTTTATATTTTCAAAGATTTTTGTTAACTTATTTTTGTCGTTTTGTGAAAACTTCTCTTTTTGAAAATTTTCCCGATTTTTAGAATTTTTCTATTTGCTTCCTACAAAATATGAATTTTCCGACCTTTGAGCTTTTCCAAAAGCTATTTTTCCATTTTGAAAAATAAGAAATTCAAACTTTGAAAGACTTCTTGAATGAATTATGTGAGTTTTTTGAAAATTTTTGCAAGTTGAAAATTTCAAAGATTTTCATTATCTATTTTTGAACATTTTGCATTTTCGCATTTGCCCGCCTTTTAGCCATTTCCAAAAAGAAAATCTTCGTATTTAATTTTGTTTCAACTTTTTTTGTATAAATTTGATGTTTTAAAATCTAAAACTTTTAAATAACTTCCTCTTCCTTTTCTCAATCTTCGATGTCTTTCCTTTTCAGCTTTTAATAATTTTTTCTTTTAAGATATTGAAAGGTCACTGTGTTTTATGCCATACATCTCCAGCTTTTTCCTATTTCTAGAATTCAAATTTTTGCCTTCTGGTATTTACAGATTTGAAATTTTTTTTGCCCTTTTTCTTTTCCCGACTCTCTTCAACTGAAAATTTCGACGTTTAAGATTTTCGAAGACTTCCTGTTTTCTACGTCTTGACTTTTCACTCATTTTAATTTAAGCATATTTGATTTAAAGAATTTTCTGCTGAAAAAGCTTAAAATTTTCTTAAATTATATATTTTCCGAAATCTTTTCCATTTTCAAAAGTAATTTTTTAACAATTTAGAATATCCCTGTTTTCTTTTAAAATGTTGTTTTTTTGGCGTTTTCCCTTTTCGCAGCAACTCATTTTTAAATTTCGAAAATTTTGAAACTTTATATTTTGAAAGATTTTTGTTAACTTATATTTGTCGTTTTGTGAAAACTTCTCTTTTTGAAAATTTTCCCAATTTTAGAATTTTTCTATTTGCTTCTTACAAAATATGAATTTTTCGGCCATTAAGCTTTTACGAAAGCTATTTTTCCGTTTTGAAAAATAAGAAATTTAAAACTTTGAAAGACTTTTTAAATGAGTTGTGCAAGTTGGAAGTTTCAAAGATTTTCATTATCTATTTTTGAACATTTTGCATTTTCGCGTTTTCCCGCCTCTTAGCCATTTCAAAAAAGAAAATCTTTGTATTTAAATTTGTTTCAAACTTTTTTGGTATAAATTTGATGTTTTAAAATCTAAAACTTTTAAATAACTTCCTCTTCCTTTTCTCAATCTTCGATGTCTTTCCATTTCAGCTTTTAATAATTTTTTCTTTTAAGATATTGAAAGGTCACTGTGTTTTATGCCATACTTCTCCAGCTTTTTCCTATTTCTAGAATTCAAATTTTGCCTTCTGGTATTTACAGATTTGAAATTTTTTTTGCCTTTTTTCTTTTCCCGACTCTCTTCAACTGAAAATTTCGACGTTTAAGATTTTCGAAGACTTCCTGTTTTCTACGTCTTGAGTTTTCACTCATTTTAATTTTAAGCTTATTTGATTTTAAAGAATTTTCTGCTGAAAAAGCTTAAAATTTTCTTAAATTATATATTTTCCGAAATCTCTTCCATTTTCGAAAGTAATTTTTTAACAATTTAGAATATACCTGTTTTCTTTTACAATGTTGTTTTTTTGGCGTTTTACCTTTTCGCAGCAACTCTTTTTCCGATTTCGAAAATTTTGAAACTTTATATTTTCAAAGATTTTTGTTAACTTATTTTTGTCGTTTTGTGAAAACTTCTCTTTTTGAAAATTTTCCCCGATTTTTAGAATTTTTCTATTTGCTTCTTACGAAATATGAATTTTCCGACCTTTGAGCTTTTCCAAAAGCTATTTTTCCATTTGAAAAATAAGAAATTCAAACTTTGAAAGACTTCTTGAATGAGTTATGTGAGTTTTTTGAAAATTTTTGCAAGTTGAAAATTTCAAAGATTTTCATTATCTATTTTGAACATTTTGCATTTTCGCATTTGCCCGCCTTTTAGCCATTTCAAAAAAGAAAATCTTCGTATTTAATTTCGTTTCAACTTTTTGGTATAAATTTGATGTTTTAAAATCTAAAACTTTTAAATAACTTCCTCTTCCTTTTCTCAATCTTCGATGTCTTTCCATTTCAGCTTTTAATAATTTTTTCTATTAAGATATTGAAAGGTAACTGTGTTTTATGCCATACTTCTCCAGCTTTTTCCTATTTCTAGAATTCAAAATTTTGACTTCTGGTTTTTACAGATTTGAAATTTTTTTTGCCCTTTTTCTTTTCCCGACTCTCTTCAACTGAAAATTTCGACGTTTAAGATTTTGGAAGACTTCCTGTTTTCGACGTCTTGACTTTTCACTCATTTTAATTTTAAGCATATTTGATTTTAAAGAATTTTCTGCTGAAAAAGCTTAAAATTTTCTTAAATTATATATTTTCCGAAATCTCTTCCATTTTCGAAAGTAATTTTTTACCCAGTTAGAATATCCCTGTTTTCTTTTACGATGTTTTTTGTTTGGCGTTTTACCTTTTCGCAGCAACTCTTTTTCCGATTTCGAAAATTTGAAACTTTATATTTTCAAAGATTTTTGTTAACTTATTTTTGTCGTTTTGTGAAAACTTCTCTTTTGAAAATTTTCCCGATTTTTAGAATTTCCTATTTGCTTCTTACGAAATATGAATTTTTCGACCTTTGAGCTTTTCCAAAAGCTATTTTTCCATTTTGAAAAATAAGAAATTCAAACTTTGAAAGACTTCTTGAATGAGTTATGTGAGTTTTTGAAAATTTTTGCAAGTTTAAAATTTCAAAGATTTCATTATCTATTTTTGAACATTTTGTATTTCGCATTTGCCCGCCTTTTAGCCATTTCAAAAAAGAAAATCTTCGTATTTAATTTTGTTTCAACTTTTTTGGTATAAATTTGATGTTTTAAAATCTAAAACTTTTAAATAACTTCCTCTTCCTTTTCTCAATCTTCGATGTCTTTTCCATTTCAGCTTTTAATAATTTTTTCTTTTAAGATATTGAAAGGTCACTGTGTTTTATGCCATACTTCTCCAGCTTTTTCCTATTTCTAGAATTCAAATTTTTGCCTTCTGGTATTTACAGATTTGAAATTTTTTTTGCCCTTTTTCTTTTCCCGACTCTCTTCAACTGAAAATTTCGACGTTTAAGATTTTCGAAGACTTCCTGTTTTCTACGTCTTGAGTTTTCACTCATTTTAATTTTAAGCTTATTTGATTTTAAAGAATTTTCTGCTGAAAAAGCTTAAAATTTTCTTAAATTATATATTTTCCGAAATCTCTTCCATTTTCGAAAGTAATTTTTTAACAATTTAGAATATACCTGTTTTCTTTTACAATGTTGTTTTTTTGGCGTTTTACCTTTTCGCAGCAACTCTTTTTCCGATTTCGAAAATTTTGAAACTTTATATTTTCAAAGATTTTTGTTAACTTATTTTTGTCGTTTTGTGAAAACTTCTCTTTTTGAAAATTTTCCCAATTTTTAGAATTTTTCTATTTGCTTCTTACGAAATATGAATTTTTCGACCTTTGAGCTTTTCCAAAAGCTATTTTTCCATTTTGAAAAATAAGAAATTCAAACTTTGAAAGACTTCTTGAATGAGTTATGTGAGTTTTTTGAAAATTTTTGCAAGTTGAAAATTTCAAAGATTTTCATTATCTATTTTTGAACATTTTGCATTTTCGCATTTGCCCGCCTTTTAGCCATTTCAAAAAAGAAAATCTTCGTATTTAATTTCGTTTCAACTTTTTTGGTATAAATTTGATGTTTTAAAATCTAAAACTTTTAAATAACTTCCTCTTCCTTTTCTCAATCTTCGATGTCTTTCCATTTCAGCTTTTAATAATTTTTTCTATTAAGATATTGAAAGGTAACTGTGTTTTATGCCATACTTCTCCAGCTTTTTCCTATTTCTAGAATTCAAAATTTTGACTTCTGGTTTTTACAGATTTGAAATTTTTTTTGCCCTTTTTCTTTTCCCGACTCTCTTCAACTGAAAATTTCGACGTTTAAGATTTTGGAAGACTTCCTGTTTTCGACGTCTTGACTTTTCACTCATTTTAATTTTAAGCATATTTGATTTTAAAGAATTTTCTGCTGAAAAAGCTTAAAATTTTCTTAAATTATATATTTTCCGAAATCTCTTCCATTTTCGAAAGTAATTTTTTACCCAGTTAGAATATCCCTGTTTTCTTTTACGATGTTTTTTGTTTGGCGTTTTACCTTTTCGCAGCAACTCTTTTTCCGATTTCGAAAATTTTGAAACTTTATATTTTCAAAGATTTTTGTTAACTTATTTTTGTCGTTTTGTGAAAACTTCTCTTTTTGAAAATTTTCCCGATTTTTAGAATTTCCTATTTGCTTCTTACGAAATATGAATTTTTCGACCTTTGAGCTTTTCCAAAAGCTATTTTTCCATTTTGAAAAATAAGAAATTCAAACTTTGAAAGACTTCTTGAATGACTTATGTGAGTTTTTTGAAAATTTTTGCAAGTTTAAAATTTCAAAGATTTTCATTATCTATTTTTGAACATTTTGTATTTTCGCATTTGCCCGCCTTTTAGCCATTTCAAAAAAGAAAATCTTCGTATTTAATTTTGTTTCAACTTTTTTGGTATAAATTTGATGTTTTAAAATCTAAAACTTTTAAATAACTTCCTCTTCCTTTTCTCAATCTTCGATGTCTTTCCATTTCAGCTTTTAATAATTTTTTCTTTTAAGATATTGAAAGGTCACTGTGTTTTATGCCATACTTCTCCAGCTTTTTCCTATTTCTAGAATTCAAAATTTTGCCTTCTGGTTTTTACAGATTTGAAATTTTTTTGGCCGTTTTTCTTTTCCCCACTCTCTTCAACTGAAAATTTCGACGTTTAAGATTTTCGAAGACTTCCTGTTTTCTACGTCTTGACTTTTCACTCATTTTAATTTTAAGCATATTTGATTTTAAAGAATTTTCTGCTGAAAAAGCTTAAAATTTTCTTAAATTATATATTTTCCGAAATCTCTTCCATTTTCGAAAGTAATTTTTTACCCAGTTAGAATATCCCTGTTTTCTTTTACGATGTTTTTTGTTTGGCGTTTTACCTTTTCGCAGCAACTCTTTTTCCGATTTCGAAAATTTGGAAACTTTATATTTTCAAAGATTTTTGTTAACTTATTTTTGTCGTTTTGTGAAAACTTCTCTTTTGAAAATTTTCTCCATTTTTAGAATTTCCAATTTGCTTCTTACGAAATATGAATTTTTCGACCTTTGAGCTTTTCCAAAAGCTATTTTTCCATTTTGAAAAATAAGAAATTCAAACTTTGAAAGACTTCTTGAATGAGTTATGTGAGTTTTTTGAAAATTTTTGCAAGTTTAAAATTTCAAAGATTTTCATTATCTATTTTTGAACATTTTGTATTTTCGCATTTGCCCGCCTTTTAGCCATTTCAAAAAAGAAAATCTTCGTATTTAATTTTGTTTCAACTTTTTTGGTATAAATTTGATGTTTTAAAATCTAAAACTTTTAAATAACTTCCTCTTCCTTTTCTCAATCTTCGATGTCTTTCCATTTCAGCTTTTAATAATTTTTTCTTTTAAGATATTGAAAGGTCACTGTGTTTTATGCCATACATCTCCAGCTTTTTCCTATTTCTAGAATTCAAATTTTTGCCTTCTGGTATTTACAGATTTGAAATTTTTTTTGCCCTTTTTCTTTTCCCGACTCTCTTCAACTGAAAATTTCGACGTTTAGGATTTTCGAAGACTTCCTGTTTTCTACGTCTTGACTTTTCACTCATTTTAATTTTAAGCATATTTGATTTTAAAGAATTTTCTGCTGAAAAAGCTTAAAATTTTCTTAAATTATATATTTTCCGAAATCTTTTCCATTTTCAAAAGTAATTTTTTAACAATTTAGAATATCCCTGTTTTCTTTTAAAATGTTGTTTTTTTGGCGTTTTCCCTTTTCGCAGCAACTCATTTTTAAATTTCGAAAATTTTGAAACTTTATATTTTGAAAGATTTTTGTTAACTTATATTTGTCGTTTTGTGAAAACTTCTCTTTTTGAAAATTTTCCCAATTTTAGAATTTTTCTATTTCCTTCTTACAAAATATGAATTTTTCGGCCATTAAGCTTTTACGAAAGCTATTTTTCCGTTTTGAAAAATAAGAAATTTAAACTTTGAAAGACTTTTTAAATGAGTTGTGCAAGTTGGAAGTTTCAAAGATTTTCATTATCTATTTTTGAACATTTTGCATTTTCGCGTTTTCCCGCCTCTTAGCCATTTCAAAAAAGAAAATCTTTGTATTTAAATTTGTTTCAACTTTTTTGGTATAAATTTGATGTTTTAAAATCTAAAACTTTTAAATAACTTCCTCTTCCTTTTCTCAATCTTCGATGTCTTTCCATTTCAGCTTTTAATAATTTTTTCTTTTAAGATATTGAAAGGTCACTGTGTTTTATGCCATACTTCTCCAGCTTTTTCCTATTTCTAGAATTCAAATTTTTGCCTTCTGGTATTTACAGATTTGAAATTTTTTTTGCCCTTTTTCTTTTCCCGACTCTCTTCAACTGAAAATTTCGACGTTTAAGATTTTCGAAGACTTCCTGTTTTCTACGTCTTGAGTTTTCACTCATTTTAATTTTAAGCTTATTTGATTTTAAAGAATTTTCTGCTGAAAAAGCTTAAAATTTTCTTAAATTATATATTTTCCGAAATCTCTTCCATTTTCGAAAGTAATTTTTTAACAATTTAGAATATACCTGTTTTCTTTTACAATGTTGTTTTTTTGGCGTTTTACCTTTTCGCAGCAACTCTTTTTCCGATTTCGAAAATTTTGAAACTTTATATTTTCAAAGATTTTTGTTAACTTATTTTTGTCGTTTTGTGAAAACTTCTCTTTTTGAAAATTTTCCCGATTTTTAGAATTTTTCTATTTGCTTCTTACGAAATATGAATTTTCCGACCTTTGAGCTTTTCCAAAAGCTATTTTTCCATTTTGAAAAATAAGAAATTCAAACTTTGAAAGACTTCTTGAATGAGTTATGTGAGTTTTTTGAAAATTTTTGCAAGTTGAAAATTTCAAAGATTTTCATTATCTATTTTTGAACATTTTGCATTTTCGCATTTGCCCGCCTTTTAGCCATTTCAAAAAAGAAAATCTTCGTATTTAATTTCGTTTCAACTTTTTTGGTATAAATTTGATGTTTTAAAATCTAAAACTTTTAAATAACTTCCTCTTCCTTTTCTCAATCTTCGATGTCTTTCCATTTCAGCTTTTAATAATTTTTTCTATTAAGATATTGAAAGGTAACTGTGTTTTATGCCATACTTCTCCAGCTTTTTCCTATTTCTAGAATTCAAAATTTTGACTTCTGGTTTTTACAGATTTGAAATTTTTTTTGCCCTTTTTCTTTTCCCGACTCTCTTCAACTGAAAATTTCGACGTTTAAGATTTTGGAAGACTTCCTGTTTTCGACGTCTTGACTTTTCACTCATTTTAATTTTAAGCATATTTGATTTTAAAGAATTTTCTGCTGAAAAAGCTTAAAATTTTCTTAAATTATATATTTTCCGAAATCTCTTCCATTTTCGAAAGTAATTTTTTACCCAGTTAGAATATCCCTGTTTTCTTTTACGATGTTTTTTGTTTGGCTTTTTACCTTTTCGCAGCAACTCTTTTTCCGATTTCGAAAATTTTGAAACTTTATATTTTCAAAGATTTTTGTTAACTTATTTTTGTCGTTTTGTGAAAACTTCTCTTTTTGAAAATTTTCCCGATTTTAGAATTTCCTATTTGCTTCTTACGAAATATGAATTTTTCGACCTTTGAGCTTTTCCAAAAGCTATTTTTCCATTTTGAAAAATAAGAAATTCAAACTTTGAAAGACTTCTTGAATGAGTTATGTGAGTTTTTTGAAAATTTTTGCAAGTTTAAAATTTCAAAGATTTTCGTTATCTATTTTTGAACATTTTGCATTTTCGCATTTGCCCGCCTTTTAGCCATTTCGAAAAAGAAAATCTTCGTATTTAATTTTGTTTCAACTTTTTTTGTATAAATTTGATGTTTTAAAATCTAAAACATTTAAATTACTTCGTCTTCCTTTTCTCAATCTTCGATGTCTTTCCATTTCAGCTTTTAATAATTTTTTCTTTTAAGATATTGAAAGGTCACTGTGTTTTATGCCATACTTCTCCAGCTTTTTCCTATTTCTAGAATTCAAAATTTTGCCTTCTGGTTTCTACAGATTTGAAATTTTTTTGGCCATTTTTCTTTTCCCAACTCTCTTCAACTGAAAATTTCAACGTTTAAGATTTTCGAAGACTTCCTGTTTTCTACGTCTTGACTTTTCACTCATTTAAATTTTAAGCATATTTGATTTTAAAGAATTTTCTGCTGAGAAAGCTTAAAATTTTCTTAAATTATATATTTTCCGAAATCTCTTCCATTTTCGAAAGTAATTTTTTAACAATTTAGAATATCCCTGTTTTCTTTTACAATATTGTTTTTTTGGCGTTTTACCTTTTCGCAGCAACTCTTTTTCCGATTTCGAAAATTTTGAAACTTTATATTTTCAAAGATTTTTGTTAACTTATATTTGTCGTTTTGTGAAAACTTCTCTTTTTGAAAATTTTCCCGATTTTTAGAATTTCCTATTTGCTTCTTACGAAATATGAATTTTTCGACCTTTGAGCTTTTCCAAAAGCTATTTTTCCATTTTGAAAAATAAGAAATTCAAACTTTGAAAGACTTCTTGAATGAGTTATGTGAGTTTTTTGAAAATTTTTGCAAGTTTAAAATTTCAAAGAGTTTCGTTATCTATTTTTGAACATTTTGCATTTTCGCATTTGCCCGCCTTTTAGCCATTTCGAAAAAGAAAATCTTCGTATTTAATTTTGTTTCAACTTTTTTTGTATAAATTTGATGTTTTAAAATCTAAAACATTTAAATTACTTCCTCTTCCTTTTCTCAATCTTCGATGACTTTCCATTTCAGCTTTTAATAATTTTTTCTTTTAAGATATTGAAAGGTCACTGTGTTTTATGCCATACTTCTCCAGCTTTTTCCTATTTCTAGAATTCAAAATTTTGCCTTCTGGTTTCTACAGATTTGAAATTTTTTTGGCCATTTTTCTTTTCCCCACTCTCTTCAACTGAAAATTTCAACGTTTAAGATTTTCGAAGACTTCCTGTTTTCTACGTCTTGACTTTTCACTCATTTAAATTTTAAGCATATTTGATTTTAAAGAATTTTCTGCAGAGAAAGCTTAAAATTTTCTTAAATTATATATTTTCCGAAATCTCTTCCATTTTCGAAAGTAATTTTTTAACAATTTAGAATATCCCTGTTTTCTTTTACAATGTTGTTTTTTTGGCGTTTTACCTTTTCGCAGCAACTCTTTTTCCGATTTCGAAAATTTTGAAACTTTATATTTTCAAAGATTTTTGTTAACTTATATTTGTCGTTTTGTGAAAACTTCTCTTTTTGAAAATTTTCCCGATTTTTAGAATTTCCTATTTGCTTCTTACGAAATATGAATTTTTCGACCTTTGAGCTTTTCCAAAAGCTATTTTTCCATTTTGAAAAATAAGAAATTCAAACTTTGAAAGACTTCTTGAATGAGTTATGTGAGTTTTTTGAAAATTTTTGCAAGTTTAAAATTTCAAAGATTTTCGTTATCTATTTTTGAACATTTTGCATTTTCGCATTTGCCCGCCTTTTAGCCATTTCGAAAAAGAAAATCTTCGTATTTAATTTTGTTTCAACTTTTTTTGTATAAATTTGATGTTTTAAAATCTAAAACATTTAAATTACTTCCTCTTCCTTTTCTCAATCTTCGATGACTTTCCATTTCAGCTTTTAATAATTTTTTCTTTTAAGATATTGAAAGGTCACTGTGTTTTATGCCATACTTCTCCAGCTTTTTCCTATTTCTAGAATTCAAAATTTTGCCTTCTGGTTTCTACAGATTTGAAATTTTTTTGGCCATTTTTCTTTTCCCCACTCTCTTCAACTGAAAATTTCAACGTTTAAGATTTTCGAAGACTTCCTGTTTTCTACGTCTTGACTTTTCACTCATTTTAATTTTAAGCATATTTGATTTTAAAGAATTTTCTGCTGAAAAAGCTTAAAATTTTCTTAAATTATATATTTTCCGAAATCTCTTCCATTTTCGAAAGTAATTTTTTACCCAGTTAGAATATCCCTGTTTTCTTTTACGATGTTTTTTGTTTGGCGTTTTACCTTTTCGCAGCAACTCTTTTTCCGATTTCGAAAATTTTGAAACTTTATATTTTCAAAGATTTTTGTTAACTTAGATTTGTCGTTTTGTGAAAACTTCTCTTTTTGAAAATTTTTCCAATTTTAGAATTTTTCTATTTGCTTCTTACAAAATATGAATTTTTCGGCCTTTAAGCTTTTACGAAAGCTATTTTTCCGTTTTGAAAAATAAGAAATTCAAACTTTGAAAGACTTCTTGAATGAGTTAAGTGAGTTTTTTGAAAATTTTTGCAAGTTGAAAATTTCAAAGATTTTCATTATCTATTTTTGAACAATTTGCTTTTTCTCATTTGCCCGCCTTTTAGCCATTTCGAAAAAGAAAATCTTCGTGTTTAAATTTGTTTCAACTTCTTCGGTATAAATTTGATGTTTTAAAATCTAAAACTGTTAAATAACTTCCTCTTCGTTTTTTCAATCTTCAATGTTTTTCTATTTCAGCTTTTAACAATTTTTTCTTTTAAAATATTGAATGGTCCCTGTCTTTTATGCCATACTTCTCCTGCTTTTTCCTATTTCTAGAATTCAAAATTTTGCCTTCTGGTTTTTACAGATTTGAAATTTTTTTTGCCCTTTTTCTTTTCCCGACTCTCTTCAACTGAAAATTTCGACGTTCAAGATTTTCGAAGACTTCCTGTTTTCTACGTCTTGACTTTTCACTCATTTTAATTTTAAGCATATTTGATTTTAAAGAATTTTCTGCTGAGAAAGCTTAAAATTTTCTTAAATTATATATTTTCCGAAATCTCTTCCATTTTCGAAAGTAATTTTTTAACAATTTAGAATATCCCTGTTTTCTTTTACAATGTTGTTTTTTTGGCATTTTACCTTTTCGCAGCAACTCATTTTCTGATTTCGAAAATTTTGAAACTTTATATTTTCAAAGATTTTGGTTAACTTATATTTGTCGTTTTGTGAAAACTTCTCTTTTTGAAAATTTTCCCGATTTTTAGAATTTCCTATTTGCTTCTTACAAAATATGAATTTTCTGACCTTTGAGCTTTTCCAAAAGCTATTTTTCCATTTTGAAAAATAAGAAATTCAAACTTTGAAAGACTTCTTGAATGAGTTATGTGAGTTTTTTGAAAATTTTTTCAAGTTTAAAATTTCAAAGATTTTCATTATCTATTTTGAACATTTTGCATTTTCGCATTTGCCCGCCTTTTAGCCATTTCAAAAAACAAAATCTTCGTATTTAATTTTGTTTCAACTTTTTTTGAATAAATTTGATGTTTTAAAATCTAAAACTTTTAAATAACTTCCTCTTCATTTTCTCAATCTTCGATGTCTTTCCATTTCAGCTTTTAATAATTTTTTCTTTTAAGATATTGAAAGGTCATTGTGTTTTATGCCATACTTCTCCAGCTTTTTCCTATTTCTAGAATTCAAATTTTTGCCTTCTGGTTTTTACAGATTTGAAATTGTTTTTGCCCTTTTTCTTTTCCCGACTCTCTTCAACTGAAAATTTCGTCGTTTAAGATTTTCGAAGACTTCCTGTTTTCTACGTCTTGACTTTTCACTCATTTTAATTTTAAGCATATTTGATTTTAAAGAATTTTCTGCTGAGAAAGCTTAAAATTTTCTTAAATTTTATATTTTCCGAAATATCTTCCATTTTTGAAAGTAATTTTTTAACAATTTAGATTATCCATGTTTTCTTTTACAATGTTGTTTTTTTGGCGTTTTTACCTTTTCGCAGTAACTCATTTTCCGATTTCGAAAATTTTGAAACATTATATTTTCAAAGATTTTTGTTAACTTATTTTTGTCGTTGTGTGAAAACTTCTCTTTTTGAAAATTTTCCCGATTTTTAGAATTTTTCTATTTGCTTCTTACGAAATATGAATTTTTCGGCCTTTAAGCTTTTACGAAAGCTATTTTTTTCCGTTTTGAAAAATAAGAAATTTAAACTTTGAAAGACTTCTTAAATGAGTTTTGTTAATTTTTTGAAATTTTTGCAAGTTGGAAGTTTCAAAGATTTTCATTATCTATTTTTGAACTTTTTGCATTTTTGCATTTTCCCGCCTCTTAGCCATTTCAAAAAAAGAAAATCTTCGTATTTAAATTTGTTTCAACTCTTTTGGTATAAATTTGATGTTTTAAAATCTAAAACTGTTAAATAACTTAGTCTTCGTTTTTTCAATCTTCGATGTTTTTCTATTTCAGCTTTTAAAAATTTTTTCTTTTAAGATATTGAAAGGTCACTGTGTTTTATGCCATACTTCTCCAGCTTTTTCCTATTTTTAGAATTCAAATTTTTTCCTTCTGGTTTTTACAGATTTGAAATTTTTTTTCCCTTTTTCTTTTCCCGACTCTCTTCAACTGAAAATTTCGACGTTTAAGATTTTCGAAGACTTCTTGTTTTCTACGTCTTGACTTTTCACTCATTTTAATTTTAAGCATATTTGATTTTAAAAGAATTTTCTTCTGAGAAAGCTTAAAATTTTCTTAAATTATATACTTTCCGAAATCTCTTCCATTTTCGAAAGTAATTTTTTAACAATTTAGAATACCCCTATTTTCTTTTACAATGTTGTTTTTTTGGCGTTTTACCTTTTCGCAGCAACTCATTTTCCGATTTCGAAAATTTTGAAACTTTATATTTTCAAAGATTTTGTTAACTTATTTTTTGTCGTTTTGTGAAAACTTCAATTTTTGAAAATTTTTCCAATTTTAGAATTTTTCTATTTGCTCCTTACAAAAAATGAATTTTTCGGCCTTTAAGCTTTTACGAAAGCTATTTTTTCCGTTTTGAAAAATAAGAAATTCAAACTTTGAAAGACTTCTTGAATGAGTTAAGTGAGTTTTTTGAAAAATTTTGCAAGTTGAAAATTTCAAAGATTTTCATTATCTATTTTTGAAAATTTTGCATTTTCGCATTTTCGCATTTTCGCATTTGCCCGCCTTTTAGCAATTTCGAAAAAGAAAATCTTCGTATTTAATTTTGTTTCAACTTTTTTTGTATAAATTTGATGTTTTAAAATCTAAAACATTTAAATAACTTCCTCTTCCTTTTCTCAATCTTCGATGTCTTTCCATTTCAGCTTTTAATAATTTTTTCTTTTAAGATATTGAAAGGTCACTGTGTTTTATGCCATACGTCTCCAGCTTTTTCCTATTTCTAGAATTCAAAATTTTGCCTTTTGGTTTTTGAAGAATTTGAAATTTTTTTTGCCGTTTTTCTTTTCCCAACTCTCTTTAACAGAAAATTTCGTCGTTTAAGATTTTCGAAGACTTCCTGTTTTCTACGTCTTGACTTTTCACTCATTTTAATTTTAAGCATATTTGATTTTAAAGAATTTTCTGCTGAGAAAGCTTAAAATCTTCTTAAATTATATATTTTCCGAAATATCTTCCATTTTTGAAAGTAATTTTTTAACAATTTAGATTATCCATGTTTTCTTTTACAATGTTGTTTTTTTGGCGTTTTACCTTTTCGCAGTAACTCATTTTCCGATTTCGAAAATTTTGAAACTTTATATTTTCAAAGATTTTTGTTAACTTATTTTTGTCGTTGTGTGAAAACTTCTCTTTTTGAAAATTTTCCCGATTTTTAGAATTTTTCTATTTGCTTCTTACGAAATATGAATTTTTCGGCCTTTCAGCTTTTACGAATGCTATTTTTCCGTTTTGAAAAATAAGAAATTTAAACTTTGAAAGACTTCTTAAATGAGTTTTGTGAGTTTTTTGAAAGTTTTGCAAGTTCGAAGTTTCAAAGATTTTCATTATCTATTTTTGAACTTTTTGCATTTTCGCATTTTCCCGCCTCTTAGCCATTTCAAAAAAGAAAATCTTCGTATTTAAATTTGTTTCAACTCTTTTGGTATAAATTTGATGTTTTAAAATCTAAAACTGTTAAATAACTTACTCTTCGTTTTTTCAATCTTCGATGTTTTTCCTTTTCAGCTTTTAATAATTTTTTCTTTTAAGATATTGAAAGGTCACTGTGTTTTATGCCATACTTCTCCAGCTTTTTCCTATTTCTAGAATTCAAATTTTTGCCTTCTGGTTTTTACAGATTTGAAATTTTTTTTGCCCTTTTTCTTTTCCCGACTCTCTTCAACTGAAAATTTCGACGTTTAAGATTTTCGAAGACTTCATGTTTTCTACGTCTTGACTTTTCACTCTATTTCACTCATTTAGAATATCCCTGTTTTCTTTTACAATGTTGTTTTTTTGGCGTTTTAACTTTTCACAGGAACTCATTTTCCGATTTCAAAAATTTTGAATCTTTATATTTTCAAAGATTTTTGTTAACTTATTTTTTGTCGTTTTGTGAAAACTTCTCTTTTTGAAAATTTTTCCAATTTTAGAATTTTTCTATTTGCTTCTTACAAAATATGAATTTTTCGGCCTTTAAGCTTTTACGAAAGCTATTTTTCCGTTTTGAAAAATAAGAAATTCAAACTTTTAAAGACTTCTTGAATGAGTTAAGTGAGTTTTTTGAAAATTTTTGCAAGTTGAAAATTTCAAATATTTTCATTATCTATTTTTGAACATTTTGCATTTTCGCATTTGCCCGCCTTTTAGCAATTTCGAAAAAGAAAATCTTCGTATTTAATTTTGTTTCAACTTTTTTTGTATAAATTTGATGTTTTAAAATCTAAAACATTTAAATAACTTCCTCTTCCTTTTCTCAATCTTCGATGTCTTTCCATTTCAGCTTTTAATAATTTTTTCTTTTAAGATATTGAAAGGTCACTGTGTTTTATGCCATACGTCTCCAGCTTTTTCCTATTTCTAGAATTCAAAATTTTGCCTTTTGGTTTTTAAAGAATTTGAAATTTTTTTGGCCGTTTTTCTTTTCCCAACTCTCTTTAACAGAAAATTTCGACGTTTAAGATTTTCGAAGACTTCCTGTTTTCTACGTCTTGACTTTTCACTCATTTTAATTTTAAGCATATTTGATTTTAAAGAATTTTCTGCTGAGAAAGCTTAAAATCTTCTTAAATTATATATTTTCCGAAATCTCTTCCATTTTCGAAAGTAATTTTTTAACAATTTAGAATACCCCTATTTTCTTTTACAATGTTGTTTTTTTGGCGTTTTACCTTTTCGCAGCAACTCATTTTCCGATTTCGAAAATTTTGAAACTTTATATTTTCAAAGATTTTTGTTAACTTATTTTTTGTCGTTTTGTGAAAACTTCAATTTTTGAAATTTTTTCCAATTTTAGAATTTTTCTATTTGCTCCTTACAAAAAATGAATTTTTCGGCCTTTAAGCTTTTACGAAAGCTATTTTTCCGTTTTGAAAAATAAGAAATTCAAACTTTGAAAGACTTCTTGAATGAGTTAAGTGAGTTTTTTGAAAAATTTTGCAAGTTGAAAATTTCAAAGATTTTCATTATCTATTTTTGAACATTTTGCATTTTCGCATTTGCCCGCCTTTTAGCCATTTCGAAAAAGAAAATCTTCGTATTTAATTTTGTTTCAACTTTTTTTGTATAAATTTGATGTTTTAAAATCTAAAACATTTAAATAACTTCCTCTTCCTTTTCTCAATCTTCGATGTCTTTCCATTTCAGCTTTTAATAATTTTTTCTTTTAAGATATTGAAAGGTCACTGTGTTTTATGCCATACGTCTCCAGCTTTTTCCTATTTCTAGAATTCAAAATTTTGCCTTTTGGTTTTTAAAGAATTTGAAATTTTTTTGGCCGTTTTTCTTTTCCCAACTCTCTTTAACAGAAAATTTCGTCGTTTAAGATTTTCGAAGACTTCCTGTTTTCTACGTCTTGACTTTTCACTCATTTTAATTTTAAGCATATTTGATTTTAAAGAATTTTCTGCTGAGAAAGCTTAAAATCTTCTTAAATTATATATTTTCCGAAATCTCTTCCATTTTCGAAAGTAATTTTTTAACAATTTAGAATACCCCTATTTTCTTTTACAATGTTGTTTTTTTGGCGTTTTACCTTTTCGCAGCAACTCATTTTCCGATTTCGAAAATTTTGAAACTTTATATTTTCAAAGATTTTTGTTAACTTATTTTTTGTCGTTTTGTGAAAACTTCAATTTTTGAAAATTTTTCCAATTTTAGAATTTTTCTATTTGCTCCTTACAAAAAATGAATTTTTCGGCCTTTAAGCTTTTACGAAAGCTATTTTTTCCGTTTTGAAAAATAAGAAATTCAAACTTTGAAAGACTTCTTGAATGAGTTAAGTGAGTTTTTTGAAAATTTTTGCAAGTTGAAAATTTCAAATATTTTCATTATCTATTTTTGAACATTTTGCATTTTCGCAACTGCCCGCCTTTTAGCAATTTCGAAAAAGAAAATCTTCGTATTTAATTTTGTTTCAACTTTTTTTGTATAAATTTGATGTTTTAAAATCTAAAACATTTAAATAACTTCCTCTTCCTTTTCTCAATCTTCGATGTCTTTCCATTTCAGCTTTTAATAATTTTTTCTTTTAAGATATTGAAAGGTCACTGTGTTTTATGCCATACGTCTCCAGCTTTTTCCTATTTCTAGAATTCAAAATTTTGCCTTTTGGTTTTTAAAGAATTTGAAATTTTTTTGGCCGTTTTTCTTTTCCCAACTCTCTTTAACAGAAAATTTCGACGTTTAAGATTTTCGAAGACTTCCTGTTTTCTACGTCTTGACTTTTCACTCATTTTAATTTTAAGCATATTTGATTTTAAAGAATTTTCTGCTGAGAAAGCTTAAAATCTTCTTAAATTATATATTTTCCGAAATCTCTTCCATTTTCGAAAGTAATTTTTTAACAATTTAGAATACCCCTATTTTCTTTTACAATGTTGTTTTTTTGGCGTTTTACCTTTTCGCAGCAACTCATTTTCCGATTTCGAAAATTTTGAAACTTTATATTTTCAAAGATTTTTGTTAACTTATTTTTTGTCGTTTTGTGAAAACTTCAATTTTTGAAATTTTTTCCAATTTTAGAATTTTTCTATTTGCTCCTTACAAAAAATGAATTTTTCGGCCTTTAAGCTTTTACGAAAGCTATTTTTCCGTTTTGAAAAATAAGAAATTCAAACTTTGAAAGACTTCTTGAATGAGTTAAGTGAGTTTTTTGAAAAATTTTGCAAGTTGAAAATTTCAAAGATTTTCATTATCTATTTTTGAACATTTTGCATTTTCGCATTTGCCCGCCTTTTAGCCATTTCGAAAAAGAAAATCTTCGTATTTAATTTTGTTTCAACTTTTTTTGTATAAATTTGATGTTTTAAAATCTAAAACATTTAAATAACTTCCTCTTCCTTTTCTCAATCTTCGATGTCTTTCCATTTCAGCTTTTAATAATTTTTTCTTTTAAGATATTGAAAGGTCACTGTGTTTTATGCCATACGTCTCCAGCTTTTTCCTATTTCTAGAATTCAAAATTTTGCCTTTTGGTTTTTAAAGAATTTGAAATTTTTTTGGCCGTTTTTCTTTTCCCAACTCTCTTTAACAGAAAATTTCGTCGTTTAAGATTTTCGAAGACTTCCTGTTTTCTACGTCTTGACTTTTCACTCATTTTAATTTTAAGCATATTTGATTTTAAAGAATTTTCTGCTGAGAAAGCTTAAAATCTTCTTAAATTATATATTTTCCGAAATCTCTTCCATTTTCGAAAGTAATTTTTTAACAATTTAGAATACCCCTATTTTCTTTTACAATGTTGTTTTTTTGGCGTTTTACCTTTTCGCAGCAACTCATTTTCCGATTTCGAAAATTTTGAAACTTTATATTTTCAAAGATTTTTGTTAACTTATTTTTTGTCGTTTTGTGAAAACTTCAATTTTTGAAAATTTTTCCAATTTTAGAATTTTTCTATTTGCTCCTTACAAAAAATGAATTTTTCGGCCTTTAAGCTTTTACGAAAGCTATTTTTCCGTTTTGAAAAATAAGAAATTCAAACTTTGAAAGACTTCTTGAATGAGTTAAGTGAGTTTTTTGAAAAATTTTGCAAGTTGAAAATTTCAAAGATTTTCATTATCTATTTTTGAACATTTTGCATTTTCGCATTTGCCCGCCTTTTAGCCATTTCGAAAAAGAAAATCTTCGTATTTAATTTTGTTTCAACTTTTTTTGTATAAATTTGATGTTTTAAAATCTAAAACATTTAAATAACTTCCTCTTCCTTTTCTCAATCTTCGATGTCTTTCCATTTCAGCTTTTAATAATTTTTTCTTTTAAGATATTGAAAGGTCACTGTGTTTTATGCCATACGTCTCCAGCTTTTTCCTATTTCTAGAATTCAAAATTTTGCCTTTTGGTTTTTAAAGAATTTGAAATTTTTTTGGCCGTTTTTCTTTTCCCAACTCTCTTTAACAGAAAATTTCGTCGTTTAAGATTTTCGAAGACTTCCTGTTTTCTACGTCTTGACTTTTCACTCATTTTAATTTTAAGCATATTTGATTTTAAAGAATTTTCTGCTGAGAAAGCTTAAAATCTTCTTAAATTATATATTTTCCGAAATCTCTTCCATTTTCGAAAGTAATTTTTTAACAATTTAGAATACCCCTATTTTCTTTTACAATGTTGTTTTTTTGGCGTTTTACCTTTTCGCAGCAACTCATTTTCCGATTTCGAAAATTTTGAAACTTTATATTTTCAAAGATTTTTGTTAACTTATTTTTTGTCGTTTTGTGAAAACTTCAATTTTTGAAAATTTTTCCAATTTTAGAATTTTTCTATTTGCTCCTTACAAAAAATGAATTTTTCGGCCTTTAAGCTTTTACGAAAGCTATTTTTTCCGTTTTGAAAAATAAGAAATTCAAACTTTGAAAGACTTCTTGAATGAGTTAAGTGAGTTTTTTGAAAAATTTTGCAAGTTGAAAATTTCAAAGATTTTCATTATCTATTTTTGAACATTTTGCATTTTCGCATTTGCCCGCCTTTTAGCCATTTCGAAAAAGAAAATCTTCGTATTTAATTTTGTTTCAACTTTTTTTGTATAAATTTGATGTTTTAAAATCTAAAACATTTAAATAACTTCCTCTTCCTTTTCTCAATCTTCGATGTCTTTCCATTTCAGCTTTTAATAATTTTTTCTTTTAAGATATTGAAAGGTCACTGTGTTTTATGCCATACGTCTCCAGCTTTTTCCTATTTCTAGAATTCAAAATTTTGCCTTTTGGTTTTTAAAGAATTTGAAATTTTTTTGGCCGTTTTTCTTTTCCCAACTCTCTTTAACAGAAAATTTCGTCGTTTAAGATTTTCGAAGACTTCCTGTTTTCTACGTCTTGACTTTTCACTCATTTTAATTTTAAGCATATTTGATTTTAAAGAATTTTCTGCTGAGAAAGCTTAAAATCTTCTTAAATTATATATTTTCCGAAATCTCTTCCATTTTCGAAAGTAATTTTTTAACAATTTAGAATACCCCTATTTTCTTTTACAATGTTGTTTTTTTGGCGTTTTACCTTTTCGCAGCAACTCATTTTCCGATTTCGAAAATTTTGAAACTTTATATTTTCAAAGATTTTTGTTAACTTATTTTTTGTCGTTTTGTGAAAACTTCAATTTTTGAAAATTTTTCCAATTTTAGAATTTTTCTATTTGCTCCTTACAAAAAATGAATTTTTCGGCCTTTAAGCTTTTACGAAAGCTATTTTTCCGTTTTGAAAAATAAGAAATTCAAACTTTGAAAGACTTCTTGAATGAGTTAAGTGAGTTTTTTGAAAAATTTTGCAAGTTGAAAATTTCAAATATTTTCATTATCTATTTTTGAACATTTTGCATTTTCGCATTTGCCCGCCTTTTAGCCATTTCGAAAAAGAAAATCTTCGTATTTAATTTTGTTTCAACTTTTTTTGTATAAATTTGATGTTTTAAAATCTAAAACATTTAAATAACTTCCTCTTCCTTTTCTCAATCTTCGATGTCTTTCCATTTCAGCTTTTAATAATTTTTTCTTTTAAGATATTGAAAGGTCACTGTGTTTTATGCCATACGTCTCCAGCTTTTTCCTATTTCTAGAATTCAAAATTTTGCCTTTTGGTTTTTAAAGAATTTGAAATTTTTTTGGCCGTTTTTCTTTTCCCAACTCTCTTTAACAGAAAATTTCGACGTTTAAGATTTTCGAAGACTTCCTGTTTTCTACGTCTTGACTTTTCACTCATTTTAATTTTAAGCATATTTGATTTTAAAGAATTTTCTGCTGAGAAAGCTTAAAATCTTCTTAAATTATATATTTTCCGAAATCTCTTCCATTTTCGAAAGTAATTTTTTAACAATTTAGAATACCCCTATTTTCTTTTACAATGTTGTTTTTTTGGCGTTTTACCTTTTCGCAGCAACTCATTTTCCGATTTCGAAAATTTTGAAACTTTATATTTTCAAAGATTTTTGTTAACTTATTTTTTGTCGTTTTGTGAAAACTTCAATTTTTGAAAATTTTTCCAATTTTAGAATTTTTCTATTTGCTCCTTACAAAAAATGAATTTTTCGGCCTTTAAGCTTTTACGAAAGCTATTTTTTCCGTTTTGAAAAATAAGAAATTCAAACTTTGAAAGACTTCTTGAATGAGTTAAGTGAGTTTTTTGAAAAATTTTGCAAGTTGAAAATTTCAAAGATTTTCATTATCTATTTTTGAACATTTTGCATTTTCGCATTTGCCCGCCTTTTAGCCATTTCGAAAAAGAAAATCTTCGTATTTAATTTTGTTTCAACTTTTTTTGTATAAATTTGATGTTTTAAAATCTAAAACATTTAAATAACTTCCTCTTCCTTTTCTCAATCTTCGATGTCTTTCCATTTCAGCTTTTAATAATTTTTTCTTTTAAGATATTGAAAGGTCACTGTGTTTTATGCCATACGTCTCCAGCTTTTTCCTATTTCTAGAATTCAAAATTTTGCCTTTTGGTTTTTAAAGAATTTGAAATTTTTTTGGCCGTTTTTCTTTTCCCAACTCTCTTTAACAGAAAATTTCGTCGTTTAAGATTTTCGAAGACTTCCTGTTTTCTACGTCTTGACTTTTCACTCATTTTAATTTTAAGCATATTTGATTTTAAAGAATTTTCTGCTGAGAAAGCTTAAAATCTTCTTAAATTATATATTTTCCGAAATCTCTTCCATTTTCGAAAGTAATTTTTTAACAATTTAGAATACCCCTATTTTCTTTTACAATGTTGTTTTTTTGGCGTTTTACCTTTTCGCAGCAACTCATTTTCCGATTTCGAAAATTTTGAAACTTTATATTTTCAAAGATTTTTGTTAACTTATTTTTTGTCGTTTTGTGAAAACTTCAATTTTTGAAAATTTTTCCAATTTTAGAATTTTTCTATTTGCTCCTTACAAAAAATGAATTTTTCGGCCTTTAAGCTTTTACGAAAGCTATTTTTCCGTTTTGAAAAATAAGAAATTCAAACTTTGAAAGACTTCTTGAATGAGTTAAGTGAGTTTTTTGAAAAATTTTGCAAGTTGAAAATTTCAAAGATTTTCATTATCTATTTTTGAACATTTTGCATTTTCGCATTTGCCCGCCTTTTAGCCATTTCGAAAAAGAAAATCTTCGTATTTAATTTTGTTTCAACTTTTTTTGTATAAATTTGATGTTTTAAAATCTAAAACATTTAAATAACTTCCTCTTCCTTTTCTCAATCTTCGATGTCTTTCCATTTCAGCTTTTAATAATTTTTTCTTTTAAGATATTGAAAGGTCACTGTGTTTTATGCCATACGTCTCCAGCTTTTTCCTATTTCTAGAATTCAAAATTTTGCCTTTTGGTTTTTAAAGAATTTGAAATTTTTTTGGCCGTTTTTCTTTTCCCAACTCTCTTTAACAGAAAATTTCGTCGTTTAAGATTTTCGAAGACTTCCTGTTTTCTACGTCTTGACTTTTCACTCATTTTAATTTTAAGCATATTTGATTTTAAAGAATTTTCTGCTGAGAAAGCTTAAAATCTTCTTAAATTATATATTTTCCGAAATCTCTTCCATTTTCGAAAGTAATTTTTTAACAATTTAGAATACCCCTATTTTCTTTTACAATGTTGTTTTTTTGGCGTTTTACCTTTTCGCAGCAACTCATTTTCCGATTTCGAAAATTTTGAAACTTTATATTTTCAAAGATTTTTGTTAACTTATTTTTTGTCGTTTTGTGAAAACTTCAATTTTTGAAAATTTTTCCAATTTTAGAATTTTTCTATTTGCTCCTTACAAAAAATGAATTTTTCGGCCTTTAAGCTTTTACGAAAGCTATTTTTCCGTTTTGAAAAATAAGAAATTCAAACTTTGAAAGACTTCTTGAATGAGTTAAGTGAGTTTTTTGAAAAATTTTGCAAGTTGAAAATTTCAAATATTTTCATTATCTATTTTTGAACATTTTGCATTTTCGCATTTGCCCGCCTTTTAGCCATTTCGAAAAAGAAAATCTTCGTATTTAATTTTGTTTCAACTTTTTTTGTATAAATTTGATGTTTTAAAATCTAAAACATTTAAATAACTTCCTCTTCCTTTTCTCAATCTTCGATGTCTTTCCATTTCAGCTTTTAATAATTTTTTCTTTTAAGATATTGAAAGGTCACTGTGTTTTATGCCATACGTCTCCAGCTTTTTCCTATTTCTAGAATTCAAAATTTTGCCTTTTGGTTTTTAAAGAATTTGAAATTTTTTTGGCCGTTTTTCTTTTCCCAACTCTCTTTAACAGAAAATTTCGACGTTTAAGATTTTCGAAGACTTCCTGTTTTCTACGTCTTGACTTTTCACTCATTTTAATTTTAAGCATATTTGATTTTAAAGAATTTTCTGCTGAGAAAGCTTAAAATCTTCTTAAATTATATATTTTCCGAAATCTCTTCCATTTTCGAAAGTAATTTTTTAACAATTTAGAATACCCCTATTTTCTTTTACAATGTTGTTTTTTTGGCGTTTTACCTTTTCGCAGCAACTCATTTTCCGATTTCGAAAATTTTGAAACTTTATATTTTCAAAGATTTTTGTTAACTTATTTTTTGTCGTTTTGTGAAAACTTCAATTTTTGAAAATTTTTCCAATTTTAGAATTTTTCTATTTGCTCCTTACAAAAAATGAATTTTTCGGCCTTTAAGCTTTTACGAAAGCTATTTTTCCGTTTTGAAAAATAAGAAATTCAAACTTTGAAAGACTTCTTGAATGAGTTAAGTGAGTTTTTTGAAAAATTTTGCAAGTTGAAAATTTCAAAGATTTTCATTATCTATTTTTGAACATTTTGCATTTTCGCATTTGCCCGCCTTTTAGCCATTTCGAAAAAGAAAATCTTCGTATTTAATTTTGTTTCAACTTTTTTTGTATAAATTTGATGTTTTAAAATCTAAAACATTTAAATAACTTCCTCTTCCTTTTCTCAATCTTCGATGTCTTTCCATTTCAGCTTTTAATAATTTTTTCTTTTAAGATATTGAAAGGTCACTGTGTTTTATGCCATACGTCTCCAGCTTTTTCCTATTTCTAGAATTCAAAATTTTGCCTTTTGGTTTTTAAAGAATTTGAAATTTTTTTGGCCGTTTTTCTTTTCCCAACTCTCTTTAACAGAAAATTTCGACGTTTAAGATTTTCGAAGACTTCCTGTTTTCTACGTCTTGACTTTTCACTCATTTTAATTTTAAGCATATTTGATTTTAAAGAATTTTCTGCTGAGAAAGCTTAAAATCTTCTTAAATTATATATTTTCCGAAATCTCTTCCATTTTCGAAAGTAATTTTTTAACAATTTAGAATACCCCTATTTTCTTTTACAATGTTGTTTTTTTGGCGTTTTACCTTTTCGCAGCAACTCATTTTCCGATTTCGAAAATTTTGAAACTTTATATTTTCAAAGATTTTTGTTAACTTATTTTTTGTCGTTTTGTGAAAACTTCAATTTTTGAAAATTTTTCCAATTTTAGAATTTTTCTATTTGCTCCTTACAAAAAATGAATTTTTCGGCCTTTAAGCTTTTACGAAAGCTATTTTTCCGTTTTGAAAAATAAGAAATTCAAACTTTGAAAGACTTCTTGAATGAGTTAAGTGAGTTTTTTGAAAAATTTTGCAAGTTGAAAATTTCAAATATTTTCATTATCTATTTTTGAACATTTTGCATTTTCGCATTTGCCCGCCTTTTAGCCATTTCGAAAAAGAAAATCTTCGTATTTAATTTTGTTTCAACTTTTTTTGTATAAATTTGATGTTTTAAAATCTAAAACATTTAAATAACTTCCTCTTCCTTTTCTCAATCTTCGATGTCTTTCCATTTCAGCTTTTAATAATTTTTTCTTTTAAGATATTGAAAGGTCACTGTGTTTTATGCCATACGTCTCCAGCTTTTTCCTATTTCTAGAATTCAAAATTTTGCCTTTTGGTTTTTAAAGAATTTGAAATTTTTTTGGCCGTTTTTCTTTTCCCAACTCTCTTTAACAGAAAATTTCGACGTTTAAGATTTTCGAAGACTTCCTGTTTTCTACGTCTTGACTTTTCACTCATTTTAATTTTAAGCATATTTGATTTTAAAGAATTTTCTGCTGAGAAAGCTTAAAATCTTCTTAAATTATATATTTTCCGAAATCTCTTCCATTTTCGAAAGTAATTTTTTAACAATTTAGAATACCCCTATTTTCTTTTACAATGTTGTTTTTTTGGCGTTTTACCTTTTCGCAGCAACTCATTTTCCGATTTCGAAAATTTTGAAACTTTATATTTTCAAAGATTTTTGTTAACTTATTTTTTGTCGTTTTGTGAAAACTTCAATTTTTGAAAATTTTTCCAATTTTAGAATTTTTCTATTTGCTCCTTACAAAAAATGAATTTTTCGGCCTTTAAGCTTTTACGAAAGCTATTTTTCCGTTTTGAAAAATAAGAAATTCAAACTTTGAAAGACTTCTTGAATGAGTTAAGTGAGTTTTTTGAAAAATTTTGCAAGTTGAAAATTTCAAATATTTTCATTATCTATTTTTGAACATTTTGCATTTTCGCATTTGCCCGCCTTTTAGCCATTTCGAAAAAGAAAATCTTCGTATTTAATTTTGTTTCAACTTTTTTTGTATAAATTTGATGTTTTAAAATCTAAAACATTTAAATAACTTCCTCTTCCTTTTCTCAATCTTCGATGTCTTTCCATTTCAGCTTTTAATAATTTTTTCTTTTAAGATATTGAAAGGTCACTGTGTTTTATGCCATACGTCTCCAGCTTTTTCCTATTTCTAGAATTCAAAATTTTGCCTTTTGGTTTTTAAAGAATTTGAAATTTTTTTGGCCGTTTTTCTTTTCCCAACTCTCTTTAACAGAAAATTTCGACGTTTAAGATTTTCGAAGACTTCCTGTTTTCTACGTCTTGACTTTTCACTCATTTTAATTTTAAGCATATTTGATTTTAAAGAATTTTCTGCTGAGAAAGCTTAAAATCTTCTTAAATTATATATTTTCCGAAATCTCTTCCATTTTCGAAAGTAATTTTTTAACAATTTAGAATACCCCTATTTTCTTTTACAATGTTGTTTTTTTGGCGTTTTACCTTTTCGCAGCAACTCATTTTCCGATTTCGAAAATTTTGAAACTTTATATTTTCAAAGATTTTTGTTAACTTATTTTTTGTCGTTTTGTGAAAACTTCAATTTTTGAAAATTTTTCCAATTTTAGAATTTTTCTATTTGCTCCTTACAAAAAATGAATTTTTCGGCCTTTAAGCTTTTACGAAAGCTATTTTTCCGTTTTGAAAAATAAGAAATTCAAACTTTGAAAGACTTCTTGAATGAGTTAAGTGAGTTTTTTGAAAAATTTTGCAAGTTGAAAATTTCAAATATTTTCATTATCTATTTTTGAACATTTTGCATTTTCGCATTTGCCCGCCTTTTAGCCATTTCGAAAAAGAAAATCTTCGTATTTAATTTTGTTTCAACTTTTTTTGTATAAATTTGATGTTTTAAAATCTAAAACATTTAAATAACTTCCTCTTCCTTTTCTCAATCTTCGATGTCTTTCCATTTCAGCTTTTAATAATTTTTTCTTTTAAGATATTGAAAGGTCACTGTGTTTTATGCCATACGTCTCCAGCTTTTTCCTATTTCTAGAATTCAAAATTTTGCCTTTTGGTTTTTAAAGAATTTGAAATTTTTTTGGCCGTTTTTCTTTTCCCAACTCTCTTTAACAGAAAATTTCGACGTTTAAGATTTTCGAAGACTTCCTGTTTTCTACGTCTTGACTTTTCACTCATTTTAATTTTAAGCATATTTGATTTTAAAGAATTTTCTGCTGAGAAAGCTTAAAATCTTCTTAAATTATATATTTTCCGAAATCTCTTCCATTTTCGAAAGTAATTTTTTAACAATTTAGAATACCCCTATTTTCTTTTACAATGTTGTTTTTTTGGCGTTTTACCTTTTCGCAGCAACTCATTTTCCGATTTCGAAAATTTTGAAACTTTATATTTTCAAAGATTTTTGTTAACTTATTTTTTGTCGTTTTGTGAAAACTTCAATTTTTGAAAATTTTTTCAATTTTAGAATTTTTCTATTTGCTCCTTACAAAAAATGAATTTTTCGGCCTTTAAGCTTTTACGAAAGCTATTTTTCCGTTTTGAAAAATAAGAAATTCAAACTTTGAAAGACTTCTTGAATGAGTTAAGTGAGCTTTTTGAAAAATTTTGCAAGTTGAAAATTTCAAAGATTTTCATTATCTATTTTTGAACATTTTGCATTTTCGCATTTGCCCGCCTTTTAGCAATTTCGAAAAAGAAAATCTTCGTATTTAATTTTGTTTCAACTTTTTTTGTATAAATTTGATGTTTTAAAATCTAAAACATTTAAATAACTTCCTCTTCCTTTTCTCAATCTTCGATGTCTTTCCATTTCAGCTTTTAATAATTTTTTCTTTTAAGATATTGAAAGGTCACTGTGTTTTATGCCATACGTCTCCAGCTTTTTCCTATTTCTAGAATTCAAAATTTTGCCTTTTGGTTTTTAAAGAATTTGAAATTTTTTTGGCCGTTTTTCTTTTCCCAACTCTCTTTAACAGAAAATTTCGACGTTTAAGATTTTCGAAGACTTCCTGTTTTCTACGTCTTGACTTTTCACTCATTTTAATTTTAAGCATATTTGATTTTAAAGAATTTTCTGCTGAGAAAGCTTAAAATCTTCTTAAATTATATATTTTCCGAAATCTCTTCCATTTTCGAAAGTAATTTTTTAACAATTTAGAATACCCCTATTTTCTTTTACAATGTTGTTTTTTTGGCGTTTTACCTTTTCGCAGCAACTCATTTTCCGATTTCGAAAATTTTGAAACTTTATATTTTCAAAGATTTTTGTTAACTTATTTTTTGTCGTTTTGTGAAAACTTCAATTTTTGAAAATTTTTCCAATTTTAGAATTTTTCTATTTGCTCCTTACAAAAAATGAATTTTTCGGCCTTTAAGCTTTTACGAAAGCTATTTTTCCGTTTTGAAAAATAAGAAATTCAAACTTTGAAAGACTTCTTGAATGAGTTAAGTGAGTTTTTTGAAAAATTTTGCAAGTTGAAAATTTCAAAGATTTTCATTATCTATTTTTGAACATTTTGCATTTTCGCATTTGCCCGCCTTTTAGCCATTTCGAAAAAGAAAATCTTCGTATTTAATTTTGTTTCAACTTTTTTTGTATAAATTTGATGTTTTAAAATCTAAAACATTTAAATAACTTCCTCTTCCTTTTCTCAATCTTCGATGTCTTTCCATTTCAGCTTTTAATAATTTTTTCTTTTAAGATATTGAAAGGTCACTGTGTTTTATGCCATACGTCTCCAGCTTTTTCCTATTTCTAGAATTCAAAATTTTGCCTTTTGGTTTTTAAAGAATTTGAAATTTTTTTGGCCGTTTTTCTTTTCCCAACTCTCTTTAACAGAAAATTTCGTCGTTTAAGATTTTCGAAGACTTCCTGTTTTCTACGTCTTGACTTTTCACTCATTTTAATTTTAAGCATATTTGATTTTAAAGAATTTTCTGCTGAGAAAGCTTAAAATCTTCTTAAATTATATATTTTCCGAAATCTCTTCCATTTTCGAAAGTAATTTTTTAACAATTTAGAATACCCCTATTTTCTTTTACAATGTTGTTTTTTTGGCGTTTTACCTTTTCGCAGCAACTCATTTTCCGATTTCGAAAATTTTGAAACTTTATATTTTCAAAGATTTTTGTTAACTTATTTTTTGTCGTTTTGTGAAAACTTCAATTTTTGAAATTTTTTCCAATTTTAGAATTTTTCTATTTGCTCCTTACAAAAAATGAATTTTTCGGCCTTTAAGCTTTTACGAAAGCTATTTTTCCGTTTTGAAAAATAAGAAATTCAAACTTTGAAAGACTTCTTGAATGAGTTAAGTGAGTTTTTTGAAAAATTTTGCAAGTTGAAAATTTCAAAGATTTTCATTATCTATTTTTGAACATTTTGCATTTTCGCATTTGCCCGCCTTTTAGCCATTTCGAAAAAGAAAATCTTCGTATTTAATTTTGTTTCAACTTTTTTTGTATAAATTTGATGTTTTAAAATCTAAAACATTTAAATAACTTCCTCTTCCTTTTCTCAATCTTCGATGTCTTTCCATTTCAGCTTTTAATAATTTTTTCTTTTAAGATATTGAAAGGTCACTGTGTTTTATGCCATACGTCTCCAGCTTTTTCCTATTTCTAGAATTCAAAATTTTGCCTTTTGGTTTTTAAAGAATTTGAAATTTTTTTGGCCGTTTTTATTTTCCCAACTCTCTTTAACAGAAAATTTCGTCGTTTAAGATTTTCGAAGACTTCCTGTTTTCTACGTCTTGACTTTTCACTCATTTTAATTTTAAGCATATTTGATTTTAAAGAATTTTCTGCTGAGAAAGCTTAAAATCTTCTTAAATTATATATTTTCCGAAATCTCTTCCATTTTCGAAAGTAATTTTTTAACAATTTAGAATATCCCTGTTTTCTTTTACAATGTTGTTTTTTTGGCGTTTTAACTTTTCACAGCAACTCATTTTCCGATTTCAAAAATTTTGAATCTTTATATTTTCAAAGATTTTTGTTAACTTATTTTTTGTCGTTTTGTGAAAACTTCTCTTTTTGAAAATTTTTCCAATTTTAGAATTTTTCTATTTGCTCCTTACAAAATATGAATTTTTCGGCCTTTAAGCTTTTACGAAAGCTATTTTTCCGTTTTGAAAAATAAGAAATTCAAACTTTTAAAGACTTCTTGAATGAGTTAAGTGAGTTTTTTGAAAATTTTTGCAAGTTGAAAATTTCAAAGATTTTCATTATCTATTTTTGAACATTTTGCATTTTCGCATTTGCCCTCCTTTTAGCCATTTCGAAAAAGAAAATCTTCGTATTTAATTTTGTTTCAACTTTTTTTGTATAAATTTGATGTTTTAAAATCTAAAACATTTAAATAACTTCCTCTTCCTTTTCTCAATCTTCGATGTCTTTCCATTTCAGCTTTTAATAATTTTTTCTTTCAAGATATTGAAAGGTCACTGTGTTTTATGCCATACGTCTCCAGCTTTTTCCTATTTCTAGAATTCAAAATTTTGCCTTTTGGTTTTTAAAGAATTTGAAATTTTTTTGGCCGTTTTTATTTTCCCAACTCTCTTTAACAGAAAATTTCGTCGTTTAAGATTTTCGAAGACTTCCTGTTTTCTACGTCTTGACTTTTCACTCATTTTAATTTTAAGCATATTTGATTTTAAAGAATTTTCTGCTGAGAAAGCTTAAAATCTTCTTAAATTATATATTTTCCGAAATCTCTTCCATTTTCGAAAGTAATTTTTTAACAATTTAGAATATCCCTGTTTTCTTTTACAATGTTGTTTTTTTGGCGTTTTAACTTTTCACAGCAACTCATTTTCCGATTTCAAAAATTTTGAATCTTTATATTTTCAAAGATTTTTGTTAACTTATTTTTTGTCGTTTTGTGAAAACTTCTCTTTTTGAAAATTTTTCCAATTTTAGAATTTTTCTATTTGCTGCTTACAAAATATGAATTTTTCGGCCTTTAAGCTTTTACGAAAGCTATTTTTCCGTTTTGAAAAATAAGAAATTCAAACTTTTAAAGACTTCTTGAATGAGTTAAGTGAGTTTTTTGAAAATTTTTGCAAGTTGAAAATTTCAAAGATTTTCATTATCTATTTTTGAACATTTTGCATTTTCGCATTTGCCCTCCTTTTAGCAATTTCGAAAAAGAAAATCTTCGTATTTAATTTTGTTTCAACTTTTTTTGTATAAATTTGATGTTTTAAAATCTAAAACATTTAAATAACTTCCTCTTCCTTTTCTCAATCTTCGATGTCTTTCCATTTCAGCTTTTAATAATTTTTTCTTTTAAGATATTGAAAGGTCACTGTGTTTTATGCCATACGTCTCCAGCTTTTTCCTATTTCTAGAATTCAAAATTTTGCCTTTTGGTTTTTAAAGAATTTGAAATTTTTTTGGCCGTTTTTCTTTTCCCAACTCTCTTTAACAGAAAATTTCGTCGTTTAAGATTTTCGAAGACTTCCTATTTTCTATGTCTTGACTTTTCACTCATTTTAATTTTAAGCATATTTGATTTTAAAGAATTTTCTGCTGAGAAAGCTTAAAATCTTCTTAAATTATATATTTTCCGAAATCTCTTCCATTTTCGAAAGTAATTTTTTAACAATTTAGAATATCCCTGTTTTCTTTTACAATGTTGTTTTTTTGGCGTTTTAACTTTTCACAGCAACTCATTTTCCGATTTCAAAAATTTTGAATCTTTATATTTTCAAAGATTTTTGTCAACTTATTTTTTGTCGTTTTGTGAAAACTTCTCTTTTTGAAAATTTTTCCAATTTTAGAATTTTTCTATTTGCTCCTTACAAAATATGAATTTTTCGGCCTTTAAGCTTTTACGAAAGCTATTTTTCCGTTTTGAAAAATAAGAAATTCAAACTTTTAAAGACTTCTTGAATGAGTTAAGTGAGTTTTTTGAAAATTTTTGCAAGTTGAAAATTTCAAAGATTTTCATTATCTATTTTTGAACATTTTGCATTTTCGCATTTGCCCGCCTTTTAGCAATTTCGAAAAAGAAAATCTTCGTATTTAATTTTGTTTCAACTTTTTTTGTATAAATTTGATGTTTTAAAATCTAAAACATTTAAATAACTTCCTCTTCCTTTTCTCAATCTTCGATGTCTTTCCATTTCAGCTTTTAATAATTTTTTCTTTTAAGATATTGAAAGGTCACTGTGTTTTATGCCATACGTCTCCAGCTTTTTCCTATTTCTAGAATTCAAAATTTTGCCTTTTGGTTTTTGAAGAATTTGAAATTTTTTTGGCCATTTTTCTTTTCCCAACTCTCTTTAACAGAAAATTTCGTCGTTTAAGATTTTCGAAGACTTCCTGTTTTCTACGTCTTGACTTTTCACTCATTTTAATTTTAAGCATATTTGATTTTAAAGAATTTTCTGCTGAGAAAGCTTAAAATCTTCTTAAATTATATATTTTCCGAAATATCTTCCATTTTTGAAAGTAATTTTTTAACAATTTAGATTATCCATGTTTTCTTTTACAATGTTGTTTTTTTGGCGTTTTACCTTTTCGCAGTAACTCATTTTCCGATTTCGAAAATTTTGAAACTTTATATTTTCAAAGATTTTTGTTAACTTATTTTTGTCGTTGTGTGAAAACTTCTCTTTTTGAAAATTTTCCCGATTTTTAGAATTTTTCTATTTGCTTCTTACGAAATATGAATTTTTCGGCCTTTAAGCTTTTACGAATGCTATTTTTCCGTTTTGAAAAATAAGAAATTTAAACTTTGAAAGACTTCTTAAATGAGTTTTGTGAGTTTTTTGAAAGTTTTGCAAGTTGGAAGTTTCAAAGATTTTCATTATCTATTTTTGAACTTTTTGCATTTTCGCATTTTCCCGCCTCTTAGCCATTTCAAAAAAGAAAATCTTCGTATTTAAATTTGTTTCAACTCTTTTGGTATAAATTTGATGTTTTAAATCTAAAACTGTTAAATAACTTACTCTTCGTTTTTTCAATCTTCGATGTTTTTCTATTTCAGCTTTTAAAAATTTTTCTTTTAAGATATTGAAAGGTCACTGTGTTTTATGCCATACTTCTCCAGCTTTTTCCTATTTCTAGAATTCAAATTTTTGCCTTCTGGTTTTTACAGATTTGAAATTTTTTTTGCCCTTTTTCTTTTCCCGACTCTCTTCAACTGAATATTTCGACGTTTAAGATTTTCGAAGACTTCATGTTTTCTACGTCTTGACTTTTCACTGTATTTCACTCATTTAGAATATCCCTGTTTTCTTTTACAATGTTGTTTTTTTGGCGTTTTAACTTTTCACAGCAACTCATTTTCCGATTTCAAAAATTTTGAATCTTTATATTTTCAAAGATTTTTGTTAACTTATTTTTTGTCGTTTTGTGAAAACTTCTCTTTTTGAAAATTTTTCCAATTTTAGAATTTTTCTATTTGCTTCTTACAAAATATGAATTTTTCGGCCTTTAAGCTTTTACGAAAGCTATTTTTCCGTTTTGAAAAATAAGAAATTCAAACTTTTAAAGACTTCTTGAATGAGTTAAGTGAGTTTTTTGAAAATTTTTGCAAGTTGAAAATTTCAAATATTTTCATTATCTATTTTTGAACATTTTGCATTTTCGCATTTGCCCGCCTTTTAGCAATTTCGAAAAAGAAAATCTTCGTATTTAATTTTGTTTCAACTTTTTTTGTATAAATTTGATGTTTTAAAATCTAAAACATTTAAATAACTTCCTCTTCCTTTTCTCAATCTTCGATGTCTTTCCATTTCAGCTTTTAATAATTTTTTCTTTTAAGATATTGAAAGGTCACTGTGTTTTATGCCATACGTCTCCAGCTTTTTCCTATTTCTAGAATTCAAAATTTTGCCTTTTGGTTTTTGAAGAATTTGAAATTTTTTTGGCCATTTTTCTTTTCCCAACTCTCTTTAACAGAAAATTTCGTCGTTTAAGATTTTCGAAGACTTCCTGTTTTCTACGTCTTGACTTTTCACTCATTTTAATTTTAAGCATATTTGATTTTAAAGAATTTTCTGCTGAGAAAGCTTAAAATCTTCTTAAATTATATATTTTCCGAAATCTCTTCCATTTTCGAAAGTAATTTTTTAACAATTTAGAATACCCCTATTTTCTTTTACAATGTTGTTTTTTTGGCGTTTTACCTTTTCGCAGTAACTCATTTTCCGATTTCGAAAATTTTGAAACTTTATATTTTCAAAGATTTTTGTTAACTTATTTTTGTCGTTGTGTGAAAACTTCTCTTTTTGAAAATTTTCCCGATTTTTAGAATTTTTCTATTTGCTTCTTACGAAATATGAATTTTTCGGCCTTTAAGCTTTTACGAATGCTATTTTTCCGTTTTGAAAAATAAGAAATTTAAACTTTGAAAGACTTCTTAAATGAGTTTTGTGAGTTTTTTGAAAGTTTTGCAAGTTGGAAGTTTCAAAGATTTTCATTATCTATTTTTGAACTTTTTGCATTTTCGCATTTTCCCGCCTCTTAGCCATTTCAAAAAAGAAAATCTTCGTATTTAAATTTGTTTCAACTCTTTTGGTATAAATTTGATGTTTTAAAATCTAAAACTGTTAAATAACTTACTCTTCGTTTTTTCAATCTTCGATGTTTTTCTATTTCAGCTTTTAAAATTTTTTTCTTTTAAGATATTGAAAGGTCACTGTGTTTTATGCCATACTTCTCTAGCTTTTTCCTATTTCTAGAATTCAAATTTTTGCCTTCTGGTTTTTACAGATTTGAAATTTTTTTTGCCCTTTTTCTTTTCCCGACTCTCTTCAACTGAAAATTTCGACGTTTAAGATTTTCGAAGACTTCATGTTTTCTACGTCTTGACTTTTCACTGTATTTCACTCATTTAGAATATCCCTGTTTTCTTTTACAATGTTGTTTTTTTGGCGTTTTAACTTTTCATAGCAACTCATTTTCCGATTTCAAAAATTTTGAATCTTTATATTTTCAAAGATTTTTGTTAACTTATTTTTTGTCGTTTTGTGAAAACTTCTCTTTTTGAAAATTTTTCCAATTTTAGAATTTTTCTATTTGCTTCTTACAAAATATGAATTTTTCGGCCTTTAAGCTTTTACGAAAGCTATTTTTCCGTTTTGAAAAATAAGAAATTTAAACTTTTAAAGACTTCTTGAATGAGTTAAGTGAGTTTTTTGAAAATTTTTGCAAGTTGAAAATTTCAAAGATTTTCATTATCTATTTTTGAACATTTTGCATTTTCGCATTTGCCCGCCTTTTAGCCATTTCGAAAAAGAAAATCTTCGTATTTAATTTTGTTTCAACTTTTTTTGTATAAATTTGATGTTTTAAAATCTAAAACATTTAAATAACTTCCTCTTCCTTTTCTCAATCTTCGATGTCTTTCCATTTCAGCTTTTAATAATTTTTTCTTTTAAGATATTGAAAGGTCACTGTGTTTTATGCCATACGTCTCCAGCTTTTTCCTATTTCTAGAATTCAAAATTTTGCCTTTTGGTTTTTAAAGAATTTGAAATTTTTTTGGCCGTTTTTCTTTTCCCAACTCTCTTTAACAGAAAATTTCGTCGTTTAAGATTTTCGAAGACTTCCTGTTTTCTACGTCTTGACTTTTCACTCATTTTAATTTTAAGCATATTTGATTTTAAAGAATTTTCTGCTGAGAAAGCTTAAAATCTTCTTAAATTATATATTTTCCGAAATCTCTTCCATTTTCGAAAGTAATTTTTTAACAATTTAGAATACCCCTATTTTCTTTTACAATGTTGTTTTTTTGGCGTTTTACCTTTTCGCAGCAACTCATTTTCCGATTTCGAAAATTTTGAATCTTTATATTTTCAAAGATTTTTGTTAACTTATTTTTTGTCGTTTTGTGAAAACTTCAATTTTTGAAAATTTTTCCAATTTTAGAATTTTTCTATTTGCACCTTACAAAAAATGAATTTTTCGGCCTTTAAGCTTTTACGAAAGCTATTTTTCCGTTTTGAAAAATAAGAAATTCAAACTTTGAAAGACTTCTTGAATGAGTTAAGTGAGTTTTTTGAAAAATTTTGCAAGTTGAAAATTTCAAAGATTTTCATTATCTATTTTTGAACATTTTGCATTTTCGCATTTGCCCGCCTTTTAGCCATTTCGAAAAAGAAAATCTTCGTATTTAATTTTGTTTCAATTTTTTTTGTATAAATTTGATGTTTTAAAATCTAAAACATTTAAATAACTTCCTCTTCCTTTTCTCAATCTTCGATGTCTTTCCATTTCAGCTTTTAATAATTTTTTCTTTTAAGATATTGAAAGGTCACTGTGTTTTATGCCATACGTCTCCAGCTTTTTCCTATTTCTAGAATTCAAAATTTTGCCTTTTGGTTTTTAAAGAATTTGAAATTTTTTTGGCCGTTTTTCTTTTCCCAACTCTCTTTAACAGAAAATTTCGTCGTTTAAGATTTTCGAAGACTTCCTGTTTTCTACGTCTTGACTTTTCACTCATTTTAATTTTAAGCATATTTGATTTTAAAGAATTTTCTGCTGAGAAAGCTTAAAATCTTCTTAAATTATATATTTTCCGAAATCTCTTCCATTTTCGAAAGTAATTTTTTAACAATTTAGAATACCCCTATTTTCTTTTACAATGTTGTTTTTTTGGCGTTTTACCTTTTCGCAGCAACTCATTTTCCGATTTCGAAAATTTTGAAACTTTATATTTTCAAAGATTTTTGTTAACTTATTTTTTGTCGTTTTGTGAAAACTTCAATTTTTGAAAATTTTTCCAATTTTAGAATTTTTCTATTTGCTCCTTACAAAAAATGAATTTTTCGGCCTTTAAGCTTTTACGAAAGCTATTTTTCCGTTTTGAAAAATAAGAAATTCAAACTTTGAAAGACTTCTTGAATGAGTTAAGTGAGTTTTTTGAAAAATTTTGCAAGTTGAAAATTTCAAAGATTTTCATTATCTATTTTTGAACATTTTGCATTTTCGCATTTGCCCGCCTTTTAGCCATTTCGAAAAAGAAAATCTTCGTATTTAATTTTGTTTCAACTTTTTTTGTATAAATTTGATGTTTTAAAATCTAAAACATTTAAATAACTTCCTCTTCCTTTTCTCAATCTTCGATGTCTTTCCATTTCAGCTTTTAATAATTTTTTCTTTTAAGATATTGAAAGGTCACTGTGTTTTATGCCATACGTCTCCAGCTTTTTCCTATTTCTAGAATTCAAAATTTTGCCTTTTGGTTTTTAAAGAATTTGAAATTTTTTTGGCCGTTTTTCTTTTCCCAACTCTCTTGAACAGAAAATTTCGTCGTTTAAGATTTTCGAAGACTTCCTGTTTTCTATGTCTTGACTTTTCACTCATTTTAATTTTAAGCATATTTGATTTTAAAGAATTTTCTGCTGAGAAAGCTTAAAATCTTCTTAAATTATATATTTTCCGAAATCTCTTCCATTTTCGAAAGTAATTTTTTAACAATTTAGAATATCCCTGTTTTCTTTTACAATGTTGTTTTTTTGGCGTTTTAACTTTTCACAGCAACTCATTTTCCGATTTCAAAAATTTTGAATCTTTATATTTTCAAAGATTTTTGTTAACTTATTTTTTGTCGTTTTGTGAAAACTTCAATTTTTGAAAATTTTTCCAATTTTAGAATTTTTCTATTTGCTCCTTACAAAAAATGAATTTTTCGGCCTTTAAGCTTTTACGAAAGCTATTTTTCCGTTTTGAAAAATAAGAAATTCAAACTTTGAAAGACTTCTTGAATGAGTTAAGTGAGTTTTTTGAAAAATTTTGCAAGTTGAAAATTTCAAAGATTTTCATTATCTATTTTTGAACATTTTGCATTTTCGCATTTGCCCGCCTTTTAGCCATTTCGAAAAGGAAAATCTTCGTATTTAATTTTGTTTCAACTTTTTTTGTATAAATTTGATGTTTTAAAATCTAAAACATTTAAATAACTTCCTCTTCCTTTTCTCAATCTTCGATGTCTTTCCATTTCAGCTTTTAATAATTTTTTCTTTTAAGATATTGAAAGGTCACTGTGTTTTATGCCATACGTCTCCAGCTTTTTCCTATTTCTAGAATTCAAAATTTTGCCTTTTGGTTTTTAAAGAATTTGAAATTTTTTTGGCCGTTTTTCTTTTCCCAACTCTCTTTAACAGAAAATTTCGTCGTTTAAGATTTTCGAAGACTTCCTATTTTCTATGTCTTGACTTTTCACTCATTTTAATTTTAAGCATATTTGATTTTAAAGAATTTTCTGCTGAGAAAGCTTAAAATCTTCTTAAATTATATATTTTCCGAAATCTCTTCCATTTTCGAAAGTAATTTTTTAACAATTTAGAATATCCCTGTTTTCTTTTACAATGTTGTTTTTTTGGCGTTTTAACTTTTCACAGCAACTCATTTTCCGATTTCAAAAATTTTGAATCTTTATATTTTCAAAGATTTTTGTTAACTTATTTTTTGTCGTTTTGTGAAAACTTCTCTTTTTGAAAATTTTTCCAATTTTAGAATTTTTCTATTTGCTCCTTACAAAATATGAATTTTTCGGCCTTTAAGCTTTTACGAAAGCTATTTTTCCGTTTTGAAAAATAAGAAATTCAAACTTTTAAAGACTTCTTGAATGAGTTAAGTGAGTTTTTTGAAAATTTTTGCAAGTTGAAAATTTCAAAGATTTTCATTATCTATTTTTGAACATTTTGCATTTTCGCATTTGCCCGCCTTTTAGCAATTTCGAAAAAGAAAATCTTCGTATTTAATTTTGTTTCAACTTTTTTTGTATAAATTTGATGTTTTAAAATCTAAAACATTTAAATAACTTCCTCTTCCTTTTCTCAATCTTCGATGTCTTTCCATTTCAGCTTTTAATAATTTTTTCTTTTAAGATATTGAAAGGTCACTGTGTTTTATGCCATACGTCTCCAGCTTTTTCCTATTTCTAGAATTCAAAATTTTGCCTTTTGGTTTTTGAAGAATTTGAAATTTTTTTGGCCATTTTTCTTTTCCCAACTCTCTTTAACAGAAAATTTCGTCGTTTAAGATTTTCGAAGACTTCCTGTTTTCTACGTCTTGACTTTTCACTCATTTTAATTTTAAGCATATTTGATTTTAAAGAATTTTCTGCTGAGAAAGCTTAAAATCTTCTTAAATTATATATTTTCCGAAATATCTTCCATTTTTGAAAGTAATTTTTTAACAATTTAGATTATCCATGTTTTCTTTTACAATGTTGTTTTTTTGGCGTTTTACCTTTTCGCAGTAACTCATTTTCCGATTTCGAAAATTTTGAAACTTTATATTTTCAAAGATTTTTGTTAACTTATTTTTGTCGTTGTGTGAAAACTTCTCTTTTTGAAAATTTTCCCGATTTTTAGAATTTTTCTATTTGCTTCTTACGAAATATGAATTTTTCGGCCTTTAAGCTTTTACGAATGCTATTTTTCCGTTTTGAAAAATAAGAAATTTCAACTTTGAAAGACTTCTTAAATGAGTTTTGTGAGTTTTTTGAAAGTTTTGCAAGTTGGAAGTTTCAAAGATTTTCATTATCTATTTTTGAACTTTTTGCATTTTCGCATTTTCCCGCCTCTTAGCCATTTCAAAAAAGAAAATCTTCGTATTTAAATTTGTTTCAACTCTTTTTGTATAAATTTGATGTTTTAAAATCTAAAACTGTTAAATAACTTACTCTTCGTTTTTTCAATCTTCGATGTTTTTCTATTTCAGCTTTTAAAATTTTTTTCTTTTAAGATATTGAAAGGTCACTGTGTTTTATGCCATACTTCTCCAGCTTTTTCCTATTTCTAGAATTCAAATTTTTGCCTTCTGGTTTTTACAGATTTGAAATTTTTTTTGCCCTTTTTCTTTTCCCGACTCTCTTCAACTGAAAATTTCGACGTTTAAGATTTTCGAAGACTTCATGTTTTCTACGTCTTGACTTTTCACTCATTTTAATTTTAAGCATATTTGATTTTAAAGAATTTTCTGCAGAGAAAGCTTAAAATTTTCTTAAATTATATATTTTCCGAAATCTCTTCCATTTTCGAAAGTAATTTTTTAACAATTTAGAATATCCCTGTTTTCTTTTTACAATGTTGTTTTTTTGGCGTTTTAACTTTTCACAGCAACTCATTTTCCGATTTCAAAAATTTTGAATCTTTATATTTTCAAAGATTTTTGTTAACTTATTTTTTGTCGTTTTGTGAAAACTTCTCTTTTTGAAAATTTTTCCAATTTTAGAATTTTTCTATTTGCTGCTTACAAAATATGAATTTTTCGGCCTTTAAGCTTTTACGAAAGCTATTTTTCTGTTTTGAAAAATAAGAAATTCAAACTTTTAAAGACTTCTTGAATGAGTTAAGTGAGTTTTTTGAAAATTTTTGCAGGTTGAAAATTTCAAAGATTTTCATTATCTATTTTTGAACATTTTGCATTTTCTCATTTGCCCGCCTTTTAGCAATTTCGAAAAAGAAAATCTTCGTATTTAATTTTGTTTCAACTTTTTTTGTATAAATTTGATGTTTTAAAATCTAAAACATTTAAATAACTTCCTCTTCCTTTTCTCAATCTTCGATGTCTTTCCATTTCAGCTTTTAATAATTTTTTCTTTTAAGATATTGAAAGGTCACTGTGTTTTATGCCATACGTCTCCAGCTTTTTCCTATTTCTAGAATTCAAAATTTTGCCTTTTGGTTTTTGAAGAATTTGAAATTTTTTTGGCCATTTTTCTTTTCCCAACTCTCTTTAACAGAAAATTTCGTCGTTTAAGATTTTCGAAGACTTCCTGTTTTCTACGTCTTGACTTTTCACTCATTTTAATTTTAAGCATATTTGATTTTAAAGAATTTTCTGCTGAGAAAGCTTAAAATCTTCTTAAACTATATATTTTCCGAAATATCTTCCATTTTTGAAAGTAATTTTTTAACAATTTAGATTATCCATGTTTTCTTTCACAATGTTGTTTTTTTGGCGTTTTACCTTTTCGCAGTAACTCATTTTCCGATTTCGAAAATTTTGAAACTTTATATTTTCAAAGATTTTTGTTAACTTATTTTTGTCGTTGTGTGAAAACTTCTCTTTTTGAAAATTTTCCCGATTTTTAGAATTTTTCTATTTGCTTCTTACGAAATATGAATTTTTCGGCCTTTAAGCTTTTACGAATGCTATTTTTCCGTTTTGAAAAATAAGAAATTTAAACTTTGAAAGACTTCTTAAATGAGTTTTGTGAGTTTTTTGAAAGTTTTGCAAGTTGGAAGTTTCAAAGATTTTCATTATCTATTTTTGAACTTTTTGCATTTTCGCATTTTCCCGCCTCTTAGCCATTTCAAAAAAGAAAATCTTCGTATTTAAATTTGTTTCAACTCTTTTGGTATAAATTTGATGTTTTAAAATCTAAAACTGTTAAATAACTTACTCTTCGTTTTTTCAATCTTCGATGTTTTTCTATTTCAGCTTTTAAAAATTTTTTCTTTTAAGATATTGAAAGGTCACTGTGTTTTATGCCATACTTCTCCAGCTTTTTCCTATTTCTAGAATTCAAATTTTTGCCTTCTGGTTTTTACAGATTTGAAATTTTTTTTGCCCTTTTTCTTTTCCCGACTCTCTTCAACTGAAAATTTCGACGTTTAAGATTTTCGAAGACTTCATGTTTTCTACGTCTTGACTTTTCACTGTATTTCACTCATTTAGAATATCCCTGTTTTCTTTTACAATGTTGTTTTTTTGGCGTTTTAACTTTTCACAGCAACTCATTTTCCGATTTCAAAAATTTTGAATCTTTATATTTTCAAAGATTTTTGTTAACTTATTTTTTGTCGTTTTGTGAAAACTTCTCTTTTTGAAAATTTTTCCAATTTTAGAATTTTTCTATTTGCTTCTTACAAAATATGAATTTTTCGGCCTTTAAGCTTTTACGAAAGCTATTTTTCCGTTTTGAAAAATAAGAAATTCAAACTTTTAAAGACTTCTTGAATGAGTTAAGTGAGTTTTTTGAAAATTTTTGCAAGTTGAAAATTTCAAATATTTTCATTATCTATTTTTGAACATTTTGCATTTTCGCATTTGCCCGCCTTTTAGCAATTTCGAAAAAGAAAATCTTCGTATTTAATTTTGTTTCAACTTTTTTTGTATAAATTTGATGTTTTAAAATCTAAAACATTTAAATAACTTCCTCTTCCTTTTCTCAATCTTCGATGTCTTTCCATTTCAGCTTTTAATAATTTTTTCTTTTAAGATATTGAAAGGTCACTGTGTTTTATGCCATACGTCTCCAGCTTTTTCCTATTTCTAGAATTCAAAATTTTGCCTTTTGGTTTTTAAAGAATTTGAAATTTTTTTGGCCGTTTTTCTTTTCCCAACTCTCTTTAACAGAAAATTTCGTCGTTTAAGATTTTCGAAGACTTCCTGTTTTCTACGTCTTGACTTTTCACTCATTTTAATTTTAAGCATATTTGATTTTAAAGAATTTTCTGCTGAGAAAGCTTAAAATTTTCTTAAATTATATATTTTCCAAAATCTCTTCCATTTTCGAAAGTAATTTTTTAACAATTTAGAATACCCCTATTTTCTTTTACAATGTTGTTTTTTTGGCGTTTTACCTTTTCGCAGCAACTCATTTTCCGATTTCGAAAATTTTGAAACTTTATATTTTCAAAGATTTTTGTTAACTTATTTTTTGTCGTTTTGTGAAAACTTCAATTTTTGAAAATTTTTCCAATTTTAGAATTTTTCTATTTGCTCCTTACAAAAAATGAATTTTTCGGCCTTTAATCTTTTACGAAAGCTATTTTTCCGTTTTGAAAAATAAGAAATTCAAACTTTTAAAGACTTCTTGAATGAGTTAAGTGAGTTTTTTGAAAATTTTTGCAAGTTGAAAATTTCAAAGATTTTCATTATCTATTTTTGAACATTTTGCATTTTCGCATTTGCCCGCCTTTTAGCCATTTCGAAAAAGAAAATCTTCGTATTTAATTTTGTTTCAACTTTTTTTGTATAAATTTGATGTTTTAAAATCTAAAACATTTAAATAACTTCCTCTTCCTTTTCTCAATCTTCGATGTCTTTCCATTTCAGCTTTTAATAATTTTTTCTTTTAAGATATTGAAAGGTCACTGTGTTTTATGCCATACGTCTCCAGCTTTTTCCTATTTCTAGAATTCAAAATTTTGCCTTTTGGTTTTTAAAGAATTTGAAATTTTTTTGGCCGTTTTTCTTTTCCCAACTCTCTTTAACAGAAAATTTCGTCGTTTAAGATTTTCGAAGACTTCCTGTTTTCTACGTCTTGACTTTTCACTCATTTTAATTTTAAGCATATTTGATTTTAAAGAATTTTCTGCTGAGAAAGCTTAAAATTTTCTTAAATTATATATTTTCCGAAATCTCTTCCATTTTCGAAAGTAATTTTTTAACAATTTAGAATACCCCTATTTTCTTTTACAATGTTGTTTTTTTGGCGTTTTACCTTTTCGCTGCAACTCATTTTCCGATTTCGAAAATTTTGAAACTTTATATTTTCAAAGATTTTTGTTAACTTATTTTTTGTCGTTTTGTGAAAACTTCAATTTTTGAAAATTTTTCCAATTTTAGAACTTTTCTATTTGCTGCTTACAAAATATGAATTTTTCGGCCTTTAAGCTTTTACGAAAGCTATTTTTCCGTTTTGAAAAATAAGAAATTCAAACTTTTAAAGACTTCTTGAATGAGTTAAGTGAGTTTTTTGAAAATTTTTGCAAGTTGAAAATTTCAAAGATTTTCATTATCTATTTTTGAACATTTTGCATTTTCGCATTTGCCCGCCTTTTAGCAATTTCGAAAAAGAAAATCTTCGTATTTAATTTTGTTTCAACTTTTTTTGTATAAATTTGATGTTTTAAAATCTAAAACATTTAAATAACTTCCTCTTCCTTTTCTCAATCTTCGATGTCTTTCCATTTCAGCTTTTAATAATTTTTTCTTTTAAGATATTGAAAGGTCACTGTGTTTTATGCCATACGTCTCCAGCTTTTTCCTATTTCTAGAATTCAAAATTTTGCCTTTTGGTTTTTGAAGAATTTGAAATTTTTTTGGCCATTTTTCTTTTCCCAACTCTCTTTAACAGAAAATTTCGTCGTTTAAGATTTTCGAAGACTTCCTGTTTTCTACGTCTTGACTTTTCACTCATTTTAATTTTAAGCATATTTGATTTTAAAGAATTTTCTGCTGAGAAAGCTTAAAATCTTCTTAAATTATATATTTTCTGAAATATCTTCCATTTTTGAAAGTAATTTTTTAACAATTTAGATTATCCATGTTTTCTTTTACAATGTTGTTTTTTTGGCGTTTTACCTTTTCGCAGTAACTCATTTTCCGATTTCGAAAATTTTGAAACTTTATATTTTCAAAGATTTTTGTTAACTTATTTTTGTCGTTGTGTGAAAACTTCTCTTTTTGAAAATTTTCCCGATTTTTAGAATTTTTCTATTTGCTTCTTACGAAATATGAATTTTTCGGCCTTTAAGCTTTTACGAATGCTATTTTTCCGTTTTGAAAAATAAGAAATTTAAACTTTGAAAGACTTCTTAAATGAGTTTTGTGAGTTTTTTGAAAGTTTTGCAAGTTGGAAGTTTCAAAGATTTTCATTATCTATTTTTGAACTTTTTGCATTTTCGCATTTTCCCGCCTCTTAGCCATTTCAAAAAAGAAAATCTTCGTATTTAAATTTGTTTCAACTCTTTTAGTATAAATTTGATGTTTTAAAATCTAAAACTGTTAAATAACTTACTCTTCGTTTTTTCAATCTTCGATGTTTTTCTATTTCAGCTTTTAAAAATTTTTTCTTTTAAGATATTGAAAGGTCACTGTGTTTTATGCCATACTTCTCCAGCTTTTTCCTATTTCTAGAATTCAAATTTTTGCCTTCTGGTTTTTACAGATTTGAAATTTTTTTTGCCCTTTTTCTTTTCCCGACTCTCTTCAACTGAAAATTTCGACGTTTAAGATTTTCGAAGACTTCATGTTTTCTACGTCTTGACTTTTCACTCATTTTAATTTTAAGCATATTTGATTTTAAAGAATTTTCTGCAGGGAAAGCTTAAAATTTTCTTAAATTATATATTTTCCGAAATCTCTTCCATTTTCGAAAGTAATTTTTTAACAATTTAGAATATCCCTGTTTTCTTTTTACAATGTTGTTTTTTTGGCGTTTTACCTTTTCGCAGCAACTCATTTTCCGATTTCGAAAATTTTGAAACTTTATATTTTCAAAGATTTTTGTTAACTTATATTTGTCGTTTTGTGAAAACTTCTCTTGTTGAAAATTTTTCCAATTTTAGAATTTTTCTATTTGCTTCTTACAAAATATGAATTTTTCGGCCTTTAAGCTTTTACGAAAGCTATTTTTCTGTTTTGAAAAATAAGAAATTCAAACTTTGAAAGACTTCTTGAATGAGTTAAGTGAGTTTTTTGAAAATTTTTGCAAGTTGAAAATTTCAAATATTTTCATTATCTATTTTTGAACATTTTGCATTTTCGCATTTGCCCGCCTTTTAGCCATTTCGAAAAAGAAAATCTTCGTATTTAATTTTGTTTCAACTTTTTTTGTATAAATTTGATGTTTTAAAATCTAAAACATTTAAATAACTTCCTCTTCCTTTTCTCAATCTTCGATGTCTTTCCATTTCAGCTTTTAATAATTTTTTCTTTTAAGATATTGAAAGGTCACTGTGTTTTATGCCATACTTCTCCAGCTTTTTCCTATTTCTAGAATTCAAAATTTTGCCTTATGGTTTCTACAGATTTGAAATTTTTTTGGCCGTTTTTCTTTTCCCCACTCTCTTCAACTGAAAATTTCGACGTTTAAGATTTTCGAAGACTTCCTGTTTTCTACGTCTTGACTTTTCACTCATTTTAATTTTAAGCATATTTGATTTTAAAGAATTTTCTGCTGAGAAAGCTTAAAATTTTCTTAAATTATATATTTTCCGAAATCTCTTCCCTTTTCGAAAGTAATTTTTTAACAATTTAGAATATCCCTGTTTTCTTTTACAATGTTGTTTTTTTGGCGTTTTACCTTTTCGCAGCAACTCATTTTCCGATTTCGAAAATTTTGAAACTTTATATTTTCAAAGATTTTTGTTAACTTATATTTGTCGTTTTGTGAAAACTTCTCTTTTTGAAAATTTTTCCAATTTTAGAATTTTTCTATTTGCTTCTTACAAAATATGAATTTTTCGGCCTATAAGCTTTTACGAAAGCTAGTTTTCCGTTTTGAAAAATAAGAAAGTCAAACTTTGAAAGACTTCTTGAATGAGTTAAGTGAGTTTTTTGAAAAATTTTGCAAGTTGAAAATTTCAAAGATTTTCATTATCTATTTTTGAACATTTTGCATTTTCGCATTTGCCCGCCTATTAGCCATTTCGGAAAAGAAAATCTTCGTATTTAATTTTGTTTCAACTTTTTTTGTATAAATTTGATGTTTTAAAATCAAAAACATTTAAATAACTTCCTCTTCCTTTTCTCAATCTTCGATGTCTTTCCATTTCAGCTTTTAATAATTTTTTCTTTTAAGATATTGAAAGGTCACTGTGTTTTATGCCATACGTCTCCAGCTTTTTCCTATTTCTAGAATTCAAAATTTTGCCTTTTGGTTTTTAAAGAATTTGAAATTTTTTTGGCCGTTTTTCTTTTCCCAACTCTCTTTAACTGAAAATTTCGTCGTTTAAGATTTTCAAAGACTTCCTGTTTTCTACGTCTTGACTTTTCACTCATTTTAATTTTAAGCATATTTGATTTTAAAGAATTTTCTGCTGAGAAAGCTTAAAATCTTCTTAAATTATATATTTTCCGAAATATCTTCCATTTTTGAAAGTAATTTTTTAACAATTTAGATTATCCATGTTTTCTTTTACAATGTTGTTTTTTTGGCGTTTTACCTTTTCGCAGTAACTCATTTTCCGATTTCAAAAATTTTGAAACTTTATATTTTCAAAGATTTTTGTTAACTTATTTTTGTCGTTGTGTGAAAACTTCTCTTTTTGAAAATTTTCCCGATTTTTAGAATTTTTCTATTTGCTTCTTACGAAATATGAATTTTTCGGCCTTTAAGCTTTTACGAATGCTATTTTTCCGTTTTGAAAAATAAGAAATTTAAACTTTGAAAGACTTCTTAAATGAGTTTTGTGAGGTTTTTGAAAGTTTTGCAAGTTGGAAGTTTCAAAGATTTTCATTATCAATTTTTGAACTTTTTGCATTTTCGCATTTGCCCGCCTTTTAGCCATTTCGAAAAAGAAAATCATCGTAATTAATTTTGTTTCAACTTTTTTTGTATAAATTTGATGTTTTAAAATCTAAAACTTTTAAATAACTTCCTCTTCCTTTTCTCAATCTTCGATGTCTTTCCATTTCAGCTTTTAATAATTTTTTCTTTTAAGATATTGAAAGGTCACTGTGTTTTATGCCATACTTCTCCAGCTTTTTCCTATTTCTAGAATTCAAAATTTTGCCTTATGGTTTCTACAGATTTGAAATTTTTTTGGCCGTTTTTCTTTTCCCCACTCTCTTCAACTGAAAATTTCGACGTTTAAGATTTTCGAAGACTTCCTGTTTTCTACGTCTTGACTTTTCACTCATTTTAATTTTAAGCATATTTGATTTTAAAGAATTTTCTGCTGAGAAAGCTTAAAATTTTCTTAAATTATATATTTTCCGAAATCTCTTCCCTTTTCGAAAGTAATTTTTTAACAATTTAGAATATCCCTGTTTTCTTTTACAATGTTGTTTTTTTGGCGTTTTACCTTTTCGCAGCAACTCATTTTCCGATTTCGAAAATTTTGAAACTTTATATTTTCAAAGATTTTTGTTAACTTATATTTGTCGTTTTGTGAAAACTTCTCTTTTTGAAAATTTTCCCGATTTTTAGAATTTTTCTATTTGCTTCTTACGAAATATGAATTTTTCGGCTTTTAAGCTTTTACGAAAGCTATTTTCCGTTTTGAAAAATAAGAAATTTAAACTTTGAAAGACTTCATAAATGAGTTTTGTGAGTTTTTTGAAATTTTTGCAAGTTGGAAGTTTCAAAGATTTTCATTATCTATTTTTGAACTTTTTGCATTTTCGCATTTTCCCGCCTCTTAGCCATTTCAAAAAAAGAAAATCTTCGTATTTAAATTTGTTTCAACTTTTTTGGTATAAATTTGATGTTTTAAAATCTAAAACTGTTAAATAACTTACTCTTCGTTTTTTCAATCTTCGATGTTTTTCTATTTCAGCTTTTAAAAATTTTTTCTTTTAAGATATTGAAAGGTCACTGTGTTTTATGCCATACTTCTCCAGCTTTTTCCTATTTCTAGAATTCAAATTTTTGCCTTCTGGTTTTTACAGATTTGAAATTTTTTTTGCCCTTTTTCTTTTCCCGACTCTCTTCAACTGAAAATTTCGACGTTTAAGATTTTCGAAGACTTCATGTTTTCTACGTCTTGACTTTTCACTCATTTTAATTTTAAGCATATATGATTTTAAAGAATTTTCTGCAGAGAAAGCTTAAAATTTTCTTAAATTATATATTTTCCGAAATCTCTTCCATTTTCGAAAGTAATTTTTTAACAATTTAGAATATCCCTGTTTTCTTTTTACAATGTTGTTTTTTTGGCGTTTTACCTTTTCGCAGCAACTCATTTTCCGATTTCGAAAATTTTGAAACTTTATATTTTCAAAGATTTTTGTTAACTTATATTTGTCGTTTTGTGAAAACTTCTCTTGTTGAAAATTTTTCCAATTTTAGAATTTTTCTATTTGCTTCTTACAAAATTTGAATTTTTCGGCCTTTAAGCTTTTACGAAAGCTATTTTTCTGTTTTGAAAAATAAGAAATTCAAACTTTGAAAGACTTCTTGAATGAGTTAAGTGAGTTTTTTGAAAATTTTTGCAAGTTGAAAATTTCAAAGATTTTCATTATCTATTTTTGAACATTTTGCATTTTCGCATTTGCCCGCCTTTTAGCCATTTCGAAAAAGAAAATCTTCGTATTTAATTTTGTTTCAACTTTTTTTGTATAAATTTGATGTTTTAAAATCTAAAACATTTAAATAACTTCCTCTTCCTTTTCTCAATCTTCGATGTCTTTCCATTTCAGCTTTTAATAATTTTTTCTTTTAAGATATTGAAAGGTCACTGTGTTTTATGCCATACGTCTCCAGCTTTTTCCTATTTCTAGAATTCAAAATTTTGCCTTTTGGTTTTTAAAGAATTTGAAATTTTTTTGGCCGTTTTTCTTTTCCCAACTCTCTTTAACTGAAAATTTCGTCGTTTAAGATTTTCGAAGACTTCCTGTTTTCTACGTCTTGACTTTTCACTCATTTTAATTTTAAGCATATTTGATTTTAAAGAATTTTCTGCTGAGAAAGCTTAAAATCTTCTTAAATTATATATTTTCCGAAATATCTTCCATTTTTTAAAGTAATTTTTTAACAATTTAGATTATCCATGTTTTCTTTTACAATGTTGTTTTTTTGGCGTTTTTCCTTTTCGCAGTAACTCATTTTCCGATTTCAAAAATTTTGAAACTTTATATTTTCAAAGATTTTTGTTAACTTATTTTTGTCGTTGTGTGAAAACTTCTCTTTTTGAAAATTTTCCCGATTTTTAGAATTTTTCTATTTGCTTCTTACGAAATATGAATTTTTCGGCCTTTAAGCTTTTACGAATGCTATTTTTCCGTTTTGAAAAATAAGAAATTTAAACTTTGAAAGACTTCTTAAATGAGTTTTGTGAGGTTTTTGAAAGTTTTGCAAGTTGGAAGTTTCAAAGATTTTCATTATCAATTTTTGAACTTTTTGCATTTTCGCATTTGCCCGCCTTTTAGCCATTTCGAAAAAGAAAATCATCGTAATTAATTTTGTTTCAACTTTTTTTGTATAAATTTGATGTTTTAAAATCTAAAACTTTTAAATAACTTCCTCTTCCTTTTCTCAATCTTCGATGTCTTTCCATTTCAGCTTTTAATAATTTTTTCTTTTAAGATATTGAAAGGTCACTGTGTTTTATGCCATACTTCTCCAGCTTTTTCCTATTTCTAGAATTCAAAATTTTGCCTTATGGTTTCTACAGATTTGAAATTTTTTTGGCCGTTTTTCTTTTCCCCACTCTCTTCAACTGAAAATTTCGACGTTTAAGATTTTCGAAGACTTCCTGTTTTCTACGTCTTGACTTTTCACTCATTTTAATTTTAAGCATATTTGATTTTAAAGAATTTTCTGCTGAGAAAGCTTAAAATTTTCTTAAATTATATATTTTCCGAAATCTCTTCCCTTTTCGAAAGTAATTTTTAACAATTTAGAATATCCCTGTTTTCTTTTACAATGTTGTTTTTTTGGCGTTTTACCTTTTCGCAGCAACTCATTTTCCGATTTCGAAAATTTTGAAACTTTATATTTTCAAAGATTTTTGTTAACTTATATTTGTCGTTTGTGAAAACTTCTCTTTTTGAAAATTTTCCCGATTTTTAGAATTTTTCTATTTGCTTCTTACGAAATATGAATTTTTCGGCTTTTAAGCTTTTACGAAAGCTATTTTCCGTTTTGAAAAATAAGAAATTTAAACTTTGAAAGACTTCATAAATGAGTTTTGTGAGTTTTTTGAAATTTTTGCAAGTTGGAAGTTTCAAAGATTTTCATTATCTATTTTTGAACTTTTTGCATTTTCGCATTTTCCCGCCTCTTAGCCATTTCAAAAAAAGAAAATCTTCGTATTTAAATTTGTTTCAACTTTTTTGGTATAAATTTGATGTTTTAAAATCTAAAACTGTTAAATAACTTACTCTTCGTTTTTTCAATCTTCGATGTTTTTCTATTTCAGCTTTTAAAAATTTTTTCTTTTAAGATATTGAAAGGTCACTGTGTTTTATGCCATACTTCTCCAGCTTTTTCCTATTTCTAGAATTCAAATTTTTGCCTTCTGGTTTTTACAGATTTGAATTTTTTTTTGCCCTTTTTCTTTTCCCGACTCTCTTCAACTGAAAATTTCGACGTTTAAGATTTTCGAAGACTTCATGTTTTCTACGTCTTGACTTTTCACTCATTTTAATTTTAAGCATATATGATTTTAAAGAATTTTCTGCAGAGAAAGCTTAAAATTTTCTTAAATTATATATTTTCCGAAATCTCTTCCATTTTCGAAAGTAATTTTTTAACAATTTAGAATATCCCTGTTTTCTTTTTACAATGTTGTTTTTTTGGCGTTTTACCTTTTCGCAGCAACTCATTTTCCGATTTCGAAAATTTTGAAACTTTATATTTTCAAAGATTTTTGTTAACTTATATTTGTCGTTTTGTGAAAACTTCTCTTGTTGAAAATTTTTCCAATTTTAGAATTTTTCTATTTGCTTCTTACAAAATTTGAATTTTTCGGCCTTTAAGCTTTTACGAAAGCTATTTTTCTGTTTTGAAAAATAAGAAATTCAAACTTTGAAAGACTTCTTGAATGAGTTAAGTGAGTTTTTTGAAAATTTTTGCAAGTTGAAAATTTCAAAGATTTTCATTATCTATTTTTGAACATTTTGCATTTTCGCATTTGCCCGCCTTTTAGCCATTTCGAAAAAGAAAATCTTCGTATTTAATTTTGTTTCAACTTTTTTTGTATAAATTTGATGTTTTAAAATCTAAAACATTTAAATAACTTCCTCTTCCTTTTCTCAATCTTCGATGTCTTTCCATTTCAGCTTTTAATAATTTTTTCTTTTAAGATATTGAAAGGTCACTGTGTTTTATGCCATACGTCTCCAGCTTTTTCCTATTTCTAGAATTCAAAATTTTGCCTTATGGTTTCTACAGATTTGAAATTTTTTTGGCCGTTTTTCTTTTCCCAACTCTCTTTAACTGAAAATTTCGTCGTTTAAGATTTTCGAAGACTTCCTGTTTTCTACGTCTTGACTTTTCACTCATTTTAATTTTAAGCATATTTGATTTTAAAGAATTTTCTGCTGAGAAAGCTTAAAATCTTCTTAAATTATATATTTTCCGAAATATCTTCCATTTTTTAAAGTAATTTTTTAACAATTTAGATTATCCATGTTTTCTTTTACAATGTTGTTTTTTTGGCGTTTTTCCTTTTCGCAGTAACTCATTTTCCGATTTTGAAAATTTTGAAACTTTATATTTTCAAAGATTTTTGTTAACTTATTTTTGTCGTTGTGTGAAAACTTCTCTTTTTGAAAATTTTCCCGATTTTTAGAATTTTTCTATTTGCTTCTTACGAAATATGAATTTTTCGGCCTTTAAGCTTTTACGAATGCTATTTTTCCGTTTTGAAAAATAAGAAATTTAAACTTTGACAGACTTCTTAAATGAGTTTTGTGAGTTTTTTGAAATTTTTGCAAGTTGGAAGTTTCAAAGATTTTCATTATCTATTTTTGAACTTTTTGCATTTTCGCATTTTCCCGCCTCTTAGCCATTTCAAAAAAAGAAAATCTTCGTATTGAAATTTGTTTCAACTTTTTTGGTATAAATTTGATGTTTTAAAATCTAAAACTGTTAAATAACTTACTCTTCGTTTTTTCAATCTTCGATGCTTTTCTATTTCAGCTTTTAACAATTTTTTCTTTTAAGATATTGAAAGGTCACTGTGTTTTATGCAATACTTCTCCTGGTTTTTCCTATTTCTAGAATTCAAAATTTTGCCTTCTGGTTTTTAAAGATTTGAAATTTTTTTGGCCGTTTTTCTTTTCCCAAGTCTCTTCAACTGAAAATTTCGATGTTTAAGGTTTTCGAAGACTTCCTGTTTTCTACGTCTTGACTTTTCACTCATTTTAATTTTAAGCATATTTGATTTTAAAGAATTTTCTGCTGAGAAAGCTTAAAATTTTCTTAAATTATATATTTTCCGAAATCTCTTCCATTTTCGAAAGTAATTTTTTAACAATTTAGAATATCCCTGTTTTCTTTTACAATGTTGTTTTTTTGGCGTTTTACCTTTTCGCAGCAACTCATTTTCCGATTTCGAAAATTTTGAAACTTTATATTTTCAAAGATTTTGTTAACTTATATTTGTCGTTTTGTGAAAACTTCTCTTTTTGAAAATTTTTCCAATTTTAGAATTTTTCTATTTGGTTCTTACAAAATATGAATTTTTCGGCCTTTAAGCTTTTACGAAAGCTATTTTTCCGTTTTGAAAAATAAGAAAGTCAAACTTTGAAAGACTTCTTGAATGAGTTAAGTGAGTTTTTTGAAAATTTTTGCAAGTTGAAAATTTCAAAGATTTTCATTATCTATTTTTGAACATTTTGCATTTTCGCATTTGCCCGCCTTTTAGCCATTTCGAAAAAGAAAATCTTCGTATTTAATTTTGTTTCAACTTTTTTTGTATACATTTGATGTTTTAAAATCTAAAACATTTAAATAACTTCCTCTTCCTTTTCTCAATCTTCGATGTCTTTCCATTTCAGCTTTTAATAATTTTTTCTTTTAAGATATTGAAAGGTCACTGTGTTTTATGCCATACGTCTCCAGCTTTTTCCTATTTCTAGAATTCAAAATTTTGACTTTTGGTTTTTAAAGAATTTGAAATTTTTTTGGCCGTTTTTCTTTTCCCAACTCTCTTTAACTGAAAATTTCGTCGTTTAAGATTTTCAAAGACTTCCTGTTTTCTACGTCTTGACTTTTCACTCATTTTAATTTTAAGCATATTTGATTTTAAAAATTTTCTGCTGAGAAAGCTTAAAATCTTCTTAAATTATATATTTTCCGAAATATCTTCCATTTTTGAAAGTAATTTTTTCACAATTAAGATTATCCATGTTTTCTTTTACAATGTTGTTTTTTTGGCGTTTTACCTTTTCGCAGTAACTCATTTTCCAATTTCGAAAATTTTGAAACTTTATATTTTCAAAGATTTTTGTTAACTTATTTTTGTCGTTTTGTGAAAACTTCTCTTTTTGAAAATTTTCCCGATTTTTAGAATTTTTCTATTTGCTTCTTACGAAATATGAATTTTTCGGCCTTTAAGCTTTTACGAATGCTATTTTTCCGTTTTGAAAAATAAGAAATTTAAACTTTGAAAGACTTCTTAAATGAGTTTTGTGAGTTTTTTGAAATTTTTGCAAGTTGGAAGTTTCAAAGATTTTCATTATCTATTTTTGAACTTTTTGCATTTTCGCATTTGCCCGCCTTTTAGCCATTTCGAAAAAGAAAATCATCGTAATTAATTTTGTTTCAACTTTTTTTCTATAAATTTGATGTTTTAAAATCTAAAACTTTTAAATAACTTCCTCTTCCTTTTCTCAATCTTCGATGTCTTTCCATTTCAGCTTTTAATAATTTTTTCTTTCAAGATATTGAAAGGTTACTGTGTTTTATGCCATACTTCTCCAGCTTTTTCCTATTTCTAGAATTAAAAATTTTGCCTTATGGTTTCTACAGATTTGAAATTTTTTTGGCCGTTTTTCTTTTCCCCACTCTCTTCAACTGAAAATTTCGACGTTTAAGATTTTCGAAGACTTCCTGTTTTCTACGTCTTGACTTTTCACTCATTTTAATTTTAAGCATATTTGATTTTAAAGAATTTTCTGCTGAGAAAGCTTAAAATTTTCTTAAATTATATATTTTCCGAAATCTCTTCCCTTTTCGAAAGTAATTTTTTAACAATTTAGAATATCCCTGTTTTCTTTTACAATGTTGTTTTTTTGGCGTTTTACCTTTTCGCAGCAACTCATTTTCCGATTTCGAAAATTTTGAAACTTTATATTTTCAAAGATTTTTGTTAACTTATATTTGTCGTTTTGTGAAAACTTCTCTTTTTGAAAATTTTCCCGATTTTTAGAATTTTTCTATTTGCTTCTTACGAAATATGAATTTTTCGGCCTTTAAGCTTTTACGAAAGTTATTTTCCGTTTTGAAAAATAAGAAATTTAAACTTTGAAAGACTTCTTAAATGAGTTTTGTGAGTTTTTTGAAATTTTTGCAAGTTGGAAGTTTCAAAGATTTTCATTATCTATTTTTGAACTTTTTGCATTTTCGCATTTTCCCGCCTCTTAGCGATTTCAAAAAAAGAAAATCTTCGTATTTAAATTTGTTTCAACTTTTTTGGTATAAATTTGATGTTTTAAAATATAAAACTGTTAAATAACTTACTCTTCGTTTTTTCAATCTTCGATGTTTTTCTATTTCAGCTTTTAACAATTTTTTCTTTTAAGATATTGAAAGGTCACTGTGTTTTATGCCATACTTCTCCAGCTTTTTCCTATTTCTAGAATTTAAAATTTTGCCTTCTGGTTTTTAAAGATTTGAAAATTTTTTGGCCGTTTTTCTTTTCCCAACTCTCTTCAACTGAAAATTTCGACGTTTAAGGTTTTCGAAGACTTCCTGTTTTCTACGTCTTGACTTTTCACTCATTTTAATTTTAAGCATATTTGATTTTGAAGAATTTTCTACTGAGAAAGCTTAAAATTTTCTTAAATTTTATATTTTCCGAAATCTCTTCCATTTTCGAAAGTAATTTTTTAACAATTTAGAATATCCCTGTTTTCTTTTACAATGTTGTTTTTTTGGCGTTTTACCTTTTCGCAGCAACTCATTTTCCAATTTCGAAAATTTTGAAACTTTATATTTTCAAAGATTTTTGTTAACTTATATTTGTCGTTTTGTGAAAACTTCTCTTTTTGAAAATTTTTACCAATTTTAGAATTTTTCTATTTGCTTCTTACAAAATATGAAATTTTCGGCCTTTAAGCTTTTACGAATGCTATTTTTCCGCTTTGAAAAATAAGAAATTTAAACTTTGAAAGACTTTTTAAATGAGTTTTGTGAGTTTTTTCAAATTTCTGCAAGTTGAAAGTTTCAAAGATTTTCATTATCTATTTTTGAACTTTTTGAATTTTCGCATTTTCCCGCCTCTTAGCCATTTCAAAAAAGAAAATCTTCGTGTTTAAATTTGTTTCAACTTTTTCGGTATAAATTTGATGTTTTAAAATCTAAAACTGTTAAATAACTTCCTCTTCGTTTTTTCAATCTTCAATGTTTTTCTATTTCAGCTTTTAACAATTTTTTCTTTTAAGATATTGAATGGTCACTGTGTTTTATGCCATACTTCTCCAGCTTTTTCCTATTTCTAGAATTCAAAATTTTGCCTTCTGGTTTTTACAGATTTGAAATTTTTTTTGCCCTTTTTATTTTCCCGACTCTCTTCAACTGAAAATTTCGACGTTCAAGATTTTCGAAGACTTCCTGTTTTCTACGTCTTGACTTTTCACTCATTTTAATTTTAAGCATATTTGATTTTAAAGAATTTTCTGCTGAGAAAGCTTAAAATTTTCTTAAATTATATATTTTCCGAAATCTCTTCCATTTTCGAAAGTAATTTTTTAACAAATTAGAATATCCCTGTTTTCTTTTACAATGTTGTTTTTTTGGCGTTTTACATTTTCGCAGCAACTCATTTTCCGATTTCGAAAATTTTGAAACTTTATATTTTCAAAGATTTTTGTTAACTTATATTTGTCGTTTTGTGAAAACTTCTCTTTTTGAAAATTTTCCCGATTTTTAGAATTTCCTATTTGCTTCTTACAAAATATGAATTTTCCGACCTTTGAGCTTTTCCAAAAGCTATTTTTCCATTTTGAAAAATAAGAAATTCAAACATTGAAAGACTTCTTGAATGAGTTATGTGAGTTTTTTGAAAATTTTTGAAAGTTTAAAATTTCAAAGATTTTAATTATCTATTTTTGAACATTTTGCATTTTCGCATTTGCCCGCCTTTTAGCCATTTCAAAAAACAAAATCTTCGTATTTAATTTTGTTTCAACTTTTTTTGTATAAATTTGATGTTTTAAAATCTAAAACTTCTAAATAACTTCCTCTTCCTTTTCTCAATCTTCGATGTCTTTCCATTTCAGCTTTTAATAATTTTTTCTTTTAAGATATTGAAAGGTCACTGCGTTTTATGCCATACTTCTCCAGCTTTTTCCTATTTCTAGAATTCAAATTTTTGCCTTCTGGTTTTTACAGATTTGAAATTTTTTTGGCCGTTTTTCTTTTCCCGACTCTCTTCAACTGAAAATTTCGTCGTTTAAGATTTTCGAAGACTTCCTGTTTTCTACGTCTTGACTTTTCACTCATTTTAATTTTAAGCATATTTGATTTTAAAGAATTTTCTGCTGAGAAAGCTTAAAATTTTCTTAAATTTTATATTTTCCGAAATATCTTCCATTTTTGAAAGTAATTTTTTAACAATTTAGATTATCCATGTTTTCTTTTACAATGTTGTTTTTTTGGCGTTTTACCTTTTCGCAGCAACTCATTTTCCGATTTCGAAAATTTTGAAACTTTATATTTTCAAAGATTTTTGTTAACTTATATTTGTCGTTTTGTGAAAACTTCTCTTTTTGAAAATTTTCCCGATTTTTAGAATTTTTCTATTTGCTTCTTACGAAATATGAATTTTTCGGCCTTTAAGCTTTTACGAAAGTTATTTTCCGTTTTGAAAAATAAGAAATTTAAACTTTGAAAGACTTCTTAAATGAGTTTTGTGAGTTTTTTGAAATTTTTGCAAGTTGGAAGTTTCAAAGATTTTCATTATCTATTTTTGAACTTTTTGCATTTTCGCATTTTCCCGCCTCTTAGCGATTTCAAAAAAAGAAAATCTTCGTATTTAAATTTGTTTCAACTTTTTTGGTATAAATTTGATGTTTTAAAATATAAAACTGTTAAATAACTTACTCTTCGTTTTTTCAATCTTCGATGTTTTTCTATTTCAGCTTTTAACAATTTTTTCTTTTAAGATATTGAAAGGTCACTGTGTTTTATGCCATACTTCTCCAGCTTTTTCCTATTTCTAGAATTTAAAATTTTGCCTTCTGGTTTTTAAAGATTTGAAAATTTTTTGGCCGTTTTTCTTTTCCCAACTCTCTTCAACTGAAAATTTCGACGTTTAAGGTTTTCGAAGACTTCCTGTTTTCTACGTCTTGACTTTTCACTCATTTTAATTTTAAGCATATTTGATTTTAAAGAATTTTCTACTGAGAAAGCTTAAAATTTTCTTAAATTTTATATTTTCCGAAATCTCTTCCATTTTCGAAAGTAATTTTTTAACAATTTACAATATCCCTGTTTTCTTTTACAATGTTGTTTTTTTGGCGTTTTACCTTTTCGCAGCAACTCATTTTCCAATTTCGAAAATTTTGAAACTTTATATTTTCAAAGATTTTTGTTAACTTATATTTGTCGTTTTGTGAAAACTTCTCTTTTTGAAAATTTTTACCAATTTTAGAATTTTTCTATTTGCTTCTTACAAAATATGAAATTTTCGGCCTTTAAGCTTTTACGAATGCTATTTTTCCGCTTTGAAAAATAAGAAATTTAAACTTTGAAAGACTTTTTAAATGAGTTTTGTGAGTTTTTTCAAATTTCTGCAAGTTGAAAGTTTCAAAGATTTTCATTATCTATTTTTGAACTTTTTGAATTTTCGCATTTTCCCGCCTCTTAGCCATTTCAAAAAAGAAAATCTTCGTGTTTAAATTTGTTTCAACTTTTTCGGTATAAATTTGATGTTTTAAAATCTAAAACTGTTAAATAACTTCCTCTTCGTTTTTTCAATCTTCAATGTTTTTCTATTTCAGCTTTTAACAATTTTTTCTTTTAAGATATTGAATGGTCACTGTGTTTTATGCCATACTTCTCCAGCTTTTTCCTATTTCTAGAATTCAAAATTTTGCCTTCTGGTTTTTACAGATTTGAAATTTTTTTTGCCCTTTTGATTTTCCCGACTCTCTTCAACTGAAAATTTCGACGTTCAAGATTTTCGAAGACTTCCTGTTTTCTACGTCTTGACTTTTCACTCATTTTAATTTTAAGCATATTTGATTTTAAAGAATTTTCTGCTGAGAAAGCTTAAAATTTTCTTAAATTATATATTTTCCGAAATCTCTTCCATTTTCGAAAGTAATTTTTTAACAATTTAGAATATCCCTGTTTTCTTTTACAATGTTGTTTTTTTGGCGTTTTACATTTTCGCAGCAACTCATTTTCCGATTTCGAAAATTTTGAAACTTTATATTTTCAAAGATTTTTGTTAACTTATATTTGTCGTTTTGTGAAAACTTCTCTTTTTGAAAATTTTCCCGATTTTTAGAATTTCCTATTTGCTTCTTACAAAATATGAATTTTCCGACCTTTGAGCTTTTCCAAAAGCTATTTTTCCATTTTGAAAAATAAGAAATTCAAACATTGAAAGACTTCTTGAATGAGTTATGTGAGTTTTTTGAAAATTTTTGAAAGTTTAAAATTTCAAAGATTTTAATTATCTATTTTTGAACATTTTGCATTTTCGCATTTGCCCGCCTTTTAGCCATTTCAAAAAACAAAATCTTCGTATTTAATTTTATTTCAACTTTTTTTGTATAAATTTGATGTTTTAAAATCTAAAACTTCTAAATAACTTCCTCTTCCTTTTCTCAATCTTCGATGTCTTTCCATTTCAGCTTTTAATAATTTTTTCTTTTAAGATATTGAAAGGTCACTGTGTTTTATGCCATACTTCTCCAGCTTTTTCCTATTTCTAGAATTCAAATTTTTGCCTTCTGGTTTTTACAGATTTGAAATTTTTTTGGCCGTTTTTCTTTTCCCGACTCTCTTCAACTGAAAATTTCGTCGTTTAAGATTTTCGAAGACTTCATGTTTTCTACGTCTTGACTTTTCACTCATTTTAATTTTAAGCATATTTGATTTTAAAGAATTTTCTGCTGAGAAAGCTTAAAATTTTCTTAAATTTTATATTTTCCGAAATATCTTCCATTTTTGAAAGTAATTTTTTAACAATTTAGATTATCCATGTTTTCTTTTACAATGTTGTTTTTTTGGCGTTTTACCTTTTCGCAGCAACTCATTTTCCGATTTCGAAAATTTTGAAACTTTATATTTTCAAAGATTTTTGTTAACTTATATTTGTCGTTGTGTGAAAACTTCTCTTTTTGAAAATTTTTCCAATTTTAGAGTTTTTCTATTTGCTTCTTACGAAATATGAATTTTTCGGCCTTTAAGCTTTTACGAAAGCTATTTTTCCGTTTTGAAAAATAAGAAATTTAAACTTTGAAAGACTTCTTGAATGACTTTTGTTAGTTTTTTGAAATTTTTGCAAGTTGGAAGTTTCAAAGATTTTCATTATCTATTTTTGAACTTTTTGCATTTTTGCATTTTCCCGCCTCTTAGCCATTTCAAAAAAAGAAAATCTTCGTATTTAAATTTGTTTCAACTTTTTTGGTATAAATTTGATGTTTTAAAATCTAAAACTGTTAAATAACTTACTCTTCGTTTTTTCAATCTTCGATGTTTTTCTATTTCAGCTTTTAAAAATTTTTTCTTTTAAGATATTGAAAGGTCACTGTGTTTTATGCCATACTTCTCCACCTTTTTCCTATTTCTAGAATTCAAATTTTTGCCTTCTGGTTTTTACAGATTTGAAATTTTTTTTGCCCTTTTTCTTTTCCCGACTCTCTTCAACTGAAAATTTCGACGTTTAAGATTTTCGAAGACTTCTTGTTTTCTACGTCTTGACTTTTCACTCATTATAATTTTAAGCATATTTGATTTTAAAGAATTTTCTGCTGAGAAAGCTTAAAATTTTCTTAAATTATATATTTTCCGAAATCTCTTCCATTTTCGAAAGTAATTTTTTAACAATTTAGAATACCCCTGTTTTCTTTTACAATGTTGTTTTTTTGGCGTTTTACCTTTTCGCAGCAACTCATTTTCCGATTTCGAAAATTTTGAAACTTTATATTTTCAAAGATTTTTGTTAACTTATTTTTTGTCGTTTTGTGAAAACTTCAATTTTTGAAAATTTTTCCAATTTTAGAATTTTTCTATTTGCTTCTTACAAAAAATGAATTTTTCGGCCTTTAAGCTTTTACGAAAGCTATTTTTCTGTTTTGAAAAATAAGAAATTCAAACTTTGAAAGACTTCTTGAATGAGTTAAGTGAGTTTTTTGAAAATTTTTGCAAGTTTAAAATTTCAAAGATTTTCATTATCTATTTTTGAACATTTTGCATTTTCGCATTTGCCCGCCTTTTAGCCATTTCGAAAAACCAAATCTTCGTATTTAATTTTGTTTCAACTTTTTTTGTATAAATTTGATGTTTTAAAATCTAAAACTTTTAAATAACTTCCTCTTCCTTTTCTCAATCTTCGATGTCTTTCCATTTCAACTTTTAATAATTTTTTCTTTTAAGATATTGAAAGGTCACTGTGTTTTATGCCATACTTCTCCAGCTTTTTCCTATTTCTAGAATTCAAATTTTTGCCTTCTGGTTTTTACAAATTTGAAATTTTTTTTGCCCTTTTTCTTTTCCCGACTCTCTTCAACTGAAAATTTCGTCGTTTAAGATTTTCGAAGACTTCCTGTTTTCTACGTCTTGACTTTTCACTCATTTTAATTTTAAGCATATTTGATTTTAAAGAATTTTCTGCTGAGAAAGCTTAAAATTTTCTTAAATTATATATTTTCCGAAATATCTTCCATTTTTGAAAGTAATTTTTTAACAATTTAGATTATCCATGTTTTCTTTTACAATGTTGTTTTTTTGGCGTTTTACCTTTTCGCAGTAACTCATTTTCCGATTTCGAAAATTTTGAAACTTTATATTTTCAAAGATTTTTGTTAACTTATTTTTGTCGTTTTGTGAAAACTTCTCTTTTTGAAAATTTTCCCGATTTTTAGAATTTTTCTATTTGCTTCTTACGAAATATGAATTTTTCGGCCTTTAAGCTTTTACGAAAGCTATTTTTCCGTTTTGAAAAATAAGAAATTTAAACTTTGAAAGACTTCTTAAATGAGTTTTGTGAGTTTTTTGAAATTTTTGCAAGTTGGAAGTTTCAAAGATTTTCATTATCTATTTTTGAAGATTTTGCTTTTTCGCATTTGCCCGCCTTTTAGCCATTTCGAAAAAGAAAATCATCGTAATTTTTTCCAAAACTCTTCATTTTTCGAAAGTAATTTTTTTGCAATTTAGAATATCCCTGTTTTCTTTTGCAATGTTGTTTTTTTGGCGTTTCACCTTTATATTTTGAAAGATTTTCGTTAACTTATTTTTTCCGTTTTGTGAGAACTTCTCTCTTTGAAAATTTTCCACATTTTTAGAATTTCCTATTTTCTTTTTACAAAATATGAATTTTCCGGCGTTTAAGCTTTTCCAAAAGCTATTTTTCCGTTTTGAAAAATAAGAAATTCAAACTTTGAAAGACTTTCTAAATGAGTTCTGTGAGTTTGTAAAAATTTTTGCTGGTTGGAAATTTCAATGATTTTCATTATCTATTTTTGAACTTTTAGATTTTCACATTTGCCTGCCTTTCAGCCATTTCAAAAAAGAAAATCTTTGTACTTGAATTTGTTTCAACTTTTTTTGAATAAATTTGATGTTCTAAAATCTGAAACTTTAAAATAACTTCCTCTTCATTTTGTCAATCTTCGATGTTTTTCCATTTTGAGCTTTTAACAACTTTTTCTTTTAAGATTTTTGAAAGTCACGGTATTTTACTCCATACTTCTCCAGCTTTTTCCTCTTTCTAAAATTCAAATTTTAGCCTTCTGATTTTTTCAGATTTAAAAATGTTTTTGGCCCTTTTTCTTTTCCCAACTCTCTTCATCTGAAAATTTCGGCGTTTAAGATTTTCGAAAGCTTCCTGTTTTCTACGTATTGACTTTTCACTCATTTTAATTTTAGGCATATTTGATTTTATAGAATTTTCTATTGAGAAAGCTAAAATTTTTCTTAAATTTTATATTTTTCCAAAACTCTTCATTTTTCGAAAATAATTTTTTTGCAATTTAGAATATCCCTGTTTTCTTTTGCAATGTTGTTTTTTTGGCGTTTCACCTTTATATTTTGAAAGATTTTCGTTAACTTATTTTTTCCGTTTTGTGAGAACTTCTCTCTTTGAAAATTTTCCACATTTTTAGAATTTCCTATTTTCTTTTTACAAAATATGAATTTTCCGGCGTTTAAGCTTTTCCAAAAGCTATTTTTCCGTTTTGAAAAATAAGAAATTCAAACTTTGAAAGACTTTCTAAATGAGTTCTGTGAGTTTGTAAAAATTTTTGCTGGTTGGAAATTTCAATGATTTTCATTATCTATTTTTGAACTTTTAGATTTTCACATTTGCCTGCCTTTCAGCCATTTCAAAAAAGAAAATCTTTGTACTTGAATTTGTTTCAACTTTTTTTGAATAAATTTGATGTTCTAAAATCTGAAACTTTAAAATAACTTCCTCTTCATTTTGTCAATCTTCGATGTTTTTCCATTTTGAGCTTTTAACAACTTTTTCTTTTAAGATTTTTGAAAGTCACGGTATTTTACTCCATACTTCTCCACCTTTTTCCTCTTTCTAAAATTCAAATTTTAGCCTTCTGATTTTTTCGGATTTTAAAATGTTTTTGGCCCTTTTTCTTTTCCCAACTCTCTTCATCTGAAAATTTCGGCGTTTAAGATTTTCGAAAGCTTCCTGTTTTCTACGTATTGACTTTTCACTCATTTTAATTTTAGGCATATTTGATTTTATAGAATTTTCTATTGAGAAAGCTAAAATTTTTCTTAAATTTTATATTTTTCCAAAACTCTTCATTTTTCGAAAGTAATTTTTTTGCAATTTAGAATATCCCTGTTTTCTTTTGCAATGTTGTGTTTTTAGCGTTTCACCTTTATATTTTTAAAGATTTTTGTTAACTTATTTTTGTGGTTTTGTGAGAACTTCTCTTTTTGAAAATTTTCCAGATTTTTAGAATTTCCTATTTGCTTCTTACAAAATATGAATTTTCCGGCGTTTAAGCTTTTCCAAAAGCTATTTTTCCGTTTCGAAAAATAAGAAATTCAAACTTTGAAAAGCTTTCTAAATGAGTTTTGTAGGATTGCGGAAACTTTTGCAAGTTGGAAATTTCAAAGATTTTGCTCATCTATTTTTGAACTTTTTGCATTTTCGCATTTGCCCGCCTTTCGGCGATTTCAAAAAAGAAAATCTTTGTATTTAAATTTATTTCAACTTATTTTTTGTACAAATCTGATGTTTTAAAATCTAAAACTTTTAAATAACTTCGTCTTCGTTTTCTCAATCTTCGATGTTTTTCCATTTCTGCTTTTAACAATTTTTTCTCTTAAGATTTTGAAAAGTCACGGTATTTTATGCCATACTCCTCCAGCTTTTTCCGATTTCTCAAATTCAAATTTTTGCCTTCTGGTTTTTACATATTTTAAAATTTTTTGGCCGTTTTCTTTTCCCAACTCTCTTAAACTGAAAAATTTCGGCGTTTAAGATTTTCGAAAGCTTCCTGTTTTCTACGTATTGACTTTTCACTCATTTTAATTTTGAGCATATTTGATTTTATAGAATTTTCTATTGAGAAAGCTTAAATTTTATATTTTTCCAAAACTCTTCCATTTTCGAAAGTAATTTTTTTGCAATTTCGATTATCCCTGATTTCTTTTTCAATGTTGTTTTTTTGGCGTTTTACCTTTTCGCAGCAACTCTTTTTCCGATTTCAAAAATATGTAAACTTTATATTTTAAAAGATTTTCGTTAACTTATTTTTGCCGTTTTGTGAGAACTTCTCTCTTTGAAAATTTTCCACATTTTTAGAATTTCCTATTTTCTTTTTACAAAATATGAATTTTCCGGTGTTTATGCTTTTCCAAAAGCTATTTTTCCGTTTTGAAAAATAAGAAATTCAAACTTTGAAAGACTTTCTAAATGAGTTCTGTGAGTTTGTAAAAATTTTTGCTGGTTGGAAATTTCAAAGATTTTCATTATCTATTTTTGAACTTTTAGATTTTCACATTTGCCTGGCTTTCAGCCATTTCAATAAAGAAAATCTTTGTACTTGAATTTGTTTCAACTTTTTTTGTATAAATCTGATGTTTTAAAATCTAAAACTTTTAAATAACTTCGTCTTCGTCTTCTCAATCTTCGATGTTTTTCCATTTCTGCTTTTAACAATTTTTTCTCTTAAGATTTTGAAAAGTCACGGTATTTTATGCCATACTCCTCCAGCTTTTTCCGATTTCTCAAATTCAAATTTTTGCCTTCTGGTTTTTACATATTTTAAAATTTTTTGGCCGTTTTTCTTTTCCCAACTCTCTTAAACTGAAAAATTTCGGCGTTTAAGATTTTCGAAAGCTTCCTGTTTTCTACGTATTGACTTTTCACTCATTTTAATTTTGAGCATATTTGATTTTATAGAATTTTCTACTGTGAAAGCTTAAATTTTTCTTAAATTTTATATTTTTCCAAAACTCTTCATTTTTCGAAAGTAATTTTTTTGCAATTTAGAATATCCCTTTTTTCTTTTACAATGTTGTTTTTTTGGCGTTTCACCTTTATATTTTTAAAGATTTTTGTTAACTTATTTTTGTCGTTTTGTGAGAACTTCTCTTTTTGAAAATTTTCCAGATTTTTAGAATTTCCTATTTGCTTCTTACAAAATATGAATTTTCCGGCGTTTAAGCTTTTCCAAAAGCTATTTTTCCGTTTTGAAAAATAAGAAATTCAAACTTTGAAAAGCTTTCTAAATGAGTTTTGTAGGATTGCGGAAACTTTTGCAAGTTGGAAATTTCAAAGATTTTGCTCATCTATTTTTGAACTTTTTGCATTTTCGCATTTGCCCGCCTTTCCGCCATTTCAAAAAAGAAAATCTTTGTATTTAAATTTATTTCAACTTTTTTTTTGTGTAAATCTGATGTTTTAAAATCTAAAACTTTTAAATAACTTCGTCTTCGTTTTCTCAATCTTCGATGTTTTTCCATTTCTGCTTTTAACAATTTTTTCTCTTAAGATTTTGAAAGGTCACGGTATTTTATGCCATACTTCTCCAGCTTTTTCCGATTTCTCAAATTCAAATTTTTGCCTTCTGGTTTTTACATATTTTAAAATTTTTTGGCCGTTTTTCTTTCCCCAACTCTCTTAAACTGAAAAATTTCGGCGTTTAAGATTTTCGAAAGCTTCCTGTTTTCTACGTATTGACTTTTCACTCATTTTAATTTTGAGCATATTTGATTTTATAGAATTTTCTATTGAGAAAGCTTAAATTTTATATTTTTCCAAAACTCTTCCATTTTCCAAAGTAATTTTTTTGCGATTTCGATTATCCCTGATTTCTTTTTCAATGTTGTTTTTTTGGCGTTTTACCTTTTCGCAGCAACTCTTTTTCCGATTTCAAAAATATGTAAACTTTATATTTTAAAAGATTTTCGTTAACTTATTTTTGTCGTTTTGTGAGAACTTCTCTGTTTGAAAATTTTCCACATTTTTAGAATTTCCTATTTTCTTTTTACAAAATATGAATTTTCCGGTGTTTATGCTTTTCCAAAAGCTATTTTTCCGTTTTGAAAAATAAGAAATTCAAACTTTGAAAGACTTTCTAAATGAGTTCTGTGAGTTTGTAAAAAATTTTGCTGGTTGGAAATTTCAAAGATTTTCATTATCTATTTTTCAACTTTTAGATTTTCACATTTGCCTGCCTTTCAGCCATTTCAAAAAAGAAAATCTTTGTACTTGAATTTGTTTCAACTTTTTTTGAATAAATTTGATGTTCTAAAATCTGAAACTTTAAAATAACTTCCTCTTCATTTTGTCAATCTTCGATGTTTTTCCATTTTGAGCTTTTAACAACTTTTTCTTTTAAGATTTTTGAAAGTCACGGTATTTTACTCCATACTTCTCCAGCTTTTTCCTCTTTCTAAAATTCAAATTTTAGCCTTCTGATTTTTTCATATTTTAAAATGTTTTTGGCCGTTTTTCTTTTCCCAACTCTCTTCATCTGAAAATTTCGGCGTTTAAGATTTTCGAAAGCTTCCTGTTTTCTACGTATTGACTTTTCACTCATTTTAATTTTCAGCATATTTGATTTTATAGAATTTTCTATTGACAAAGCTAAAATTTTTCTTAAATTTTATATTTTTCCAAAACTCTTCATCTTTCGAAAGTAATTTTTTTGCAATTTAGAATATCCCTGTTTTCTTTTACAATGTTGTTTTTTTGGCGTTTCACCTTTATATTTTTAAAGATTTTTGTTAACTTATTTTTGTCGTTTTGTGAGAACTTCTCTTTTTGAAAATTTTCCAGATTTTTAGAATTTCCTATTTGCTTCTTACAAAATATGAATTTTCCGGCGTTTAAGCTTTTCCAAAAGCTATTTTTCCGTTTTGAAAAATAAGAAATTCAAACTTTGAAAAGCTTTCTAAATGAGTTTTGTAGGATTGCGGAAACTTTTGCAAGTTGGAAATTTCAAAGATTTTGCTCATCTATTTTTGAACTTTTTGCATTTTCGCATTTGCCCGCCTTTCGGCCATTTCAAAAAAGAAAATCTTTGTATTTAAATTTATTTCAACTTTTTTTTTGTATAAATCTGATGTTTTAAAATCTAAAACTTTTAAATAACTTCGTCTTCGTCTTCTCAATCTTCGATGTTTTTCCATTTCTGCTTTTAACAATTTTTTCTCTTAAGATTTTGAAAAGTCACGGTATTTTATGCCATACTCCTCCAGCTTTTTCCGATTTCTCAAATTCGAATTTTTGCCTTCTGGTTTTTACATATTTTAAAATTTTTTGGCCGTTTTTCTTTTCCCAACTCTCTTAAACTGAAAAATTTCGGCGTTTAAGATTTTCGAAAGCTTCCTGTTTTCTACGTATTGACTTTTCACTCATTTTAATTTTGAGCATATTTGATTTTATAGAATTTTCTATTGAGAAAGCTTAAATTTTATATTTTTCCAAAACTCTTCCATTTTCGAAAGTAATTTTTTTGCGATTTCGATTATCCCTGATTTCTTTTTCAATGTTGTTTTTTTGGCGTTTTACCTTTTCGCAGCAACTCTTTTTCCGATTTCAAAAATATGTAAACTTTATATTTTAAAAGATTTTCGTTAACTTATTTTTGCCGTTTTGTGAGAACTTCTCTCTTTGAAAATTTTCCACATATTTAGAATTTCCTATTTTCTTTTTACAAAATATGAATTTTCCGGTGTTTATGCTTTTCCAAAAGCTATTTTTCCGTTTTGAAAAATAAGAAATTCAAACTTTGAAAGACTTTCTAAATGAGTTCTGTGAGTTTGTAAAAATTTTTGCTGGTTGGAAATTTCAATGATTTTCATTATCTATTTTTGAACTTTTAGATTTTCACATTTGCCTGCCTTTCAGCCATTTCAAAAAAGAAAATCTTTGTACTTGAATTTGTTTCAACTTTTTTTGAATAAATTTGATGTTCTAAAATCTGAAACTTTAAAATAACTTCCTCTTCATTTTGTCAATCTTCGATGTTTTTCCATTTTGAGCTTTTAACAACTTTTTCTTTTAAGATTTTTGAAAGTCACGGTATTTTACTCCATACTTCTCCAGCTTTTCCTCTTTTTAAAATTCAAATTTTAGCCTTCTGATTTTTTCGGATTTTAAAATGTTTTTGGCCCTTTTTCTTTTCCCAACTCTCTTCATCTGAAAATTTCGGCGTTTAAGATTTTCGAAAGCTTCCTGTTTTCTACGTATTGACTTTTCACTCATTTTAATTTTAAGCATATTTGATTTTGTATAATTTTCTATTGAGAAAGCTAAAATTTTTCTTAAATTTTATATTTTTCCAAAACTCTTCATTTTTCGAAAGTAATTTTTTTGCAATTTAGAATATCCCTGTTTTCTTTTGCAATGTTGGTTTTTTGGCGTTTCACCTTTATATTTTTAAAGATTTTTGTTAACTTATTTTTGTCGTTTTGTGAGAACTTCTCTTTTTGAAAATTTTCCCGATTTTTAGAATTTCCTATTTGCTTCTTACAAAATATGAATTTTCCGGCGTTTAAGCTTTTCCAAAAGCTATTTTTCCGTTTTGAAAAATAAGAAATTCAAACTTTGAAAAGCTTTCTAAATGAGTTTTGTAGGATTGCGGAAACTTTTGCAAGTTGGAAATTTCAAAGATTTTGCTCATCTATTTTTGAACTTTTTGCATTTTCGCATTTGCCCGCCTTTCGGCCATTTCAAAAAAGAAAATCTTTGTATTTAAATTTATTTCAACTTTTTTTTTGTATAAATCTGATGTTTTAAAATCTAAAACTTTTAAATAACTTCGTCTTCGTTTTCTCAATCTTCGATGTTTTTCCATTTCTGCTTTTAACAATTTTTTCTCTTAAGATTTTGAAAGGTCACGGTATTTTATGCCATACTTCTCCAGCTTTTTCCGATTTCTCAAATTCAAAATTTTGCCTACTTGTTTTTAAATATTTTAAAATTTTTTGGCCGTTTTTCTTTCCCCAACTCTCTTAAACTGAAAAATTTCGGCGTTTAAGATTTTCGAAAGCTTCCTGTTTTCTACGTATTGACTTTTCACTCATTTTAATTTTGAGCATATTTGATTTTATAGAATTTTCTATTGAGAAAGCTTAAATTTTATATTTTTCCAAAACTCTTCCATTTTCCAAAGTAATTTTTTTGCGATTTCGATTATCCCTGATTTCTTTTTCAATGTTGTTTTTTTGGCGTTTTACCTTTTCGCAGCAAATCTTTTTCCGATTTCAAAAATATGTAAACTTTATATTTTAAAAGATTTTCGTTAACTTATTTTTGTCGTTTTGTGAGAACTTCTCTCTTTGAAAATTTTCCACATATTTAGAATTTCCTATTTTCTTTTTACAAAATATGAATTTTCCAGTGTTTATGCTTTTCCAAAAGCTATTTTTCCGTTTTGAAAAATAAGAAATTCAAACTTTGAAAGACTTTCTAAATGAGTTCTGTGAGTTTGTAAAAATTTTTGCTGGTTGGAAATTTCAAAGATTTTCATTATCTATTTTTCAACTTTTAGATTTTCACATTTGCCTGCCTTTCAGCCATTTCAAAAAAGAAAATCTTTGTACTTGAATTTGTTTCAATTTTTTTGAATAAATTTGATGTTCTAAAATCTGAAACTTTAAAATAACTTCCTCTTCATTTTGTCAATCTTCGATGTTTTTCCATTTTGAGCTTTTCACAACTTTTTCTTTTAAGATTTTTGAAAGTCACGGTATTTTACTCCATACTTCTCCAGCTTTTTCCTCTTTCTAAAATTCAAATTTTAGCCTTCTGATTTTTTCATATTTTAAAATATTTTTGGCCGTTTTTCTTTTCCCAACTCTCTTCATCTGAAAATTTCGGCGTTTAAGATTTTCGAAAGCTTCCTGTTTTCTACGTATTGACTTTTCACTCATTTTAATTTTAAGCATATTTGATTTTATAGAATTTTCTATTGAAAAAGCTAAAATTTTTCTTAAATTTTATATTTTTCCAAAACTCTTCATCTTTCGAAAGTAATTTTTTTGCAATTTAGAATATCCCTGTTTTCTTTTACAATGTTGTTTTTTTGGCGTTTCACCTTTATATTTTTAAAGATTTTTGTTAACTTATTTTTGTCGTTTTGTGAGAACTTCTCTTTTTGAAAATTTTCCAGATTTTTAGAATTTCCTATTTGCTTCTTACAAAATATGAATTTTCCGGCGTTTAAGCTTTTCCAAAAGCTATTTTTCCGTTTTGAAAAATAAGAAATTCAAACTTTGAAAAGCTTTCTAAATGAGTTTTGTAGGATTGCGGAAACTTTTGCAAGTTGGAAATTTCAAAGATTTTGCTCATCTATTTTTGAACTTTTTGCATTTTCGCATTTGCCCGCCTTTCGGCCATTTCAAAAAAGAAAATCTTTGTATTTAAATTTATTTCAACTTTTTTTTTGTATAAATCTGATGTTTTAAAATCTAAAACTTTTAAATAACTTCGTCTTCGTCTTCTCAATCTTCGATGTTTTTCCATTTCTGCTTTTAACAATTTTTTCTCTTAAGATTTTGAAAAGTCACGGTATTTTATGCCATACTCCTCCAGCTTTTTCCGATTTCTCAAATTCAAATTTTTGCCTTCTGGTTTTTACATATTTTAAAATTTTTTGGCCGTTTTTCTTTTCCCAACTCTCTTAAACTGAAAATTTTCGGCGTTTAAGATTTTCGAAAGCTTCCTGTTTTCTACGTATTGACTTTTCACTCATTTTAATTTTGAGCATATTTGATTTTATAGAATTTTCTATTGAGAAAGCTTAAATTTTATATTTTTCCAAAACTCTTCCATTTTCCAAAGTAATTTTTTTGCGATTTCGATTATCCCTGATTTCTTTTTCAATGTTGTTTTTTTGGCGTTTTACCTTTTCGCAGCAACTCTTTTTCCGATTTCAAAAATATGTAAACTTTATATTTTAAAAGATTTTCGTTAACTTATTTTTGCCGTTTTGTGAGAACTTCTCTCTTTGAAAATTTTCCACATTTTTAGAATTTCCTATTTTCTTTTTACAAAATATGAATTTTCCGGTGTTTATGCTTTTCCAAAAGCTATTTTTCCGTTTTGAAAAATAAGAAATTCAAACTTTGAAAGACTTTCTAAATGAGTTCTGTGAGTTTGTAAAAATTTTTGCTGGTTGGAAATTTCAATGATTTTCATTATCTATTTTTGAACTTTTAGATTTTCACATTTGCCTGCCTTTCAGCCATTTCAAAAAAGAAAATCTTTGTACTTGAATTTGTTTCAACTTTTTTTGAATAAATTTGATGTTCTAAAATCTGAAACTTTAAAATAACTTCCTCTTCATTTTGTCAATCTTCGATGTTTTTCCATTTTGAGCTTTTAACAACTTTTTCTTTTAAGATTTTCGAAAGTCACGGTATTTTACTCCATACTTCTCCAGCTTTTCCTCTTTTTAAAATTCAAATTTTAGCCTTCTGATTTTTTCGGATTTTAAAATGTTTTTGGCCCTTTTTCTTTTCCCAACTCTCTTCATCTGAAAATTTCGGCGTTTAAGATTTTCGAAAGCTTCCTGTTTTCTACGTATTGACTTTTCACTCATTTTAATTTTAAGCAAATTTGATTTTGTATAATTTTCTATTGAGAAAGCTAAAATTTTTCTTAAATTTTATATTTTTCCAAAACTCTTCATTTTTCGAAAGTAATTTTTTTGCAATTTAGAATATCCCTGTTTTCTTTTGCAATGTTGGTTTTTTGGCGTTTCACCTTTATATTTTTAAAGATTTTTGTTAACTTATTTTTGTCGTTTTGTGAGAACTTCTCTTTTTGAAAATTTTCCCGATTTTTAGAATTTCCTATTTGCTTCTTACAAAATATGAATTTTCCGGCGTTTAAGCTTTTCCAAAAGCTATTTTTCCGTTTTGAAAAATAAGAAATTCAAACTTTGAAAAGCTTTCTAAATGAGTTTTGTAGGATTGCGGAAACTTTTGCAAGTTGGAAATTTCAAAGATTTTGCTCATCTATTTTTGAACTTTTTGCATTTTCGCATTTGCCCGCCTTTCGGCCATTTCAAAAAAGAAAATCTTTGTATTTAAATTTATTTCAACTTTTTTTTTGTATAAATCTGATGTTTTAAAATCTAAAACTTTTAAATAACTTCGTCTTCGTTTTCTCAATCTTCGATGTTTTTCCATTTCTGCTTTTAACAATTTTTTCTCTTAAGATTTTGAAAGGTCACGGTATTTTATGCCATACTTCTCCAGCTTTTTCCGATTTCTCAAATTCAAAATTTTGCCTACTTGTTTTTAAATATTTTAAAATTTTTTGGCCGTTTTTCTTTCCCCAACTCTCTTAAACTGAAAAATTTCGGCGTTTAAGATTTTCGAAAGCTTCCTGTTTTCTACGTATTGACTTTTCACTCATTTTAATTTTGAGCATATTTGATTTTATAGAATTTTCTATTGAGAAAGCTTAAATTTTATATTTTTCCAAAACTCTTCCATTTTCCAAAGTAATTTTTTTGCGATTTCGATTATCCCTGATTTCTTTTTCAATGTTGTTTTTTTGGCGTTTTACCTTTTCGCAGCAACTCTTTTTCCGATTTCAAAAATATGTAAACTTTATATTTTAAAAGATTTTCGTTAACTTATTTTTGTCGTTTTGTGAGAACTTCTCTCTTTGAAAATTTTCCACATTTTTAGAATTTCCTATTTTCTTTTTACAAAATATGAATTTTCCGGTGTTTATGCTTTTCCAAAAGCTATTTTTCCGTTTTGAAAAATAAGAAATTCAAACTTTGAAAGACTTTCTAAATGAGTTCTGTGAGTTTGTAAAAATTTTTGCTGGTTGGAAATTTCAAAGATTTTCATTATCTATTTTTCAACTTTTAGATTTTCACATTTGCCTGCCTTTCAGCCATTTCAAAAAAGAAAATCTTTGTACTTGAATTTGTTTCAACTTTTTTTGAATAAATTTGATGTTCTAAAATCTGAAACTTTAAAATAACTTCCTCTTCATTTTGTCAATCTTCGATGTTTTTCCATTTTGAGCTTTTCACAACTTTTTCTTTTAAGATTTTTGAAAGTCACGGTATTTTACTCCATACTTCTCCAGCTTTTTCCTCTTTCTAAAATTCAAATTTTAGCCTTCTGATTTTTTCATATTTTAAAATATTTTTGGCCGTTTTTCTTTTCCCAACTCTCTTCATCTGAAAATTTCGGCGTTTAAGATTTTCGAAAGCTTCCTGTTTTCTACGTATTGACTTTTCACTCATTTTAATTTTAAGCATATTTGATTTTATAGAATTTTCTATTGAAAAAGCTAAAATTTTTCTTAAATTTTATATTTTTCCAAAACTCTTCATCTTTCGAAAGTAATTTTTTTGCAATTTAGAATATCCCTGTTTTCTTTTACAATGTTGTTTTTTTGGCGTTTCACCTTTATATTTTTAAAGATTTTTGTTAACTTATTTTTGTCGTTTTGTGAGAACTTCTCTTTTTGAAAATTTTCCAGATTTTTAGAATTTCCTATTTGCTTCTTACAAAATATGAATTTTCCGGCGTTTAAGCTTTTCCAAAAGCTATTTTTCCGTTTTGAAAAATAAGAAATTCAAACTTTGAAAAGCTTTCTAAATGAGTTTTGTAGGATTGCGGAAACTTTTGCAAGTTGGAAATTTCAAAGATTTTGCTCATCTATTTTTGAACTTTTTGCATTTTCGCATTTGCCCGCCTTTCGGCCATTTCAAAAAAGAAAATCTTTGTATTTAAATTTATTTCAACTTTTTTTTTGTATAAATCTGATGTTTTAAAATCTAAAACTTTTAAATAACTTCGTCTTCGTCTTCTCAATCTTCGATGTTTTTCCATTTCTGCTTTTAACAATTTTTTCTCTTAAGATTTTGAAAAGTCACGGTATTTTATGCCATACTCCTCCAGCTTTTTCCGATTTCTCAAATTCAAATTTTTGCCTTCTGGTTTTTACATATTTTAAAATTTTTTGGCCGTTTTTCTTTTCCCAACTCTCTTAAACTGAAAAATTTCGGCGTTTAAGATTTTCGAAAGCTTCCTGTTTTCTACGTATTGACTTTTCACTCATTTTAATTTTGAGCATATTTGATTTTATAGAATTTTCTATTGAGAAAGCTTAAATTTTATATTTTTCCAAAACTCTTCCATTTTCGAAAGTAATTTTTTTGCGATTTCGATTATCCCTGATTTCTTTTTCAATGTTGTTTTTTTGGCGTTTTACCTTTTCGCAGCAACTCTTTTTCCGATTTCAAAAATATGTAAACTTTATATTTTAAAAGATTTTCGTTAACTTATTTTTGCCGTTTTGTGAGAACTTCTCTCTTTGAAAATTTTCCACATATTTAGAATTTCCTATTTTCTTTTTACAAAATATGAATTTTCCGGTGTTTATGCTTTTCCAAAAGCTATTTTTCCATTTTGAAAAATAAGAAATTCAAACTTTGAAAGACTTTCTAAATGAGTTCTGTGAGTTTGTAAAAATTTTTGCTGGTTGGAAATTTCAATGATTTTCATTATCTATTTTTGAACTTTTAGATTTTCACATTTGCCTGCCTTTCAGCCATTTCAAAAAAGAAAATCTTTGTACTTGAATTTGTTTCAACTTTTTTTGAATAAATTTGATGTTCTAAAATCTGAAACTTTAAAATAACTTCCTCTTCATTTTGTCAATCTTCGATGTTTTTCCATTTTGAGCTTTTAACAACTTTTTCTTTTAAGATTTTTGAAAGTCACGGTATTTTACTCCATACTTCTCCAGCTTTTCCTCTTTTTAAAATTCAAATTTTAGCCTTCTGATTTTTTCGGATTTTAAAATGTTTTTGGCCCTTTTTCTTTTCCCAACTCTCTTCATCTGAAAATTTCGGCGTTTAAGATTTTCGAAAGCTTCCTGTTTTCTACGTATTGACTTTTCACTCATTTTAATTTTAAGCATATTTGATTTTGTATAATTTTCTATTGAGAAAGCTAAAATTTTTCTTAAATTTTATATTTTTCCAAAACTCTTCATTTTTCGAAAGTAATTTTTTTGCAATTTAGAATATCCCTGTTTTCTTTTGCAATGTTGGTTTTTTGGCGTTTCACCTTTATATTTTTAAAGATTTTTGTTAACTTATTTTTGTCGTTTTGTGAGAACTTCTCTTTTTGAAAATTTTCCCGATTTTTAGAATTTCCTATTTGCTTCTTACAAAATATGAATTTTCCGGCGTTTAAGCTTTTCCAAAAGCTATTTTTCCGTTTTGAAAAATAAGAAATTCAAACTTTGAAAAGCTTTCTAAATGAGTTTTGTAGGATTGCGGAAACTTTTGCAAGTTGGAAATTTCAAAGATTTTGCTCATCTATTTTTGAACTTTTTGCATTTTCGCAGTTGCCCGCCTTTCAGCCATTTCAAAAAAGAAAATCTTTGTATTTAAATTTATTTCAACTTTTTTTTTGTATAAATCTGATGTTTTAAAATCTAAAACTTTTAAATAACTTCGTCTTCGTTTTCTCAATCTTCGATGTTTTTCGATTTCTGCTTTTAACAATTTTTTCTCTTAAGATTTTGAAAGGTCACGGTATTTTATGCCATACTTCTCCAGCTTTTTCCGATTTCTCAAATTCAAATTTTTGCCTTCTGGTTTTTACATATTTTAAAATTTTTTGGCCGTTTTTCTTTTCCCAACTCTCTTAAACTGAAAAATTTCGGCGTCTAAGATTTTCGAAAGCTTCCTGTTTTCTACGTATTGACTTTTCACTCATTTTAATTTCGAGCATATTTGATTTTATAGAATTTTCTATTGAGAAAGCTTAAATTTTATATTTTTCCAAAACTCTTCCATTTTCCAAAGTAATTTTTTTGCGATTTCGATTATCCCTGATTTCTTTTTCAATGTTGTTTTTTTGGCGTTTTACCTTTTCGCAGCAACTCTTTTTCCGATTTCAAAAATATGTAAACTTTATATTTTAAAAGATTTTCGTTAACTTATTTTTGTCGTTTTGTGAGAACTTCTCTCTTTGAAAATTTTCCACATTTTTAGAATTTCCTATTTTCTTTTTACAAAATATGAATTTTCCGGTGTTTATGCTTTTCCAAAAGCTATTTTTCCGTTTTGAAAAATAAGAAATTCAAACTTTGAAAGACTTTCTAAATGAGTTCTGTGAGTTTGTAAAAATTTTTGCTGGTTGGAAATTTCAAAGATTTTCATTATCTATTTTTCAACTTTTAGATTTTCACATTTGCCTGCCTTTCAGCCATTTCAAAAAAGAAAATCTTTGTACTTGAATTTGTTTCAACTTTTTTTGAATAAATTTGATGTTCTAAAATCTGAAACTTTAAAATAACTTCCTCTTCATTTTGTCAATCTTCGATGTTTTTCCATTTTGAGCTTTTAACAACTTTTTCTTTTAAGATTTTTGAAAGTCACGGTATTTTACTCCATACTTCTCCAGCTTTTTCCTCTTTCTAAAATTCAAATTTTAGCCTTCTGATTTTTTCATATTTTAAAATGTTTTTGGCCCTTTTTCTTTTCCCAACTCTCTTCATCTGAAAATTTCGGCGTTTAAGATTTTCGAAAGCTTCCTGTTTTCTACGTATTGACTTTTCACTCATTTTAATTTTAAGCATATTTGATTTTATAGAATTTTCTATTGAGAAAGCTAAAATTTTTCTTAAATTTTATATTTTTCCAAAACTCTTCATCTTTCGAAAGTAATTTTTTTGCAATTTAGAATATCCCTGTTTTCTTTTACAATGTTGTTTTTTTGGCGTTTCACCTTTATATTTTTAAAGATTTTTGTTAACTTATTTTTGTCGTTTTGTGAGAACTTCTCTTTTTGAAAATTTTCCAGATTTTTAGAATTTCCTATTTTCTTCTTACAAAATATGAATTTTCCGGCGTTTAAGCTTTTCCAAAAGCTATTTTTCCGTTTTGAAAAATAAGAAATTCAAACTTTGAAAAGCTTTCTAAATGAGTTTTGTAGGATTGCGGAAACTTTTGCAAGTTGGAAATTTCAAAGATTTTGCTCATCTATTTTTGAACTTTTTGCATTTTCGCATTTGCCCGCCTTTCAGCCATTTCAAAAAAGAAAATCTTTGTATTTAAATTTATTTCAACTTTTTTTTTGTATAAATCTGATGTTTTAAAATCTAAAACTTTTAAATAACTTCGTCTTCGTTTTCTCAATCTTCGATGTTTTTCCATTTCTGCTTTTAACAATTTTTTCTCTTAAGATTTTGAAAGGTCACCGTATTTTATGCCATACTTCTCCAGCTTTTTCCGATTTCTCAAATTCAAATTTTTGCCTTCTGGTTTTTACATATTTTAAAATTTTTTGGCCGTTTTTCTTTTCCCAACTCTCTTAAACTGAAAAATTTCGGCGTTTAAGATTTTCGAAAGCTTCTGTTTTCTACGTATGACTTTTCACTCATTTTTTAATTTTGAGCATATTTGATTTTATAGAGATTTTCTATTGAGAAAGCTTAAATTTTATATTTTTCCAAAACTCTTCCATTTTCCAAAGTAATTTTTTTTGCGATTTCGATTATCCCTGATTTCTTTTTCAATGTTGTTTTTTTGGCGTTTACCTTTTCGCAGCAACTCTTTTTCCGATTTCAAAAATATGTAAACTTTATATTTTAAAGATTTTCGTTAACTTATTTTTGTCGTTTTGTGAGAACTTCTCCCTTTGAAAATTTTCCACATTTTTAGAATTTCCTATTTTCTTTTTACAAAATATGAATTTTCCGGTTTTTATGCTTTTCCAAAAGCTATTTTTCCGTTTTGAAAAATAAGAAATTCAAACTTTGAAAGACTTTCTAAATGAGTTCTGTGAGTTTGTAAAAATTTTTGCTGGTTGGAAATTTCAAAGATTTTCATTATCTATTTTTCAACTTTTAGATTTTCACATTTGCCTGCCTTTCAGCCATTTCAAAAAAGAAAATCTTTGTACTTGAATTTGTTTCAACTTTTTTTGAATAAATTTGATGTTCTAAAATCTGAAACTTTAAAATAACTTCCTCTTCATTTTGTCAATCTTCGATGTTTTTCCATTTTGAGCTTTTAACAACTTTTTCTTTTAAGATTTTTGAAAGTCACGGTATTTTACTCCATACTTCTCCAGCTTTTTCCTCTTTCTAAAATTCAAATTTTAGCCTTCTGATTTTTTCATATTTTAAAATGTTTTTGGCCCTTTTTCTTTTCCCAACTCTCTTCATCTGAAAATTTCGGCGTTTAAGATTTTCGAAAGCTTCCTATTTACTACGTATTGACTTTTCACTCATTTTAATTTTAAGCATATTTGATTTTATAGAATTTTCTATTGAGAAAGCTAAAATTTTTCTTAAATTTTATATTTTTCCAAAACTCTTCATCTTTCGAAAGTAATTTTTTTGCAATTTAGAATACCCCTGTTTTCTTTTACAATGTTGTTTTTTTGGCGTTTCACCTTTATATTTTTAAAGATTTTTGTTAACTTATTTTTGTCGTTTTGTGAGAACTTCTCTTTTTGAAAATTTTCCAGATTTTTAGAATTTCCTATTTGCTTCTTACAAAATATGAATTTTCCGGCGTTTAAGCTTTTCCAAAAGCTATTTTTCCGTTTTGAAAAATAAGAAATTCAAACTTTGAAAAGCTTTCTAAATGAGTTTTGTAGGATTGCGGAAACTTTTGCAAGTTGGAAATTTCAAAGATTTTGCTCATCTATTTTTGAACTTTTTGCATTTTCGCATTTGCCCGCCTTTCAGCCATTTCAAAAAAGAAAATCTTTGTATTTAAATTTATTTCAACTTTTTTTTTGTATAAATCTGATGTTTTAAAATCTAAAACTTTTAAATAACTTCGTCTTCGTTTTCTCAATCTTCGATGTTTTTCCATTTCTGCTTTTAACAATTTTTTCTCTTAAGATTTTGAAAGGTCACCGTATTTTATGCCATACTTCTCCAGCTTTTTCCGATTTCTCAAATTCAAATTTTTGCCTTCTGGTTTTTACATATTTTAAAATTTTTTGGCCGTTTTTCTTTTCCCAACTCTCTTAAACTGAAAAATTTCGGCGTCTAAGATTTTCGAAAGCTTCCTGTTTTCTACGTATTGACTTTTCACTCATTTTAATTTCGAGCATATTTGATTTTATAGAATTTTCTATTGAGAAAGCTTAAATTTTATATTTTTCCAAAACTCTTCCATTTTCCAAAGTAATTTTTTTGCGATTTCGATTATCCCTGATTTCTTTTTCAATGTTGTTTTTTTGGCGTTTTACCTTTTCGCAGCAACTCTTTTTCCGATTTCAAAAATATGTAAACTTTATATTTTAAAAGATTTTCGTTAACTTATTTTTGTCGTTTTGTGAGAACTTCTCTCTTTGAAAATTTTCCACATTTTTAGAATTTCCTATTTTCTTTTTACAAAATATGAATTTTTCGGTGTTTATGCTTTTCCAAAAGCTATTTTTCCGTTTTGAAAAATAAGATATTCAAACTTTGAAAGACTTTCTAAATGAGTTCTGTGAGTTTGTAAAAATTTTTGCTGGTTGGAAATTTCAAAGATTTTCATTATCTATTTTTCAACTTTTAGATTTTCACATTTGCCTGCCTTTCAGCCATTTCAAAAAAGAAAATCTTTGTACTTGAATTTGTTTCAACTTTTTTTGAATAAATTTGATGTTCTAAAATCTGAAACTTTAAAATAACTTCCTCTTCATTTTGTCAATCTTCGATGTTTTTCCATTTTGAGCTTTTAACAACTTTTTCTTTTAAGATTTTTGAAAGTCACGGTATTTTACTCCATACTTCTCCAGCTTTTTCCTCTTTCTAAAATTCAAATTTTAGCCTTCTGATTTTTTCATATTTTAAAATGTTTTTGGCCCTTTTTCTTTTCCCAACTCTCTTCATCTGAAAATTTCGGCGTTTAAGATTTTTGAAAGCTTCCTGTTTTCTACGTATTGACTTTTCACTCATTTTAATTTTAAGCATATTTGATTTTATAGAATTTTCTATTGAGAAAGCTAAAATTTTTCTTAAATTTTATATTTTTCCAAAACTCTTCATCTTTCGAAAGTAATTTTTTTGCAATTTAGAATACCCCTGTTTTCTTTTACAATGTTGTTTTTTTGGCGTTTCACCTTTATATTATTAAAGATTTTTGTTAACTTATTTTTGTCGTTTTGTGAGAACTTCTCTTTTTGAAAATTTTCCACATTTTTAGAATTTCCTATTTTCTTTTTACAAAATATGAATTTTCCGGTGTTTATGCTTTTCCAAAAGCTATTTTTCCGTTTTGAAAAATAAGAAATTCAAACTTTGAAAGACTTTCTAAATGAGTTCTGTGAGTTTGTAAAAATTTTTGCTGGTTGGAAATTTCAAAGATTTTCATTATCTATTTTTCAACTTTTAGATTTTCACATTTGCCTGCCTTTCAGCCATTTCAAAAAAGAAAATCTTTGTACTTGAATTTGTTTCAACTTTTTTTGAATAAATTTGATGTTCTAAAATCTGAAACTTTAAAATAACTTCCTCTTCATTTTGTCAATCTTCGATGTTTTCCATTTTGAGCTTTTAACAACTTTTTCTTTTAAGATTTTTGAAAGTCACGGTATTTTACTCCATACTTCTCCAGCTTTTTCCTCTTTCTAAAATTCAAATTTTAGCCTTCTGATTTTTTCATATTTTAAAATGTTTTTGGCCCTTTTTCTTTTCCCAACTCTCTTCATCTGAAAATTTCGGCGTTTAAGATTTTCGAAAGCTTCCTGTTTTCTACGTATTGACTTTTCACTCATTTTAATTTTAAGCATATTTGATTTTATAGAATTTTCTATTGAGAAAGCTAAAATTTTTCTTAAATTTTATATTTTTCCAAAACTCTTCATCTTTCGAAAGTAATTTTTTTGCAATTTAGAATATCCCTGTTTTCTTTTACAATGTTGTTTTTTTGGCGTTTCACCTTTATATTTTTAAAGATTTTTGTTAACTTATTTTTGTCGTTTTGTGAGAACTTCTCTTTTTGAAAATTTTCCACATTTTTAGAATTTCCTATTTTCTTTTTACAAAATATGAATTTTCCGGTGTTTATGCTTTTCCAAAAGCTATTTTTCCGTTTTGAAAAATAAGAAATTCAAACTTTGAAAGACTTTCTAAATGAGGTCTGTGAGTTTGTAAAAATTTTTGCTGGTTGGAAATTTCAAAGATTTTCATTATCTATTTTTCAACTTTTAGATTTTCACATTTGCCTGCCTTTCAGCCATTTCAAAAAAGAAAATCTTTGTACTTGAATTTGTTTCAACTTTTTTTGAATAAATTTGATGTTCTAAAAACTGAAACTTTAAAATAACTTCCTCTTCATTTTGTCAATCTTCGATGTTTTTCCATTTTGAGCTTTTAACAACTTTTTCTTTTAAGATTTTTGAAAGTCACGGTATTTTACTCCATACTTCTCCAGCTTTTTTCTCTTTCTAAAATTCAAATTTTAGCCTTCTGATTTTTTCATATTTTAAAATGTTTTTGGCCCTTTTTCTTTTCCCAACTCTCTTCATCTGAAAATTTCGGCGTTTAAGATTTTCGAAAGCTTCCTGTTTTCTACGTATTGACTTTTCACTCATTTTAATTTTAAGCTTATTTGATTTTATAGAATTTTCTATTGAGAAAGCTAAAATTTTTCTTAAATTTTATATTTTTCCAAAACTCTTCATCTTTCGAAAGTAATTTTTTTGCAATTTAGAATACCCCTGTTTTCTTTTACAATGTTGTTTTTTTGGCTTTTCACCTTTATATTTTTAAAGATTTTTGTTAACTTATTTTTGTCGTTTTGTGAGAACTTCTCTTTTTGAAAATTTTCCAGATTTTTAGAATTTCCTATTTGCTTCTTACAAAATATGAATTTTCCGGCGTTTAAGCTTTTCCAAAAGCTATTTTTCCGTTTTGAAAAATAAGAAATTCAAACTTTGAAAAGCTTTCTAAATGAGTTTTGTAGGATTGCGGAAACTTTTGCAAGTTGGAAATTTCAAAGATTTTGCTCATCTATTTTTGAACTTTTTGCATTTTCGCATTTGCCCGCCTTTCAGCCATTTCAAAAAAGAAAATCTTTGTATTTAAATTTATTTCAACTTTTTTTTTGTATAAATCTGATGTTTTAAAATCTAAAACTTTTAAATAACTTCGTCTTCGTTTTCTCAATCTTCGATGTTTTTCCATTTCTGCTTTTAACAATTTTTTCTCTTAAGATTTTGAAAGGTCACGGTATTTTATGCCATACTTCTCCAGCTTTTTCCGATTTCTCAAATTCAAATTTTTGCCTTCTGGTTTTTACATATTTTAAAATTTTTTGGCCGTTTTTCTTTTCCCAACTCTCTTAAACTGAAAAATTTCGGCGTCTAAGATTTTCGAAAGCTTCCTGTTTTCTACGTATTGACTTTTCACTCATTTTAATTTCGAGCATATTTGATTTTATAGAATTTTCTATTGAGAAAGCTTAAATTTTATATTTTTCCAAAACTCTTCCATTTTCCAAAGTAATTTTTTTGCGATTTCGATTATCCCTGATTTCTTTTTCAATGTTGTTTTTTTGGCGTTTTACCTTTTCGCAGCAACTCTTTTTCCGATTTCAAAAATATGTAAACTTTATATTTTAAAAGATTTTCGTTAACTTATTTTTGTCGTTTTGTGAGAACTTCTCTCTTTGAAAATTTTCCACATTTTTAGAGTTTCCTATTTTCTTTTTACAAAATATGAATTTTCCGGTGTTTATGCTTTTCCAAAAGCTATTTTTCCGTTTTGAAAAATAAGAAATTCAAACTTTGAAAGACTTTCTAAATGAGTTCTGTGAGTTTGTAAAAATTTTTGCTGGTTGGAAATTTCAAAGATTTTCATTATCCATTTTTCAACTTTTAGATTTTCACATTTGCCTGCCTTTCAGCCATTTCAAAAAAGAAAATCTTTGTACTTGAATTTGTTTCAACTTTTTTTGAATAAATTTGATGTTCTAAAATCAGAAACTTTAAAATAACTTCCTCTTCATTTTGTCAATCTTCGATGTTTTTCCATTTTGAGCTTTTAACAACTTTTTCTTTTAAGATTTTTGAAAGTCACGGTATTTTACTCCATACTTCTCCAGCTTTTTCCTCTTTCTAAAATTCAAATTTTAGCCTTCTGATTTTTTCATATTTTAAAATGTTTTTGGCCCTTTTTCTTTTCCCAACTCTCTTCATCTGAAAATTTCGGCGTTTAAGATTTTCGAAAGCTTCCTGTTTTCTACGTATTGACTTTTCACTCATTTTAATTTTAAGCATATTTGATTTTATAGAATTTTCTATTGAGAAAGCTAAAATTTTTCTTAAATTTTATATTTTTCCAAAACTCTTCATCTTTCGAAAGTAATTTTTTTGCAATTTAGAATACCCCTGTTTTCTTTTACAATGTTGTTTTTTTGGCGTTTCACCTTTATATTTTTAAAGATTTTTGTTAACTTATTTTTGTCGTTTTGTGAGAACTTCTCTTTTTGAAAATTTTCCAGATTTTTAGAATTTCCTATTTGCTTCTTACAAAATATGAATTTTCCGGCGTTTAAGCTTTTCCAAAAGCTATTTTTCCGTTTTGAAAAATAAGAAATTCAAACTTTGAAAAGCTTTCTAAATGAGTTTTGTAGGATTGCGGAAACTTTTGCAAGTTGGAAATTTCAAAGATTTTGCTCATCTATTTTTGAACTTTTTGCATTTTCGCATTTGCCCGCCTTTCAGCCATTTCAAAAAAGAAAATCTTTGTATTTAAATTTATTTCAACTTTTTTTTTGTATAAATCTGATGTTTTAAAATCTAAAACTTTTAAATAACTTCGTCTTCGTTTTCTCAATCTTCGATGTTTTTCCATTTCTGCTTTTAACAATTTTTTCTCTTAAGATTTTGAAAGGTCACCGTATTTTATGCCATAATTCTCCAGCTTTTTCGGATTTCTCAAATTCAAATTTTTGCCTTCTGGTTTTTACATATTTTAAAATTTTTTGGCCGTTTTTCTTTTCCTAACTCTCTTAAACTGAAAAATTTCGGCGTCTAAGATTTTCGAAAGCTTCCTGTTTTCTACGTATTGACTTTTCACTCATTTTAATTTCGAGCATATTTGATTTTATAGAATTTTCTATTGAGAAAGCTTAAATTTTATATTTTTCCAAAACTCTTCCATTTTCCAAAGTAATTTTTTTGCGATTTCGATTATCCCTGATTTCTTTTTCAATGTTGTTTTTTTGGCGTTTTAGCTTTTCGCAGCAACTCTTTTTCCGATTTCAAAAATATGTAAACTTTATATTTTAAAAGATTTTCGTTAACTTATTTTTGTCGTTTTGTGAGAACTTCTCTCTTTGAAAATTTTCCACATTTTTAGAGTTTCCTATTTTCTTTTTACAAAATATGAATTTTCCGGTGTTTATGCTTTTCCAAAAGCTATTTTTCCGTTTTGAAAAATAAGAAATTCAAACTTTGAAAGACTTTCTAAATGAGTTCTGTGAGTTTGTAAAAATTTTTGCTGGTTGGAAATTTCAAAGATTTTCATTATCCATTTTTCAACTTTTAGATTTTCACATTTGCCTGCCTTTCAGCCATTTCAAAAAAGAAAATCTTTGTACTTGAATTTGTTTCAACTTTTTTTGAATAAATTTGATGTTCTAAAATCTGAAACTTTAAAATAACTTCCTCTTCATTTTGTCAATCTTCGATGTTTTTCCATTTTGAGCTTTTAACAACTTTTTCTTTTAAGATTTTTGAAAGTCACGGTATTTTACTCCATACTTCTCCAGCTTTTTCCTCTTTCTAAAATTCAAATTTTAGCCTTCTGATTTTTTCATATTTTAAAATGTTTTTGGCCCTTTTTCTTTTCCCAACTCTCTTCATCTGAAAATTTCGGCGTTTAAGATTTTCGAAAGCTTCCTGTTTTCTACGTATTGACTTTTCACTCATTTTAATTTTAAGCATATTTGATTTTATAGAATTTTCTATTGAGAAAGCTAAAATTTTTCTTAAATTTTATATTTTTCCAAAACTCTTCATCTTTCGAAAGTAATTTTTTTGCAATTTAGAATACCCCTGTTTTCTTTTACAATGTTGTTTTTTTTGGCGTTTCACCTTTATATTTTTAAAGATTTTTGTTAACTTATTTTTGTCGTTTTGTGAGAACTTCTCTTTTTGAAAATTTTCCAGATTTTTAGAATTTCCTATTTGCTTCTTACAAAATATGAATTTTCCGGCGTTTAAGCTTTTCCAAAAGCTATTTTTCCGTTTTGAAAAATAAGAAATTCAAACTTTGAAAAGCTTTCTAAATGAGTTTTGTAGGATTGCGGAAACTTTTGCAAGTTGGAAATTTCAAAGATTTTGCTCATCTATTTTTGAACTTTTTGCATTTTCGCATTTGCCCGCCTTTCAGCCATTTCAAAAAAGAAAATCTTTGTATTTAAATTTATTTCAACTTTTTTTTTGTATAAATCTGATGTTTTAAAATCTAAAACTTTTAAATAACTTCGTCTTCGTTTTCTCAATCTTCGATGTTTTTCCATTTCTGCTTTTAACAATTTTTTCTCTTAAGATTTTGAAAGGTCACCGTATTTTATGCCATACTTCTCCAGCTTTTTCGGATTTCTCAAATTCAAATTTTTGCCTTCTGGTTTTTACATATTTTAAAATTTTTTGGCCGTTTTTCTTTTCCTAACTCTCTTAAACTGAAAAATTTCGGCGTCTAAGATTTTCGAAAGCTTCCTGTTTTCTACGTATTGACTTTTCACTCATTTTAATTTCGAGCATATTTGATTTTATAGAATTTTCTATTGAGAAAGCTTAAATTTTATATTTTTCCAAAACTCTTCCATTTTCCAAAGTAATTTTTTTGCGATTTCGATTATCCCTGATTTCTTTTTCAATGTTGTTTTTTTGGCGTTTTAGCTTTTCGCAGCAACTCTTTTTCCGATTTCAAAAATATGTAAACTTTATATTTTAAAAGATTTTCGTTAACTTATTTTTGTCGTTTTGTGAGAACTTCTCTCTTTGAAAATTTTCCACATTTTTAGAGTTTCCTATTTTCTTTTTACAAAATATGAATTTTCCGGTGTTTATGCTTTTCCAAAAGCTATTTTTCCGTTTTGAAAAATAAGAAATTCAAACTTTGAAAGACTTTCTAAATGAGTTCTGTGAGTTTGTAAAAATTTTTGCTGGTTGGAAATTTCAAAGATTTTCATTATCTATTTTTCAACTTTTAGATTTTCACATTTGCCTGCCTTTCAGCCATTTCAAAAAAGAAAATCTTTGTACTTGAATTTGTTTCAACTTTTTTTGAATAAATTTGATGTTCTAAAATCTGAAACTTTAAAATAACTTCCTCTTCACTTTGTCAATCTTCGATGTTTTTCCATTTTGAGCTTTTAACAACTTTTTCTTTTAAGATTTTTGAAAGTCACGGTATTTTACTCCATACTTCTCCAGCTTTTTCCTCTTTCTAAAATTCAAATTTTAGCCTTCTGATTTTTTCATATTTTAAAATGTTTTTGGCCCTTTTTCTTTTCCCAACTCTCTGCATCTGAAAATTTCGGCGTTTAAGATTTTCGAAAGCTTCCTGTTTTCTACGTATTGACTTTTCACTCATTTTAATTTTAAGCATATTTGATTTTATAGAATTTTCTATTGAGAAAGATAAATTTTTTCTTAAATTTTATATTTTTCCAAAACTCTTCATCTTTCGAAAGTAATTTTTTTGCAATTTAGAATACCCCTGTTTTCTTTTACAATGTTGTTTTTTTTGGCGTTTCACCTTTATATTTTTAAAGATTTTTGTTAACTTATTTTTGTCGTTTTGTGAGAACTTCTCTTTTTGAAAATTTTCCAGATTTTTAGAATTTCCTATTTGCTTCTTACAAAATATGAATTTTCCGGCGTTTAAGCTTTTCCAAAAGCTATTTTTCCGTTTTGAAAAATAAGAAATTCAAACTTTGAAAAGCTTTCTAAATGAGTTTTGTAGGATTGCGGAAACTTTTGCAAGTTGGAAATTTCAAAGATTTTGCTCATCTATTTTTGAACTTTTTGCATTTTCGCATTTGCCCGCCTCTCAGCCATTTCAAAAAAGAAAATCTTTGTATTTAAATTTATTTCAACTTTTTTTTTTGTATAAATCTGATGTTTTAAAATCTAAAACTTTTAAATAACTTCGTCTTCGTTTTCTCAATCTTCGATGTTTTTCCATTTCTGCTTTTAACAATTTTTTCTCTTAAGATTTTGAAAGGTCACCGTATTTTATGCCATACTTCTCCAGCTTTTTCGGATTTCTCAAATTCAAATTTTTGCCTTCTGGTTTTTACATATTTTAAAATTTTTTGGCCGTTTTTCTTTTCCTAACTCTCTTAAACTGAAAAATTTCGGCGTCTAAGATTTTCGAAAGCTTCCTGTTTTCTACGTATTGACTTTTCACTCATTTTAATTTCGAGCATATTTGATTTTATAGAATTTTCTATTGAGAAAGCTTAAATTTTATATTTTTCCAAAACTCTTCCAATTTCCAAAGTAATTTTTTTGCGATTTCGATTATCCCTGATTTCTTTTTCAATGTTGTTTTTTTGGCGTTTTAGCTTTTCGCAGCAACTCTTTTTCCGATTTCAAAAATATGTAAACTTTATATTTTAAAAGATTTTCGTTAACTTATTTTTGTCGTTTTGTGAGAACTTCTCTCTTTGAAAATTTTCCACATTTTTAGAGTTTCCTATTTTCTTTTTACAAAATATGAATTTTCCGGTGTTTATGCTTTTCCAAAAGCTATTTTTCCGTTTTGAAAAATAAGAAATTCAAACTTTGAAAGACTTTCTAAATGAGTTCTGTGAGTTTGTAAAAATTTTTGCTGGTTGGAAATTTCAAAGATTTTCATTATCTATTTTTCAACTTTTAGATTTTCACATTTGCCTGCCTTTCAGCCATTTCAAAAAAGAAAATCTTTGTACTTGAATTTGTTTCAACTTTTTTTGAATAAATTTGATGTTCTAAAATCTGAAACTTTAAAATAACTTCCTCTTCATTTTGTCAATCTTCGATGTTTTTCCATTTTGAGCTTTTAACAACTTTTTCTTTTAAGATTTTTGAAAGTCACGGTATTTTACTCCATACTTCTCCAGCTTTTTCCTCTTTCTAAAATTCAAATTTTAGCCTTCTGATTTTTTCATATTTTAAAATGTTTTTGGCCCTTTTTCTTTTCCCAACTCTCTTCATCTGAAAATTTCGGCGTTTAAGATTTTCGAAAGCTTCCTGTTTTCTACGTATTGACTTTTCACTCATTTTAATTTTAAGCATATTTGATTTTATAGAATTTTCTATTGAGAAAGCTAAAATTTTTTTAAAATTTTATATTTTTCCAAAACTCTTCATCTTTCGAAAGTAATTTTTTTGCAATTTAGAATACCCCTGTTTTCTTTTACAATGTTGTTTTTTTGGCGTTTCACCTTTATATTTTTAAAGATTTTTGTTAACTTATTTTTGTCGTTTTGTGAGAACTTCTCTTTTTGAAAATTTTCCAGATTTTTAGAATTTCCTATTTGCTTCTTACAAAATATGAATTTTCCGGCGTTTAAGCTTTTCCAAAAGCTATTTTTCCGTTTTGAAAAATAAGAAATTCAAACTTTGAAAAGCTTTCTAAATGAGTTTTGTAGGATTGCGGAAACTTTTGCAAGTTGGAAATTTCAAAGATTTTGCTCATCTATTTTTGAACTTTTTGCATTTTCGCATTTGCCCGCCTTTCAGCCATTTCAAAAAAGAAAATCTTTGTATTTAAATTTATTTCAACTTTTTTTTTGTATAAATCTGATGTTTTAAAATCTAAAACTTTTAAATAACTTCGTCTTCGTTTTCTCAATCTTCGATGTTTTTCCATTTCTGCTTTTAACAATTTTTTCTCTTAAGATTTTGAAAGGTCACGGTATTTTATGCCATACTTCTCCAGCTTTTTCCGATTTCTCAAATTCAAATTTTTGCCTTCTGGTTTTTACATATTTTAAAATTTTTTGGCCGTTTTTCTTTTCCCAACTCTCTTAAACTGAAAAATTTCGGCGTCTAAGATTTTCGAAAGCTTCCTGTTTTCTACGTATTGACTTTTCACTCATTTTAATTTCGAGCATATTTGATTTTATAGAATTTTCTATTGAGAAAGCTTAAATTTTATATTTTTCCAAAACTCTTCCATTTTCCAAAGTAATTTTTTTGCGATTTCGATTATCCCTGATTTCTTTTTCAATGTTGTTTTTTTGGCGTTTTACCTTTTCGCAGCAACTCTTTTTCCGATTTCAAAAATATGTAAACTTTATATTTTAAAAGATTTTCGTTAACTTATTTTTGTCGTTTTGTGAGAACTTCTCTCTTTGAAAATTTTCCACATTTTTAGAGTTTCCTATTTTCTTTTTACAAAATATGAATTTTCCGGTGTTTATGCTTTTCCAAAAGCTATTTTTCCGTTTTGAAAAATAAGAAATTCAAACTTTGAAAGACTTTCTAAATGAGTTCTGTGAGTTTGTAAAAATTTTTGCTGGTTGGAAATTTCAAAGATTTTCATTATCCATTTTTCAACTTTTAGATTTTCACATTTGCCTGCCTTTCAGCCATTTCAAAAAAGAAAATCTTTGTACTTGAATTTGTTTCAACTTTTTTTGAATAAATTTGATGTTCTAAAATCTGAAACTTTAAAATAACTTCCTCTTCATTTTGTCAATCTTCGATGTTTTTCCATTTTGAGCTTTTAACAACTTTTTCTTTTAAGATTTTTGAAAGTCACGGTATTTTACTCCATACTTCTCCAGCTTTTTCCTCTTTCTAAAATTCAAATTTTAGCCTTCTGATTTTTTCATATTTTAAAATGTTTTTGGCCCTTTTTCTTTTCCCAACTCTCTTCATCTGAAAATTTCGGCATTTAAGATTTTCGAAAGCTTCCTGTTTTCTACGTATTGACTTTTCACTCATTTTAATTTTAAGCATATTTGATTTTATAGAATTTTCTATTGAGAAAGCTAAAATTTTTCTTAAATTTTATATTTTTCCAAAACTCTTCATCTTTCGAAAGTAATTTTTTTGCAATTTAGAATACCCCTGTTTTCTTTTACAATGTTGTTTTTTTGGCGTTTCACCTTTATATTTTTAAAGATTTTTGTTAACTTATTTTTGTCGTTTTGTGAGAACTTCTCTTTTTGAAAATTTTCCAGATTTTTAGAATTTCCTATTTGCTTCTTACAAAATATGAATTTTCCGGCGTTTAAGCTTTTCCAAAAGCTATTTTTCCGTTTTGAAAAATAAGAAATTCAAACTTTGAAAAGCTTTCTAAATGAGTTTTGTAGGATTGCGGAAACTTTTGCAAGTTGGAAATTTCAAAGATTTTGCTCATCTATTTTTGAACTTTTTGCATTTTCGCATTTGCCCGCCTTTCAGCCATTTCAAAAAAGAAAATCTTTGTATTTAAATTTATTTCAACTTTTTTTTTTTGTATAAATCTGATGTTTTAAAATCTAAAACTTTTAAATATCTTCATCTGAAAATTTCGGCGTTTAAGATTTTCGAAAGCTTCCTGTTTTCTACGTATTGACTTTTCACTCATTTTAATTTTAAGCATATTTGATTTTATAGAATTTTCTATTGAGAAAGCTTAAATTTTTCTTAAATTTTATATTTTTCCAAAACTCTTCATGTTTCGAAAGTAATTTTTTTGCAATTTAGAATATCCCTGTTTTCTTTTACAATGTTGTTTTTTTGGCGTTTCACCTTTATATTTTTAAAGATTTTTGTTAACTTATTTTTGTCGTTTTGTGAGAACTTCTCTTTTTGAAAATTTTCCAGATTTTTAGAATTTCCTATTTGCTTCTTACAAAATATGAATTTTCCGGCGTTTAAGCTTTTCCAAAAGCTATTTTTCCGTTTTGAAAAATAAGAAATTCAAACTTTGAAAAGCTTTCTAAATGAGTTTTGTAGGATTGCGGAAACTTTTGCAAGTTGGAAATTTCAAAGATTTTGCTCATCTATTTTTGAACTTTTTGCATTTTCGCATTTGCCCGCCTTTCAGCCATTTCAAAAAAGAAAATCTTTGTATTTAAATTTATTTCAACTTTTTTTTTGTATAAATCTGATGTTTTAAAATCTAAAACTTTTAAATAACTTCGTCTTCGTTTTCTCAATCTTCGATGTTTTTCCATTTCTGCTTTTAACAATTTTTTCTCTTAAGATTTTGAAAAGTCACGGTATTTTATGCCATACTTCTCCAGCTTTTTCCGATTTCTCAAATTCAAATTTTTGCCTTCTGGTTTTTACATATTTTAAAATTTTTTGGCCGTTTTTCTTTTCCCAACTCTCTTAAACTGAAAAATTTCGGCGTGTAAGATTTTCGAAAGCTTCCTGTTTTCTACGTATTGACTTTTCACTCATTTTAATTTTGAGCATATTTGATTTTATAGAATTTTCTATTGAGAAAGCTTAAATTTTATATTTTTCCAAAACTCTTCCATTTTCCAAAGTAATTTTTTTGCGATTTCGATTATCCCTGATTTCTTTTTCAATGTTGTTTTTTTGGAGTTTTACCTTTTCGCAGCAACTCTTTTTCCGATTTCAAAAATATGTAAACTTTATATTTTAAAAGATTTTCGTTCATTTATTTTTGTCGTTTTGTGAGAACTTCTCTCTTTGAAAATTTTCCACATTTTTAGAATTTCCTATTTTCTTTTTACAAAATATGAATTTTCCGGTGTTTATGCTTTTCCAAAAGCTATTTTTCCGTTTTGAGCTTTTAACAACTTTTTCTTTTAAGATTTTTGAAAGTCACGGTATTTTACTCCATACTTCTCCAGCTTTTTCCTCTTTCTAAAATTCAAATTTTAGCCTTCTGATTTTTTCATATTTTAAAATGTTTTTGGCCCTTTTTCTTTTCCCAACTCTCTTCATCTGAAAATTTCGGCGTTTAAGATTTTCGAAAGCTTCCTATTTTCTACGTATTGACTTTTCACTCATTTTAATTTTAAGCATAATTGATTTTATAGAATTTTCTATTGAGAAAGCTAAAATTTTTCTTAAATTTTATATTTTTCCAAAAGTCTTCATTTTTCGAAAGTAATTTTTTTGCAATTTAGAATATCCCTGTTTTCTTTTACAATGTTGTTTTTTTGGCGTTTCACCTTTATATTTTTAAAGATTTTTGTTAACTTATTTTTGTCGTTTTGTGAGAACTTCTCTTTTTGAAAATTTTCCAGATTTTTAGAATTTCCTATTTGCTTCTTACAAAATATGAATTTTCCGGCGTTTAAGCTTTTCCAAAAGCTATTTTTCCGTTTTGAAAAATAAGAAATTCAAACTTTGAAAAGCTTTCTAAATGAGTTTTGTAGGATTGCGGAAACTTTTGCAAGTTGGAAATTTCAAAGATCTTGCTCATCTATTTTTGAACTTTTTGCATTTTCGCATTTGCCCGCCTTTCAGCCATTTCAAAAAAGAAAATCTTTGTATTTAAATTTATTTCAACTTTTTTTTTGTATAAATCTGATGTTTTAAAATCTAAAACTTTTAAATAACTTCGTCTTCGTTTTCTCAATCTTCGATGTTTTTCCATTTCTGCTTTTAACAATTTTTTCTCTTAAGATTTTGAAAAGTCACGGTATTTTATGCCATACTTCTCCAGCTTTTTCCGATTTCTCAAATTCAAATTTTTGCCTTCTGGTTTTTACATATTTTAAAATTTTTTGGCCGTTTTTCTTTTCCCAACTCTATTAAACTGAAAAATTTCGGCGTTTAAGATTTTCGAAAGCTTCCTGTTTTCTACGTATTGACTTTTCACTCATTTTAATTTTGAGCATATTTGATTTTATAGAATTTTCTATTGAGAAAGCTTAAATTTTATATTTTTCCGAAACTCTTCCATTTTCCAAAGTAATTTTTTTGCGATTTCGATTATCCCTGATTTCTTTTTCAATGTCGTTTTTTTGGCGTTTTACCTTTTCGCAGCAACTCTTTTTCCGATTTCAAAAATATGTAAACTTTATATTTTAAAAGATTTTCGTTCATTTATTTTTGTCGTTTTGTGAGAACTTCTCTCTTTGAAAATTTTCCACATTTTTAGAATTTCCTATTTTCTTTTTACAAAATATGAATTTTCCGGTGTTTATGCTTTTCCAAAAGCTATTTTTCCGTTTTGAGCTTTTAACAACTTTTTCTTTTAAGATTTTTGAAAGTCACGGTATTTTACTCCATACTTCTCCAGCTTTTTCCTCTTTCTAAAATTCAAATTTTAGCCTTCTGATTTTTTCATATTTTAAAATGTTTTTGGCCCTTTTTCTTTTCCCAACTCTCTTCATCTGAAAATTTCGGCGTTTAAGATTTTCGAAAGCTTCCTGTTTTCTACGTATTGACTTTTCACTCATTTTAATTTTAAGCATATTTGATTTTATAGAATTTTCTATTGAGAAAGCTTAAATTTTTCTTAAATTTTATATTTTTCCAAAACTCTTCATGTTTCGAAAGTAATTTTTTTGCAATTTAGAATATCCCTGTTTTCTTTTACAATGTTGTTTTTTTGGCGTTTCACCTTTATATTTTTAAAGATTTTTGTTAACTTATTTTTGTCGTTTTGTGAGAACTTCTCTTTTTGAAAATTTTCCAGATTTTTAGAATTTCCTATTTGCTTCTTACAAAATATGAATTTTCCGGCGTTTAAGCTTTTCCAAAAGCTATTTTTCCATTTTGAAAAATAAGAAATTCAAACTTTGAAAAGCTTTCTAAATGAGTTTTGTAGGATTGCGGAAACTTTTGCAAGTTGGAAATTTCAAAGATTTTGCTCATCTATTTTTGAACTTTTTGCATTTTCGCATTTGCCCGCCTTTCAGCCATTTCAAAAAAGAAAATCTTTGTATTTAAATTTATTTCAACTTTTTTTTTGTATAAATCTGATGTTTTAAAATCTAAAACTTTTAAATAACTTCGTCTTCGTTTTCTCAATCTTCGATGTTTTTCCATTTCTGCTTTTAACAATTTTTTCTCTTAAGATTTTGAAAAGTCACGGTATTTTATGCCATACTTCTCCAGCTTTTTCCGATTTCTCAAATTCAAATTTTTGCCTTCTGGTTTTTACATATTTTAAAATTTTTTGGCCGTTTTTCTTTTCCCAACTCTCTTAAACTGAAAAATTTCGGCGTGTAAGATTTTCGAAAGCTTCCTGTTTTCTACGTATTGACTTTTCACTCATTTTAATTTTGAGCATATTTGATTTTATAGAATTTTCTATTGAGAAAGCTTAAATTTTATATTTTTCCAAAACTCTTCCATTTTCCAAAGTAATTTTTTTGCGATTTCGATTATCCCTGATTTCTTTTTCAATGTTGTTTTTTTGGAGTTTTACCTTTTCGCAGCAACTCTTTTTCCGATTTCAAAAATATGTAAACTTTATATTTTAAAAGATTTTCGTTCATTTATTTTTGTCGTTTTGTGAGAACTTCTCTCTTTGAAAATTTTCCACATTTTTAGAATTTCCTATTTTCTTTTTACAAAATATGAATTTTCCGGTGTTTATGCTTTTCCAAAAGCTATTTTTCCGTTTTGAGCTTTTAACAACTTTTTCTTTTAAGATTTTTGAAAGTCACGGTATTTTACTCCATACTTCTCCAGCTTTTTCCTCTTTCTAAAATTCAAATTTTAGCCTTCTGATTTTTTCATATTTTAAAATGTTTTTGGCCCTTTTTCTTTTCCCAACTCTCTTCATCTGAAAATTTCGGCGTTTAAGATTTTCGAAAGCTTCCTATTTTCTACGTATTGACTTTTCACTCATTTTAATTTTAAGCATAATTGATTTTATAGAATTTTCTATTGAGAAAGCTAAAATTTTTCTTAAATTTTATATTTTTCCAAAAGTCTTCATTTTTCGAAAGTAATTTTTTTGCAATTTAGAATATCCCTGTTTTCTTTTACAATGTTGTTTTTTTGGCGTTTCACCTTTATATTTTTAAAGATTTTTGTTAACTTATTTTTGTCGTTTTGTGAGAACTTCTCTTTTTGAAAATTTTCCAGATTTTTAGAATTTCCTATTTGCTTCTTACAAAATATGAATTTTCCGGCGTTTAAGCTTTTCCAAAAGCTATTTTTCCGTTTTGAAAAATAAGAAATTCAAACTTTGAAAAGCTTTCTAAATGAGTTTTGTAGGATTGCGGAAACTTTTGCAAGTTGGAAATTTCAAAGATCTTGCTCATCTATTTTTGAACTTTTTGCATTTTCGCATTTGCCCGCCTTTCAGCCATTTCAAAAAAGAAAATCTTTGTATTTAAATTTATTTCAACTTTTTTTTTGTATAAATCTGATGTTTTAAAATCTAAAACTTTTAAATAACTTCGTCTTCGTTTTCTCAATCTTCGATGTTTTTCCATTTCTGCTTTTAACAATTTTTTCTCTTAAGATTTTGAAAAGTCACGGTATTTTATGCCATACTTCTCCAGCTTTTTCCGATTTCTCAAATTCAAATTTTTGCCTTCTGGTTTTTACATATTTTAAAATTTTTTGGCCGTTTTTCTTTTCCCAACTCTCTTAAACTGAAAAATTTCGGCGTTTAAGATTTTCGAAAGCTTCCTGTTTTCTACGTATTGACTTTTCACTCATTTTAATTTTGAGCATATTTGATTTTATAGAATTTTCTATTGAGAAAGCTTAAATTTTATATTTTTCCGAAACTCTTCCATTTTCCAAAGTAATTTTTTTGCGATTTCGATTATCCCTGATTTCTTTTTCAATGTCGTTTTTTTGGCGTTTTACCTTTTCGCAGCAACTCTTTTTCCGATTTCAAAAATATGTAAACTTTATATTTTAAAAGATTTTCGTTAACTTATTTTTGCCGTTTTGTGAGAACTTCTCTCTTTGAAAATTTTCCACATTTTTAGAGTTTCCTATTTTCTTTTTACAAAATATGAATTTTCCGGTGTTTATGCTTTTCCAAAAGCTATTTTTCCGTTTTGAAAAATAAGAAATTCAAACTTTGAAAGACTTTCTAAATGAGTTCTGTGAGTTTGTAAAAATTTTTGCTGGTTGGAAATTTCAAAGATTTTCATTATCTATTTTTGAACTTTTAGATTTTCACATTTGCCTGCCTTTCAGCCATTTCAAAAAAGAAAATCATTGTACTTGAATTTGTTTCAACTTTTTTTGAATAAATTTGATGTTCTAAAATCTGAAACTTTAAAACAACTTCCTCTTCATTTTGTCAATCTTCGACGTTTTTCCATTTTGAGCTTTTAACAACTTTTTCTTTTAAGATTTTTGAAAGTCACGGTATTTTACTCCATACTTCTCCAGCTTTTTCCTCTTTCTAAAATTCAAATTTTAGCCTTCTGATTTTTTCATATTTTAAAATGTTTTTGGCCCTTTTTCTTTTCCAAACTCTCTTCATCTGAAAATTTCGACGTTTAAGATTTTCGAAAGCTTCCTGTTTTCTACGTATTGACTTTTCACTCATTTTAATTTTAAGCATATTTGATTTTATAGAATTTTCTATTGAGAAAGCTAAAATTTTTCTTAAATTTTATATTTTTCCAAAACTCTTCATTTTTCGAAAGTAATTTTTTTGCAATTTAGAATATCCCTGTTTTCTTTTACAATGTTGTTTTTTTGGCGTTTCACCTTTATATTTTTAAAGATTTTTGTTAACTTATTTTTGTCGTTTTGTGAGAACTTCTCTTTTTGAAAATTTTCCAGATTTTTAGAATTTCCTATTTGCTTCTTACAAAATATGAATTTTCCGGCGTTTAAGCTTTTCCAAAAGCTATTTTTCCGTTTTGAATAATAAGAAATTCAAACTTTGAAAAGCTTTCTAAATGAGTTTTGTAGGATTGCGGAAACTTTTGCAAGTTGGAAATTTCAAAGATTTTGCTCATCTATGTTTGAACTTTTTGCATTTTCGCATTTGCCCGCCTTTCAGCCATTTCAAAAAAGAAAATCTTTGTATTTAAATTTATTTCAACTTTTTTTTTGTATAAATCTGATGTTTTAAAATCTAAAACTTTTAAATAACTTCGTCTTCGTTTTCTCAATCTTCGATGTTTTTCCATTTCTGCTTTTAACAATTTTTTCTCTTAAGATTTTGAAAAGTCACGGTATTTTATGCCACTGATTTCTTTTTCAATGTTGTTTTTTTGGCGTTTTACCTTTTCGCAGCAAATCTTTTTCCGATTTCAAAAATATTTAAACTTTATATTTTAAAAGATTTTCGTTGACTTTTTTTTGTCGTTTTGTGGGAACTTCTCTCTTTGAAAATTTTCCACATTTTTAGAATTACCTATTTTCTTTTTACAAAATATGAATTTTCCGGTGTTTATGCTTTTCCAAATGCTATTTTTCCGTTTTCAAAAATAAGAAATTCAAACTTTGAAAGACTTTCTAAATGAGTTTTGTGAGTTTGTAAAAATTTTTGCAGGTTGGAAATTTCAAAGATTTTCATTATCTATTTTTGAACTTTTAGATTTTCACATTTGCCTGCCTTTCAGCCATTTCAAAAAAGAAAATCTTTGTACTTGAATTTGTTTCAACTTTTTTTGAATAAATTTGATGTTCTAAAATCTGAAACATTAAAATAACTTCGTCTTCGTTTTCTCAATCTTCGATGTTTTTCCATTTCTGCTTTTAACAATTTTTTCTCTTAAGATTTTGAAAAGTCACGGTATTTTATGCCATATTTCTCCAGCTTTTTCCGATTTCTCAAATTCAAATTTTTGCCATCTGGTTTTTACATATATTAAAATTTTTTGGCCGGTTTTCTTTTCCCAACTCTCTTGAACTGAAAAATTTCGGCGTTTAAGATTTTCGAAAGCTTCCCGTTTTCTACGTATTGACTTTTCACTCATTTTAATTTTAAGCATATTTGATTTTATAGAATTTTCTATTGAGAAAGCTTAAATTCTATATTTTTCCAAAACTCTTCCATTTTCGAAAGTAATTTTTTTGCAAATTAGATTATCCCTGATTTCTTTTTCAATGTTGTTTTTTTGGCGTTTTATCTTTTCGCAGCAAATCTTTTTCCGATTTCAAAAATATTTAAACTTTATATTTTAAAAGATTTTCGTTGACTTATTTTTGTCGTTTTGTGGGAACTTCTCTCTTTGAAAATTTTCCACATTTTTAGAATTTCCTATTTTCTTTTTACAAAATATGAATTTTCCGGTGTTTATGCTTTTCCAAATGCTATTTTTCCGTTTTCAAAAATAAGAAATTCAAACTTTGAAAGACTTTCTAAATGAGTTTTGTGAGTTTGTAAAAATTTTTGCAGGTTGGAAATTTCAAAGATTTTCATTATCTATTTTTGAACTTTTAGATTTTCACATTTGCCTGCCTTTCAGCCATTTCAAAAAAGAAAATCTTTGTACTTGAATTTGTTTCAACTTTTTTTGAATAAATTTGATGTTCTAAAATCTGAAACTTTAAAATAACTTCCTCTTCGTTTTCTCAATCTTCGATGTTTTTCCATTTCTGCTTTTAACAATTTTTTCTCTTAAGATTTTGAAAAGTCACGGTATTTTATGCCATACTTCTCCAGCTTTTTCCGATTTCTCAAATTCAAATTTTTGCCTTCTGGTTTTTACATATTTTAAAATGTTTTTGGCCGTTTTTCTTTTCCCAACTCACTTCATCTGGAAATTTCGGCGTTTAAGATTTTCGAAAGCTTCCCGTTTTCTACGTATTGACTTTTCACTCATTTTAATTTTAAGCATATTTGATTTTATAGAATTTTCTATTGAGAAAGCTTAAATTCTATATTTTTCCAAAACTCTTCCATTTTCGAAAGTAATTTTTTTGCAAATTAGATTATCCCTGATTTCTTTTTCAATGTTGTTTTTTTGGCGTTTTACCTTTTCGCTGCAAATCTTTTTCCGATTTCAAAAATATTTAAACTTTATATTTTAAAAGATTTTCGTTGACTTATTTTTGTCATTTTGTGAGAACTTCTCTCTTTGAAAATTTTCTACATTTTTAGAATTTCCTATTTTCTTTTTACAAAATATGAATTTTCCGGTGTTTATGCTTTTCCAAAAGCTATTTTTCCGTTTTCAAAAATAAGAAATTCAAACTTTGAAAGACTTTCTAAATGAGTTTTGTGAGTTTGTAAAAATTTTTGCAGGTTGGAAATTTCAAAGATTTTCATTATCTATTTTTGAACTTTTAGATTTTCACATTTGCCTGCCTTTCAGCCATTTCAAAAAAGAAAATCTTTGTACTTGAATTTGTTTCAACTTTTTTTGAATAAATTTGATGTTCTAAAATCTGAAACTTTAAAATAACTTCGTCTTCGTTTTCTCAATCTTCGATGTTTTTCCATTTCTACTTTTAACAATTTTTTCTCTTAAGATTTTTAAAAGTCACGGTATTTTATGCCATACTTCTCCAGCTTTTTCCGATTTCTCAAATTCAAATTTTTGCCTTCTGGTTTTTACATATTTTAAAATGTTTTTGGCCGTTTTTCTTTTCCCAACTCACTTCATCTGGAAATTTCGGCGTTTAAGATTTTCGAAAGCTTCCCGTTTTCTACGTATTGACTTTTCACTCATTTTAATTTTAAGCATATTTGATTTTATAGAATTTTCTATTGAGAAAGCTTAAATTCTATATTTTTCCAAAACTCTTCCATTTTCGAAAGTAATTTTTTTGCAAATTAGATTATCCCTGATTTCTTTTTCAATGTTGTTTTTTTGGCGTTTTACCTTTTCGCAGCAAATCTTTTTCCGATTTCAAAAATATTTAAACTTTATATTTTAAAAGATTTTCGTTGACTTATTTTTGTCATTTTGTGAGAACTTCTCTCTTTGAAAATTTTCAACATTTTTAGAATTTCCTATTTTCTTTTTACAAAATATGAATTTTCCGGTGTTTATGCTTTTCCAAAAGCTATTTTTCCGTTTTCAAAAATAAGAAATTCAAACTTTGAAAGACTTTCTAAATGAGTTTTGTGAGTTTGTAAAAATTTTTGCAGGTTGGAAATTTCAAAGATTTTCATTATCTATTTTTGAACTTTTAGATTTTCACATTTGCCTGCCTTTCAGCCATTTCAAAAAAGAAAATCTTTGTACTTGAATTTGTTTCAACTTTTTTTGAATAAATTTGATGTTCTAAAATCTGAAACTTTAAAATAACTTCCTCTTCGTTTTCTCAATCTTCGATGTTTTTCCATTTCTGCTTTTAACAATTTTTTCTCTTAAGATTTTGAAAAGTCACGGTATTTTATGCCATACTTCTCCAGCTTTTTCCGATTTCTCAAATTCAAATTTTAGCCTTCTGATTTTTTCAGATTTTAAAATGTTTTTGGCCGTTTTTCTTTTCCCAACTCTCTTCATCTGAAAATTTCGGCGTTTAAGATTTTCGAAAGCTTCCCGTTTTCTACGTATTGACTTTTCACTCATTTTAATTTTAAGCATATTTGATTTTATAGAATTTTCTATTGAGAAAGCTTAAATTCTATATTTTTCCAAAACTCTTCCATTTTCGAAAGTAATTTTTTTGCAAATTAGATTATCCCTGATTTCTTTTTCAATGTTGTTTTTTTGGCGTTTTACCTTTTCGCAGCAAATCTGATTCCGATTTCAAAAATATTTAAACTTTATATTTTAAAAGATTTTCGTTGACTTATTTTTGTCCTTTTGTGAGAACTTCTCTCTTTGAAAATTTTCTACATTTTTAGAATTTCCTATTTTCTTTTTACAAAATATGAATTTTCCGGTGTTTATGCTTTTCCAAAAGCTATTTTTCCGTTTTCAAAAATAAGAAATTCAAACTTTGAAAGACTTTCTAAATGAGTTTTGTAAGTTTGTAAAAATTTTTGCAGGTTGGAAATTTCAAAGATTTTCATTATCTATTTTTGAACTTTTAGATTTTCACATTTGCCTGCCTTTCAGCCATTTCAAAAAAGAAAATCTTTGTACTTGAATTTGTTTCAACTTTTTTTGAATAAATTTGATGTTCTAAAATCTGAAACTTTAAAATAACTTCCTCTTCGTTTTCTCAATCTTCGATGTTTTTCCATTTCTGCTTTTAACAATTTTTTCTCTTAAGATTTTGAAAAGTCACGGTATTTTATGCCATACTTCTCCAGCTTTTTCCGATTTCTCAAATTCAAATTTTAACCTTCTGATTTTTTCAGATTTTAAAATGTTTTTGGCCGTTTTTCTTTTCCCAACTCTCTTCATCTGGAAATTTCGGCGTTTAGGATTTTCGAAAGCTTCCCGTTTTCTACGTATTGACTTTTCACTCATTTTAATTTTAAGCATATTTGCTTTTATAGAATTTTCTATTGAGAAAGCTTAAATTCTATATTTTTCCAAAACTCTTCCATTTTCGAAAGTAATTTTTTTGCAAATTAGATTATCCCTGATTTCTTTTTCAATGTTGTTTTTTTGGCGTTTTACCTTTTCGCAGCAAATCTTTTTCCGATTTCAAAAATATTTAAACTTTATATTTTAAAAGATTTTCGTTGACTTATTTTTGTCGTTTTGTGGGAACTTCTCTCTTTGAAAATTTTCCACATTTTTAGAATTTCCTATTTTCTTTTTACAAAATATGAATTTTCCGGTGTTTATGCTTTTCCAAAAGCTATTTTTCCGTTTTCAAAAATAAGAAATTCAAACTTTGAAAGACTTTCTAAATGAGTTTTGTGAGTTTGTAAAAATTTTTGCAGGTTGGAAATTTCAAAGATTTTCATTATCTATTTTTGAACTTTTAGATTTTCACATTTGCCTGCCTTTCAGCCATTTCAAAAAAGAAAATCTTTGTACTTGAATTTGTTTCAACTTTTTTTGAATAAATTTGATGTTCTAAAATCTGAAACTTTAAAATAACTTCCTCTTCGTTTTCTCAATCTTCGATGTTTTTCCATTTCTGCTTTTAACAAATTTTTCTCTTAAGATTTTGAAAAGTCACGGTATTTTATGCCATACTTCTCCAGCGTTTTCCGATTTCTCAAATTCAAATTTTAGCCTTCTGATTTTTTCAGATTTTAAAATGTTTTTGGCCGTTTTTCTTTTCCCAACTCTCTTCATCTGAAAATTTCGGCGTTTAGGATTTTCGAAAGATTCCCGTTTTCTACGTATTGACTTTTCACTCATTTTAATTTTAAGCGTATTTGATTTTATAGAATTTTCTATTGAGAAAGCTTAAATTCTATATTTTTCCAAAACTCTTCCATTTTCGAAAGTAATTTTTTTGCAAATTAGATTATCCCTGATTTCTTTTTCAATGTTGTTTTTTTGGCGTTTTACCTTTTCGCAGCAAATCTTTTTCCGATTTCAAAAATATTTAAACTTTATATTTTAAAAGATTTTCGTTGACTTATTTTTGTCGTTTTGTGAGAAATTCTCTCATTGAAAATTTTCCACATTTTTAGAATTTCCTATTTTCTTTTTACAAAATATGAATTTTCCGGTGTTTATGCTTTTCCAAAAGCTATTTTTCCGTTTTCAAAAATAAGAAATTCAAACTTTGAAAGACTTTCTAAATGAGTTTTGTGAGTTTGTAAAAATTTTTGCAGGTTGGAAATTTCAAAGATTTTCATTATCTATTTTTGAACTTTTAGATTTTCACATTTGCCTGCCTTTCAGCCATTTCAAAAAAGAAAATCTTTGTACTTGAATTTGTTTCAACTTTTCTTGAATAAATTTGATGTTCTAAAATCTGAAACTTTAAAATAACTTCCTCTTCGTTTTCTCAATCTTCGATGTTTTTCCATTTCTGCTTTTAACAATTTTTTCTCTTAAGATTTTGAAAAGTCACGGTATTTTATGCCATACTTCTCCAGCTTTTTCCTCTTTCTCAAATTCAAATTTTAGCCTTCTGATTTTTTCAGATTTTAAAATGTTTTTGGCCGTTTTTCTTTTCCTAACTCTCTTCATCTGAAAATTTCCGCGTTTAGGATTTTCGAAAGATTCCCGTTTTCTACGTATTGACTTTTCACTCATTTTAATTTTAAGCGTATTTGATTTTATAGAATTTTCTATTGAGAAAGCTTAAATTCTATATTTTTCCAAAACTCTTCCATTTTCGAAAGTAATTTTTTTGCAAATTAGATTATCCCTGATTTCTTTTTCAATGTTGTTTTTTTGGCGTTTTACCTTTTCGCAGCAAATCTTTTTCCGATTTCAAAAATATTTAAACTTTATATTTTAAAAGATTTTCGTTGACTTATTTTTGTCGTTATGTGGGAACTTCTCTCTTTGAAAATTTTCCACATTTTTAGAATTTCCTATTTTCTTTTTACAAAATATGAATTTTCCGGTGTTTATGCTTTTCCAAATGCTATTTTTCCGTTTTCAAAAATAAGAAATTCAAACTTTGAAAGACTTTCTAAATGAGTTTTGTGAGTTTGTAAAAATTTTTGCAAGTTGGAAATTTCAAAGATTTTCATTATCTATTTTTGAACTTTTAGATTTTCACATTTGCCTGCCTTTCAGCCATTTCAAAAAAGAAAATCTTTGTACTTGAATTTGTTTCAACTTTTTTTGAATAAATTTGATGTTCTAAAATCTGAAACTTTAAAATAACTTCCTCTTCGTTTTCTCAATCTTCGATGTTTTTCCATTTCTGCTTTTAACAATTTTTTCTCTTAAGATTTTGAAAAGTCACGGTATTTTATGCCATACTTCTCCAGCTTTTTCCGATTTCTCAAATTCAAATTTTAGCCTTCTGATTTTTTCAGATTTTAAAATGTTTTTGGCCGTTTTTCTTTTCCACACTCTCTTCATCTGAAAATTTCGGCGTTTAAGATTTTCGAAAGCTTCCCGTTTTCTACGTATTGACTTTTCACTCATTTTAATTTTAAGCATATTTTATTTTATAGAATTTTCTATTGAGAAAGCTTAAATTCTATATTTTTCCAAAACTCTTCCATTTTCGAAAGTAATTTTTTTGCAAATTAGATTATCCCTGATTTCTTTTTCAATGTTGTTTTTTTGGCGTTTTACCTTTTCGCTGCAAATCTTTTTCCGATTTCAAAAATATTTAAACTTTATATTTTAAAAGATTTTCGTTGACTTATTTTTGTCATTTTGTGACAACTTCTCTCTTTGAAAATTTTCTACATTTTTAGAATTTCCTATTTTCTTTTTACAAAATATGAATTTTCCGGTGTTTATGCTTTTCCAAAAGCTATTTTTCCGTTTTCAAAAATAAGAAATTCAAACTTTGAAAGACTTTCTAAATGAGTTTTGTGAGTTTGTAAAAATTTTTGCAGGTTGGAAATTTCAAAGATTTTCATTATCTATTTTTGAACTTTTAGATTTTCACATTTGCCTGCCTTTCAGCCATTTCAAAAAAGAAAATCTTTGTACTTGAATTTGTTTCAACTTTTTTTGAATAAATTTGATGTTCTAAAATCTGAAACTTTAAAATAACTTCGTCTTCGTTTTCTCAATCTTCGATGTTTTTCCATTTCTACTTTTAACAATTTTTTCTCTTAAGATTTTTAAAAGTCACGGTATTTTATGCCATACTTCTCCAGCTTTTTCCGATTTCTCAAATTCAAATTTTTGCCTTCTGGTTTTTACATATTTTAAAATGTTTTTGGCCGTTTTTCTTTTCCCAACTCACTTCATCTGGAAATTTCGGCGTTTAAGATTTTCGAAAGCTTCCCGTTTTCTACGTATTGACTTTTCACTCATTTTAATTTTAAGCATATTTGATTTTATAGAATTTTCTATTGAGAAAGCTTAAATTCTATATTTTTCCAAAACTCTTCCATTTTCGAAAGTAATTTTTTTGCAAATTAGATTATCCCTGATTTCTTTTTCAATGTTGTTTTTTTGGCGTTTTACCTTTTCGCAGCAAATCTTTTTCCGATTTCAAAAATATTTAAACTTTATATTTTAAAAGATTTTCGTTGACTTATTTTTGTCATTTTGTGAGAACTTCTCTCTTTGAAAATTTTCAACATTTTTAGAATTTCCTATTTTCTTTTTACAAAATATGAATTTTCCGGTGTTTATGCTTTTCCAAAAGCTATTTTTCCGTTTTCAAAAATAAGAAATTCAAACTTTCAAAGACTTTCTAAATGAGTTTTGTGAGTTTGTAAAAATTTTTGCAGGTTGGAAATTTCAAAGATTTTCATTATCTATTTTTGAACTTTTAGATTTTCACATTTGCCTGCCTTTCAGCCATTTCAAAAAAGAAAATCTTTGTACTTGAATTTGTTTCAACTTTTTTTGAATAAATTTGATGTTCTAAAATCTGAAACTTTAAAATAACTTCCTCTTCGTTTTCTCAATCTTCGATGTTTTTCCATTTCTGCTTTTAACAATTTTTTCTCTTAAGATTTTGAAAAGTCACGGTATTTTATGCCATACTTCTCCAGCTTTTTCCGATTTCTCAAATTCAAATTTTAACCTTCTGATTTTTTCAGATTTTAAAATGTTTTTGGCCGTTTTTCTTTTCCCAACTCTCTTCATCTGGAAATTTCGGCGTTTAGGATTTTCGAAAGCTTCCCGTTTTCTACGTATTGACTTTTCACTCATTTTAATTTTAAGCATATTTGCTTTTATAGAATTTTCTATTGAGAAAGCTTAAATTCTATATTTTTCCAAAACTCTTCCATTTTCGAAAGTAATTTTTTTGCAAATTAGATTATCCCTGATTTCTTTTTCAATGTTGTTTTTTTGGCGTTTTACCTTTTCGCAGCAAATCTTTTTCCGATTTCAAAAATATTTAAACTTTATATTTTAAAAGATTTTCGTTGACTTATTTTTGTCGTTTTGTGGGAACTTCTCTCTTTGAAAATTTTCCACATTTTTAGAATTTCCTATTTTCTTTTTACAAAATATGAATTTTCCGGTGTTTATGCTTTTCCAAATGCTATTTTTCCGTTTTCAAAAATAAGAAATTCAAACTTTGAAAGACTTTCTAAATGAGTTTTGTGAGTTTGTAAAAATTTTTGCAAGTTGGAAATTTCAAAGATTTTCATTATCTATTTTTGAACTTTTAGATTTTCACATTTGCCTGCCTTTCAGCCATTTCAAAAAAGAAAATCTTTGTACTTGAATTTGTTTCAACTTTTTTTGAATAAATTTGATGTTCTAAAATCTGAAACTTTAAAATAACTTCCTCTTCGTTTTCTCAATCTTGTTTTTCCATTTCTGCTTTTAACAATTTTTTCTCTTAAGATTTTGAAAAGTCACGGTATTTTATGCCATACTTCTCCAGCTTTTTCCGATTTCTCAAATTCAAATTTTAGCCTTCTGATTTTTTCAGATTTTAAAATTTTTTTGGCCGTTTTTCTTTTCCCAACTCTCTTCATCTGAAAATTTCGGCGTTTAAGATTTTCGAAAGCTTCCCGTTTTCTACGTATTGACTTTTCACTCATTTTAATTTTAAGCATATTTGATTTTATAGAATTTTCTATTGAGAAAGCTTAAATTCTATATTTTTCCAAAACTCTTCCATTTTCGAAAGTAATTTTTTTGCAAATTAGATTATCCCTGATTTCTTTTTCAATGTTGTTTTTTTGAAGTTTTACCTTTTCGCAGCAAATCTGATTCCGATTTCAAAAATATTTAAACTTTATATTTTAAAAGATTTTCGTTGACTTATTTTTGTCCTTTTGTGAGAACTTCTCTCTTTGAAAATTTTCTACATTTTTAGAATTTCCTATTTTCTTTTTACAAAATATGAATTTTCCGGTGTTTATGCTTTTCCAAAAGCAATTTTTCCGTTTTCAAAAATAAGAAATTCAAACTTTGAAAGACTTTCTAAATGAGTTTTGTGAGTTTGTAAAAATTTTTGCAGGTTGGAAATTTCAAAGATTTTCATTATCTATTTTTGAACTTTTAGATTTTCACATTTGCCTGCCTTTCAGCCATTTCAAAAAAGAAAATCTTTGTACTTGAATTTGTTTCAACTTTTTTTGAATAAATTTGATGTTCTAAAATCTGAAACTTTAAAATAACTTCCTCTTCGTTTTCTCAATCTTCGATTTTTTTCCATTTCTGCTTTTAACAAATTTTTTTCTTAAGATTTTGAAAAGTCACGGTATTTTATGCCATACTTCTCCAGCGTTTTCCGATTTCTCAAATTCAAATTTTAGCCTTCTGATTTTTTCAGATTTTAAAATGTTTTTGGCCGTTTTTCTTTTCCCAACTCTCTTCATCTGGAAATTTCGGCGTTTAGGATTTTCGAAAGCTTCCCGTTTTCTACGTATTGACTTTTCACTCATTTTAATTTTAAGCATATTTGCTTTTATAGAATTTTCTATTGAGAAAGCTTAAATTCTATATTTTTCCAAAACTCTTCCATTTTCGAAAGTAATTTTTTTGCAAATTAGATTATCCCTGATTTCTTTTTCAATGTTGTTTTTTTGGCGTTTTACCTTTTCGCAGCAAATCTTTTTCCGATTTCAAAAATATTTAAACTTTATATTTTAAAAGATTTTCGTTGACTTATTTTTGTCGTTTTGTGAGAAATTCTCTCATTGAAAATTTTCCACATTTTTAGAATTTCCTATTTTCTTTTTACAAAATATGAATTTTCCGGTGTTTATGCTTTTCCAAAAGCTATTTTTCCGTTTTCAAAAATAAGAAATTCAAACTTTCAAAGACTTTCTAAATGAGTTTTGTGAGTTTGTAAAAATTTTTGCAGGTTGGAAATTTCAAAGATTTTCATTATCTATTTTTGAACTTTTAGATTTTCACATTTGCCTGCCTTTCAGCCATTTCAAAAAAGAAAATCTTTGTACTTGAATTTGTTTCAACTTTTTTTGAATAAATTTGATGTTCTAAAATCTGAAACTTTAAAATAACTTCCTCTTCGTTTTCTCAATCTTCGATGTTTTTCCATTTCTGCTTTTAACAAATTTTTCTCTTAAGATTTTGAAAAGTCACGGTATTTTATGCCATACTTCTCCAGCTTTTTCCGATTTCTCAAATTCAAATTTTAGCCTTCTGATTTTTTCAGATTTTAAAATGTTTTTGGCCGTTTTTCTTTTCCCAACTCTCTTCATCTGAAAATTTCGGCGTTTAAGATTTTCGAAAGATTCCCGTTTTCTACGTATTGACTTTTCACTCATTTTAATTTTAAGCGTATTTGATTTTATAGAATTTTCTATTGAGAAAGCTTAAATTCTATATTTTTCCCAAACTCTTCCATTTTCGAAAGTAATTTTTTTGCAAATTAGATTATCCCTGATTTCTTTTTCAATGTTGTTTTTTTGGCGTTTTACCTTTTCGCAGCAAATCTTTTTCCGATTTCAAAAATATTTAAACTTTATATTTTAAAAGATTTTCGTTGACTTATTTTTGTCGTTATGTGGGAACTTCTCTCTTTGAAAATTTTCCACATTTTTAGAATTTCCTATTTTCTTTTTACAAAATATGAATTTTTCGGTGTTTATGCTTTTCCAAAAGCTATTTTTCCGTTTTCAAAAATAAGAAATTCAAACTTTGAAAGACTTTCTAAATGAGTTTTGTGAGTTTGTAAAAATTTTTGCAGGTTGGAAATTTCAAAGATTTTCATTATCTATTTTTGAACTTTTAGATTTTCACATTTGCCTGCCTTTCAGCCATTTCAAAAAAGAAAATCTTTGTACTTGAATTTGTTCCAACTTTTCTTGAATAAATTTGATGTTCTAAAATCTGAAACTTTAAAATAACTTCCTCTTCGTTTTCTCAATCTTCGATGTTTTTCCATTTCTGCTTTTAACAATTTTTTCTCTTAAGATTTTGAAAAGTCACGGTATTTTATGCCATACTTCTCCAGCTTTTTCCGATTTCTCAAATTCAAATTTTAGCCTTCTGATTTTTTCATATTTTAAAATGTTTTTGGCCGTTTTTCTTTTCCCAACTCTCTTCATCTGGAAATTTCGGCGTTTAGGATTTTCGAAAGCTTCCCGTTTTCTATGTATTGACTTTTCACTCATTTTAATTTTAAGCCTATTTGATTTTATAGAATTTTCTATTGAGAAAGCTTAAATTCTATATTTTTCCAAAACTCTTCCATTTTCGAAAGTAATTTTTTTGCAAATTAGATTATCCCTGATTTCTTTTTCAATGTTGTTTTTTTGGCGTTTTACCTTTTCGCAGCAAATCTTTTTCCGATTTCAAAAATATTTAAACTTTATATTTTAAAAGATTTTCGTTGACTTATTTTTGTCTTTTTATGAGAACTTCTCTCTTTGAAAATTTTCAACATTTTTAGAATTTCCTATTTTCTTTTTACAAAATATAAATTTTTCGGTGTTTATGCTTTTCCAAAAGCTATTTTTCCGTTTTCAAAAATAAGAAATTCAAACTTTGAAAGACTTTCTAAATGAGTTTTGTGAGTTTGTAAAAATTTTTGCAGGTTGGAAATTTCAAAGATTTTCATTATCTATTTTTGAACTTTTAGATTTTCACATTTGCCTGCCTTTCAGCCATTTCAAACAAGAAAATCTTTGTACTTGAATTTGTTTCAACTTTTTTTGAATAAATTTGATGTTCTAAAATATGAAACATTAAAATAACTTCCTCTTCGTTTTCTCAATCTTCGATGTTTTTCCATTTCTGCTTTTAACAATTTTTTCTCTTAAGATTTTGAAAAGTCACGGTATTTTATGCCATACTTCTCCAGCTTTTTCCGATTTCTCAAATTCAAATTTTTGCCTTCTGGTTTTTACATATTTTAAAATTTTTTGGCCGTTTTTCTTTTCCCAACTCTCTTGAACTGAAAAATTTCGGCGTTTAAGATTTTCGAAAGCTTCCCGTTTTCTACGTATTGACTTTTCACTCATTTTAATTTTAACCATATTTGATTTTATAGAATTTTCTATTGAGAAAGCTTAAATTCTATATTTTTCCAAAACTCTTCCATTTTCGAAAGTAATTTTTTTGCAAATTAGATTATCCCTGATTTCTTTTTCAATGTTGTTTTTTTGGCGTTTTACCTTTTCGCAGCAAATCTTTTTCCGATTTCAAAAATATTTAAACTTTATATTTTAAAAGATTTTCGTTGACTTATTTTTGTCGTTTTGTGAGAAATTCTCTCATTGAAAATTTTCCACATTTTTAGAATTTCCTATTTTCTTTTTACAAAATATGAATTTTCCGGTGTTTATGATTTTCCAAAAGCTATTTTTCCGTTTTCAAAAATAAGAAATTCAAACTTTGAAAGACTTTCTAAATGAGTTTTGTGAGTTTGTAAAAATTTTTGCAGGTTGGAAATTTCAAAGATTTTCATTATCTATTTTTGAACTTTTAGATTTTCACATTTGCCTGCCTTTCAGCCATTTCAAAAAAGAAAATCTTTGTACTTGAATTTGTTTCAACTTTTTTTGAATAAATTTGATGTTCTAAAATCTGAAACTTTAAAATAACTTCCTCTTCGTTTTCTCAATCTTCGATGTTTTTCCATTTCTGCTTTTAACAATTTTTTCTCTTAAGATTTTGAAAAGTCACGGTATTTTATGCCATACTTCTCCAGCTTTTTCCTCTTTCTCAAATTCAAATTTTAGCCTTCTGATTTTTTCAGATTTTAAAATGTTTTTGGCCGTTTTTCTTTTCCCAACTCTCTTCATCTGAAAATTTCGGCGTTTAGGATTTTCGAAAGATTCCCGTTTTCTACGTATTGACTTTTCACTCATTTTAATTTTAAGCGTATTTGATTTTATAGAATTTTCTATTGAGAAAGCTTAAATTCTATATTTTTCCAAAACTCTTCCATTTTCGAAAGTAATTTTTTTGCAAATTGGATTATCCCTGATTTCTTTTTCAATGTTGTTTTTTTGGCGTTTTACCTTTTCGCAGCAAATCTTTTTCCGATTTCAAAAATATTTAAACTTTATATTTTAAAAGATTTTCGTTGACTTATTTTTGTCTTTTTGTGAGAACTTCTCTCTTTGAAAATTTTCAACATTTTTAGAATTTCCTATTTTCTTTTTACAAAATATGAATTTTCCGGTGTTTATGCTTTTCCAAAAGCTATTTTTCCGTTTTCAAAAATAAGAAATTCAAACTTTGAAAGACTTTCTAAATGAGTTTTGTGAGTTTGTAAAAATTTTTGCAGGTTGGAAATTTTAAAGATTTTCATTATCTATTTTTGAACTTTTAGATTTTCACATTTGCCTGCCTTTCAGCCATTTCAAAAAAGAAAATCTTTGTACTTGAATTTGTTCCAATTTTTTTGAATAAATTTGATGTTCTAAAATCTGAAACTTTAAAATAAATTCCTCTTCGTTTTCTCAATCTTCGATGTTTTTCCATTTCTGCTTTGAACAATTTTTTTCTTAAGATTTTGAAAAGTCACGGTATTTTATGCCATACTTCTCCAGCTTTTTCCGATTTCTCAAATTCAAATTTTTGCCTTCTGGTTTTTACATATTTTAAAATTTTTTGGCCGTTTTTCTTTTCCCAACTCTCTTGAACTGAAAAATTTCGGCGTTTAAGATTTTCGAAAGCTTCCCGTTTTCTACGTATTGACTTTTCACTCATTTTAATTTTAACCATATTTGATTTTATAGAATTTTCTATTGAGAAAGCTTAAATTCTATATTTTTCCAAAACTCTTCCATTTTCGAAAGTAATTTTTTTGCAAATTAGATTATCCCTGATTTCTTTTTCAATGTTGTTTTTTTGGCGTTTTACCTTTTCGCAGCAAATCTTTTTCCGATTTCAAAAATATTTAAACTTTATATTTTAAAAGATTTTCGTTGACTTATTTTTGTCGTTTTGTGAGAAATTCTCTCTTTGAAAATTTTCCACATTTTTAGAATTTCCTATTTTCTTTTTACAAAATATGAATTTTCCGGTGTTTATGATTTTCCAAAAGCTATTTTTCCGTTTTCAAAAATAAGAAATTCAAACTTTGAAAGACTTTCTAAATGAGTTTTGTGAGTTTGTAAAAATTTTTGCAGGTTGGAAATTTCAAAGATTTTCATTATCTATTTTTGAACTTTTAGATTTTCACATTTGCCTGCCTTTCAGCCATTTCAAAAAAGAAAATCTTTGTACTTGAATTTGTTTCAACTTTTTTTGAATAAATTTGATGTTCTAAAATCTGAAACTTTAAAATAACTTCCTCTTCGTTTTCTCAATCTTCGATGTTTTTCCATTTCTGCTTTTAACAATTTTTTCTCTTAAGATTTTGAAAAGTCACGGTATTTTATGCCATACTTCTCCAGCTTTTTCCGATTTCTCAAATTCAAATTTTTGCCTTCTGGTTTTTACATATTTTAGAATTTTTTGGCCGTTTTTCTTTTCCCAACTCTCTTGAACTGAAAAATTTCGGCGTTTAAGATTTTCGAAAGCTTCCCGTTTTCTACGTATTGACTTTTCACTCATTTTAATTTTAACCATATTTGATTTTATAGAAGTTTCTATTGAGAAAGCTTAAATTCTATATTTTTCCAAAACTCTTCCATTTTCGAAAGTAATTTTTTTGCAAATTAGATTATCCCTGATTTCTTTTTCAATGTTGTTTTTTTGGCGTTTTACCTTTTCGCAGCAAATCTTTTTCCGATTTAAAAAATATTTAAACTTTATATTTTAAAAGATTTTCGTTGAATTATTTTTGTCTTTTTATGAGAACTTCTCTCTTTGAAAATTTTCAACATTTTTAGAATTTCCTATTTTCTTTTTACAAAATATGAATTTTCCGGTGTTTATGATTTTCCAAAAGCTATTTTTCCGTTTTCAAAAATAAGAAATTCAAACTTTGAAAGACTTTCTAAATGAGTTTTGTGAGTTTGTAAAAATTTTTGCAGGTTGGAAATTTCAAAGATTTTCATTATCTATTTTTGAACTTTTAGATTTTCACATTTGCCTGCCTTTCAGCCATTTCAAAAAAGAAAATCTTTGTACTTGAATTTGTTTCAACTTTTTTTGAATAAATTTGATGTTCTAAAATCTGAAACTTTAAAATAACTTCCTCTTCGTTTTCTCAATCTTCGATGTTTTTCCATTTCTGCTTTTAACAATTTTTTCTCTTAAGATTTTGAAAAGTCACGGTATTTTATGCCATACTTCTCCAGCTTTTTCCTCTTTCTCAAATTCAAATTTTAGCCTTCTGATTTTTTCAGATTTTAAAATGTTTTTGGCCGTTTTTCTTTTCCCAACTCTCTTCATCTGAAAATTTCGGCGTTTAGGATTTTCGAAAGATTCCCGTTTTCTACGTATTGACTTTTCACTCATTTTAATTTTAAGCGTATTTGATTTTATAGAATTTTCTATTGAGAAAGCTTAAATTCTATATTTTTCCAAAACTCTTCCATTTTCGAAAGTAATTTTTTTGCAAATTAGATTATCCCTGATTTCTTTTTCAATGTTGTTTTTTTGGCGTTTTACCTTTTCGCAGCAAATCTTTTTCCGATTTCAAAAATATTTAAACTTTATATTTTAAAAGATTTTCGTTGACTTATTTTTGTCTTTTTGTGAGAACTTCTCTCTTTGAAAATTTTCAACATTTTTAGAATTTCCTATTTTCTTTTTACAAAATATGAATTTTCCGGTGTTTATGCTTTTCCAAAAGCTATTTTTCCGTTTTCAAAAATAAGAAATTCAAACTTTGAAAGACTTTCTAAATGAGTTTTGTGAGTTTGTAAAAATTTTTGCAGGTTGGAAATTTTAAAGATTTTCATTATCTATTTTTGAACTTATAGATTTTCACATTTGCCTGCCTTTCAGCCATTTCAAAAAAGAAAATCTTTGTACTTGAATTTGTTCCAATTTTTTTGAATAAATTTGATGTTCTAAAATCTGAAACTTTAAAATAACTTCCTCTTCGTTTTCTCAATCTTCGATGTTTTTCCATTTCTGCTTTGAACAATTTTTTTCTTAAGATTTTGAAAAGTCACGGTATTTTATGCCATACTTCTCCAGCTTTTTCCGATTTCTCAAATTCAAATTTTTGCCTTCTGGTTTTTACATATTTTAAAATTTTTTGGCCGTTTTTCTTTTCCCAACTCTCTTGAACTGAAAAATTTCGGCGTTTAAGATTTTCGAAAGCTTCCCGTTTTCTACGTATTGACTTTTCACTCATTTTAATTTTAACCATATTTGATTTTATAGAATTTTCTATTGAGAAAGCTTAAATTCTATATTTTTCCAAAACTCTTCCATTTTCGAAAGTAATTTTTTTGCAAATTAGATTATCCCTGATTTCTTTTTCAATGTTATTTTTTTGGCGTTTTACCTTTTCGCAGCAAATCTTTTTCCGATTTCAAAAATATTTAAACTTTATATTTTAAAAGATTTTCGTTGACTTATTTTTGTCGTTTTGTGAGAAATTCTCTCTTTGAAAATTTTCCACATTTTTAGAATTTCCTATTTTCTTTTTACAAAATATGAATTTTCCGGTGTTTATGATTTTCCAAAAGCTATTTTTCCGTTTTCAAAAATAAGAAATTCAAACTTTGAAAGACTTTCTAAATGAGTTTTGTGAGTTTGTAAAAATTTTTGCAGGTTGGAAATTTTAAAGATTTTCATTATCTATTTTTGAACTTTTAGATTTTCACATTTGCCTGCCTTTCAGCCATTTCAAAAAAGAAAATCTTTGTACTTGAATTTGTTCCAATTTTTTTGAATAAATTTGATGTTCTAAAATCTGAAACTTTAAAATAACTTCCTCTTCGTTTTCTCAATCTTCGATGTTTTTCCATTTCTGCTTTGAACAATTTTTTTCTTAAGATTTTGAAAAGTCACGGTATTTTATGCCATACTTCTCCAGCTTTTTCCGATTTCTCAAATTCAAATTTTTGCCTTCTGGTTTTTACATATTTTAGAATTTTTTGGCCGTTTTTCTTTTCCCAACTCTCTTGAACTGAAAAATTTCGGCGTTTAAGATTTTCGAAAGCTTCCCGTTTTCTACGTATTGACTTTTCACTCATTTTAATTTTAACCATATTTGATTTTATAGAAGTTTCTATTGAGAAAGCTTAAATTCTATATTTTTCCAAAACTCTTCCATTTTCGAAAGTAATTTTTTTGCAAATTAGATTATCCCTGATTTCTTTTTCAATGTTGTTTTTTTGGCGTTTTACCTTTTCGCAGCAAATCTTTTTCCGATTTAAAAAATATTTAAACTTTATATTTTAAAAGATTTTCGTTGAATTATTTTTGTCTTTTTATGAGAACTTCTCTCTTTGAAAATTTTCAACATTTTTAGAATTTCCTATTTTCTTTTTACAAAATATGAATTTTCCGGTGTTTATGATTTTCCAAAAGCTATTTTTCCGTTTTCAAAAATAAGAAATTCAAACTTTGAAAGACTTTCTAAATGAGTTTTGTGAGTTTGTAAAAATTTTTGCAGGTTGGAAATTTCAAAGATTTTCATTATCTATTTTTGAACTTTTAGATTTTCACATTTGCCTGCCTTTCAGCCATTTCAAAAAAGAAAATCTTTGTACTTGAATTTGTTTCAACTTTTTTTGAATAAATTTGATGTTCTAAAATCTGAAACTTTAAAATAACTTCCTCTTCGTTTTCTCAATCTTCGATGTTTTTCCATTTCTGCTTTTAACAATTTTTTCTCTTAAGATTTTGAAAAGTCACGGTATTTTATGCCATACTTCTCCAGCTTTTTCCTCTTTCTCAAATTCAAATTTTAGCCTTCTGATTTTTTCAGATTTTAAAATGTTTTTGGCCGTTTTTCTTTTCCCAACTCTCTTCATCTGAAAATTTCGGCGTTTAGGATTTTCGAAAGATTCCCGTTTTCTACGTATTGACTTTTCACTCATTTTAATTTTAAGCGTATTTGATTTTATAGAATTTTCTATTGAGAAAGCTTAAATTCTATATTTTTCCAAAACTCTTCCATTTTCGAAAGTAATTTTTTTGCAAATTAGATTATCCCTGATTTCTTTTTCAATGTTGTTTTTTTGGCGTTTTACCTTTTCGCAGCAAATCTTTTTCCGATTTCAAAAATATTTAAACTTTATATTTTAAAAGATTTTCGTTGACTTATTTTTGTCTTTTTGTGAGAACTTCTCTCTTTGAAAATTTTCAACATTTTTAGAATTTCCTATTTTCTTTTTACAAAATATGAATTTTCCGGTGTTTATGCTTTTCCAAAAGCTATTTTTCCGTTTTCAAAAATAAGAAATTCAAACTTTGAAAGACTTTCTAAATGAGTTTTGTGAGTTTGTAAAAATTTTTGCAGGTTGGAAATTTTAAAGATTTTCATTATCTATTTTTGAACTTTTAGATTTTCACATTTGCCTGCCTTTCAGCCATTTCAAAAAAGAAAATCTTTGTACTTGAATTTGTTCCAATTTTTTTGAATAAATTTGATGTTCTAAAATCTGAAACTTTAAAATAACTTCCTCTTCGTTTTCTCAATCTTCGATGTTTTTCCATTTCTGCTTTGAACAATTTTTTTCTTAAGATTTTGAAAAGTCACGGTATTTTATGCCATACTTCTCCAGCTTTTTCCGATTTCTCAAATTCAAATTTTTGCCTTCTGGTTTTTACATATTTTACAATTTTTTGGCCGTTTTTCTTTTCCCAACTCTCTTGAACTGAAAAATTTCGGCGTTTAAGATTTTCGAAAGCTTCCCGTTTTCTACGTATTGACTTTTCACTCATTTTAATTTTAACCATATTTGATTTTATAGAATTTTCTATTGAGAAAGCTTAAATTCTATATTTTTCCAAAACTCTTCCATTTTCGAAAGTAATTTTTTTGCAAATTAGATTATCCCTGATTTCTTTTTCAATGTTATTTTTTTGGCGTTTTACCTTTTCGCAGCAAATCTTTTTCCGATTTCAAAAATATTTAAACTTTATATTTTAAAAGATTTTCGTTGACTTATTTTTGTCGTTTTGTGAGAAATTCTCTCTTTGAAAATTTTCCACATTTTTAGAATTTCCTATTTTCTTTTTACAAAATATGAATTTTCCGGTGTTTATGATTTTCCAAAAGCTATTTTTCCGTTTTCAAAAATAAGAAATTCAAACTTTGAAAGACTTTCTAAATGAGTTTTGTGAGTTTGTAAAAATTTTTGCAGGTTGGAAATTTCAAAGATTTTCATTATCTATTTTTGAACTTTTAGATTTTCACATTTGCCTGCCTTTCAGCCATTTCAAAAAAGAAAATCTTTGTACTTGAATTTGTTTCAACTTTTTTTGAATAAATTTGATGTTCTAAAATATGAAACATTAAAATAACTTCCTCTTCGTTTTCTCAATCTTCGATGTTTTTCCATTTCTGCTTTTAACAATTTTTTCTCTTAAGATTTTGAAAAGTCACGGTATTTTATGCCATACTTCTCCAGCTTTTTCCGATTTCTCAAATTCAAATTTTTGCCTTCTGGTTTTTACATATTTTAAAATTTTTTGGCCGTTTTTCTTTTCCCAACTCTCTTGAACTGAAAAATTTCGGCGTTTAAGATTTTCGAAAGCTTCCCGTTTTCTACGTATTGACTTTTCACTCATTTTAATTTTAACCATATTTGATTTTATAGAATTTTCTATTGAGAAAGCTTAAATTCTATATTTTTCCAAAACTCTTCCATTTTCGAAAGTAATTTTTTTGCAAATTAGATTATCCCTGATTTCTTTTTCAATGTTGTTTTTTTGGCGTTTTACCTTTTCGCAGCAAATCTTTTTCCGATTTCAAAAATATTTAAACTTTATATTTTAAAAGATTTTCGTTGACTTATTTTTGTCGTTTTGTGAGAAATTCTCTCATTGAAAATTTTCCACATTTTTAGAATTTCCTATTTTCTTTTTACAAAATATGAATTTTCCGGTGTTTATGATTTTCCAAAAGCTATTTTTCCGTTTTCAAAAATAAGAAATTCAAACTTTGAAAGACTTTCTAAATGAGTTTTGTGAGTTTGTAAAAATTTTTGCAGGTTGGAAATTTCAAAGATTTTCATTATCTATTTTTGAACTTTTAGATTTTCACATTTGCCTGCCTTTCAGCCATTTCAAAAAGAAAATCTTTGTACTTGAATTTGTTTCAACTTTTTTTTGAATAAATTTGATGTTCTAAAATCTGAAACTTTAAAATAACTTCCTCTTCGTTTTCTCAATCTTCGATGTTTTTCCATTTCTGCTTTTAACAATTTTTTCTCTTAAGATTTTGAAAAGTCACGGTATTTTATGCCATACTTCTCCAGCTTTTTCCTCTTTCTCAAATTCAAATTTTAGCCTTCTGATTTTTTCAGATTTTAAAATGTTTTTGGCCGTTTTTCTTTTCCCAACTCTCTTCATCTGAAAATTTCGGCGTTTAGGATTTTCGAAAGATTCCCGTTTTCTACGTATTGACTTTTCACTCATTTTAATTTTAAGCGTATTTGATTTTATTGAATTTTCTATTGAGAAAGCTTAAATTCTATATTTTTCCAAAACTCTTCCATTTTCGAAAGTAATTTTTTTGCAAATTAGATTATCCCTGATTTCTTTTTCAATGTTGTTTTTTTGGCGTTTTACCTTTTCGCAGCAAATCTTTTTCCGATTTCAAAAATATTTAAACTTTATATTTTAAAAGATTTTCGTTGACTTATTTTTGTCTTTTTGTGAGAACTTCTCTCTTTGAAAATTTTCAACATTTTTAGAATTTCCTATTTTCTTTTTACAAAATATGAATTTTCCGGTGTTTATGCTTTTCCAAAAGCTATTTTTCCGTTTTCAAAAATAAGAAATTCAAACTTTGAAAGACTTTCTAAATGAGTTTTGTGAGTTTGTAAAAATTTTTGCAGGTTGGAAATTTTAAAGATTTTCATTATCTATTTTTGAACTTTTAGATTTTCACATTTGCCTGCCTTTCAGCCATTTCAAAAAAGAAAATCTTTGTACTTGAATTTGTTCCAATTTTTTTGAATAAATTTGATGTTCTAAAATCTGAAACTTTAAAATAACTTCCTCTTCGTTTTCTCAATCTTCGATGTTTTTCCATTTCTGCTTTGAACAATTTTTTTCTTAAGATTTTGAAAAGTCACGGTATTTTATGCCATACTTCTCCAGCTTTTTCCGATTTCTCAAATTCAAATTTTTGCCTTCTGGTTTTTACATATTTTAAAATTTTTTGGCCGTTTTTCTTTTCCCAACTCTCTTGAACTGAAAAATTTCGGCGTTTAAGATTTTCGAAAGCTTCCCGTTTTCTACGTATTGACTTTTCACTCATTTTAATTTTAACCATATTTGATTTTATAGAATTTTCTACTGAGAAAGCTTAAATTCTATATTTTTCCAAAACTCTTCCATTTTCGAAAGTAATTTTTTTGCAAATTAGATTATCCCTGATTTCTTTTTCAATGTTGTTTTTTTGGCGTTTTACCTTTTCGCAGCAACTCTTTTTCCGATTTCAAAAATATTTAAACTTTATATTTTAAAAGATTTTCGTTGACTTATTTTTGTCGTTTTGTGAGAAATTCTCTCATTGAAAATTTTCCACATTTTTAGAATTTCCTATTTTCTTTTTACAAAATATGAATTTTCCGGTGTTTATGATTTTCCAAAAGCTATTTTTCCGTTTTCAAAAATAAGAAATTCAAACTTTGAAAGACTTTCTAAATGAGTTTTGTGAGTTTGTAAAAATTTTTGCAGGTTGGAAATTTCAAAGATTTTCATTATCTATTTTTGAACTTTTAGATTTTCACATTTGCCTGCCTTTCAGCCATTTCAAAAAAGAAAATCTTTGTACTTGAATTTGTTTCAACTTTTTTTGAATAAATTTGATGTTCTAAAATCTGAAACTTTAAAATAACTTCCTCTTCGTTTTCTCAATCTTCGATGTTTTTCCATTTCTGCTTTTAACAATTTTTTCTCTTAAGATTTTGAAAAGTCACGGTATTTTATGCCATACTTCTCCAGCTTTTTCCTCTTTCTCAAATTCAAATTTTAGCCTTCTGATTTTTTCAGATTTTAAAATGTTTTTGGCCGTTTTTCTTTTCCCAACTCTCTTCATCTGAAAATTTCGGCGTTTAGGATTTTCGAAAGATTCCCGTTTTCTACGTATTGACTTTTCACTCATTTTAATTTTAAGCGTATTTGATTTTATAGAATTTTCTATTGAGAAAGCTTAAATTCTATATTTTTCCAAAACTCTTCCATTTTCGAAAGTAATTTCTTTGCAAATTAGATTATCCCTGATTTCTTTTTCAATGTTGTTTTTTTGGCGTTTTACCTTTTCGCAGCAAATCTTTTTCCGATTTCAAAAATATTTAAACTTTATATTTTAAAAGATTTTCGTTGACTTATTTTTGTCGTTTTGTGAGAAATTCTCTCATTGAAAATTTTCCACATTTTTAGAATTTCCTATTTTCTTTTTACAAAATATGAATTTTCCGGTGTTTATGATTTTCCAAAAGCTATTTTTCCGTTTTCAAAAATAAGAAATTCAAACTTTGAAAGACTTTCTAAATGAGTTTTGTGAGTTTGTAAAAATTTTTGCAGGTTGGAAATTTCAAAGATTTTCATTATCTATTTTTGAACTTTTAGATTTTCACATTTGCCTGCCTTTCAGCCATTTCAAAAAAGAAAATCTTTGTACTTGAATTTGTTTCAACTTTTTTTGAATAAATTTGATGTTCTAAAATCTGAAACTTTAAAATAACTTCCTCTTCGTTTTCTCAATCTTCGATGTTTTTCCATTTCTGCTTTTAACAATTTTTTCTCTTAAGATTTTGAAAAGTCACGGTATTTTATGCCATACTTCTCCAGCTTTTTCCTCTTTCTCAAATTCAAATTTTAGCCTTCTGATTTTTTCAGATTTTAAAATGTTTTTGGCCGTTTTTCTTTTCCCAACTCTCTTCATCTGAAAATTTCGGCGTTTAGGATTTTCGAAAGATTCCCGTTTTCTACGTATTGACTTTTCACTCATTTTAATTTTAAGCGTATTTGATTTTATAGAATTTTCTATTGAGAAAGCTTAAATTCTATATTTTTCCAAAACTCTTCCATTTTCGAAAGTAATTTTTTTGCAAATTAGATTATCCCTGATTTCTTTTTCAATGTTGTTTTTTTGGCGTTTTACCTTTTCGCAGCAAATCTTTTTCCGATTTCAAAAATATTTAAACTTTATATTTTAAAAGATTTTCGTTGACTTATTTTTGTCTTTTTGTGAGAACTTCTCTCTTTGAAAATTTTCAACATTTTTAGAATTTCCTATTTTCTTTTTACAAAATATGAATTTTCCGGTGTTTATGCTTTTCCAAAAGCTATTTTTCCGTTTTCAAAAATAAGAAATTCAAACTTTGAAAGACTTTCTAAATGAGTTTTGTGAGTTTGTAAAAATTTTTGCAGGTTGGAAATTTCAAAGATTTTCATTATCTATTTTTGAACTTTTAGATTTTCACATTTGCCTGCCTTTCAGCCATTTCAAAAAAGAAAATCTTTGTACTTGAATTTGTTCCAATTTTTTTGAATAAATTTGATGTTCTAAAATCTGAAACTTTAAAATAACTTCCTCTTCGTTTTCTCAATCTTCGATGTTTTTCCATTTCTGCTTTTAACAATTTTTTTCTTAAGATTTTGAAAAGTCACGGTATTTTATGCCATACTTCTCCAGCTTTTTCCGATTTCTCAAATTCAAATTTTAGCCTTCTGATTTTTTCAGATTTTAAAATGTTTTTGGCCGTTTTTCTTTTCCCAACTCTCTTCATCTGGAAATTTCGGCGTTTAGGATTTTCGAAAGCTTCCCGTTTTCTACGTATTGACTTTTCACTCATTTTAATTTTAAGCATATTTGATTTTATAGAATTTTCTATTGAGAAAGCTTAAATTCTATATTTTTCCAAAACTCTTCCATTTTCGAAAGTAATTTTTTTGCAAATTAGATTATCCTTGATTTCTTTTTCAATGTTGTTTTTTTGGCGTTTTACCTTTTCGCAGCAAATCTTTTTCCGATTTCAAAAATATTTAAACTTTATATTTTAAAAGATTTTCGTTGACTTATTTTTGTCTTTTTGTGAGAACTTCTCTCTTTGAAAATTTTCAACATTTTTAGAATTTCCTATTTTCTTTTTACAAAATATGAATTTTCCGGTGTTTATGCTTTTCCAAAAGCTATTTTTCCGTTTTCAAAAATAAGAAATTCAAACTTTGAAAGACTTTCTAAATGAGTTTTGTGAGTTTGTAAAAATTTTTGCAGGTTGGAAATTTCAAAGATTTTCATTATCTATTTTTGAACTTTTAGATTTTCACATTTGCCTGCCTTTCAGCCATTTCAAAAAAGAAAATCTTTGTACTTGAATTTGTTTCAACTTTTTTTGAATAAATTTGATGTTCTAAAATCTGAAACTTTAAAATAACTTCCTCTTCGTTTTCTCAATCTTCGATGTTTTTCCATTTCTGCTTTTAACAATTTTTTCTCTTAAGATTTTGAAAAGTCACGGTATTTTATGCCATACTTCTCCAGCTTTTTCCGATTTCTCAAATTCAAATTTTTGCCTTCTGCTTTTTTCAGATTTTAAAATGTTTTTGGCCGTTTTTCTTTTCCCAACTCTCTTCATCTGGAAATTTCGGCGTTTAGGATTTTCGAAAGCTTCCCGTTTTCTACGTATTGACTTTTCACTCATTTTAATTTTAAGCATATTTGATTTTATAGAATTTTCTATTGAGAAAGCTTAAATTCTATATTTTTCCAAAACTCTTCCATTTTCGAAAGTAATTTTTTTGCAAATTAGATTATCCCTGATTTCTTTTTCAATGTTGTTTTTTTGGCGTTTTACCTTTTCGCAGCAACTCTTTTTCCGATTTCAAAAATATTTAAACTTTATATTTTAAAAGATTTTCGTTGACTTATTTTTGTCGTTTTGTGAGAACTTCTCTCTTTGAAAATTTTCCACATTTTTAGAATTTCCTATTTTCTTTTTACAAAATATGAATTTTCCGGTGTTTATGCTTTTCCAAAAGCTATTTTTCCGTTTTCAAAAATAAGAAATTCAAACTTTGAAAGACTTTCTAAATGAGTTTTGTGAGTTTGTAAAAATTTTTGCAGGTTGGAAATTTCAAAGATTTTCATTATCTATTTTTGAACTTTTAGATTTTCACATTTGCCTGCCTTTCAGCCATTTCAAAAAAGAAAATCTTTGTACTTGAATTTGTTTCAACTTTTTTTGAATAAATTTGATGTTCTAAAATCTGAAACTTTAAAATAACTTCCTCTTCGTTTTCTCAATCTTCGATGTTTTTCCATTTCTGCTTTTAACAATTTTTTCTCTTAAGATTTTGAAAAGTCACGGTATTTTATGCCATACTTCTCCAGCTTTTTCCGATTTCTCAAATTCAAATTTTAGCCTTCTGCTTTTTTCAGATTTTAAATGTTTTTGGCCGTTTTTCTTTTCCCAACTCTCTTCATCTGGAAATTTCGGCGTTTAGGATTTTCGAAAGCTTCCCGTTTTCTACGTATTGACTTTTTACTCATTTTAATTTTAAGCATATTTGATTTTATAGAATTTTCTATTGAGAAAGCTTAAATTCTATATTTTTCCAAAACTCTTCCATTTTCGAAAGTAATTTTTTTGCAAATTAGATTATCCCTGATTTCTTTTTCAATGTTGTTTTTTTGGCGTTTTACCTTTTCGCAGCAACTCTTTTTCCGATTTCAAAAATATTTAAACTTTATATTTTAAAAGATTTTCGTTGACTTATTTTTGTCGTTTTGTGAGAAATTCTCTCTTTGAAAATTTTCCACATTTTTAGAATTTACTATTTTCTTTTTACAAAATATGAATATTCCGGTGTTTATGCTTTTCCAAAAGCTATTTTTCCGTTTTCAAAAATAAGAAATTCAAAATTTGAAAGACTTTCTAAATGAGTTTTGTGAGTTTGTAAAAATTTTTGCAGGTTGGAAATTTCAAAGATTTTCATTATCTATTTTTGAACTTTTAGATTTTCACATTTGCCTGCCTTTCAGCCATTTCAAACAAGAAAATCTTTGTACTTGAATTTGTTTCAACTTTTTTTGAATAAATTTGATGTTCTAAAATATGAAACATTAAAATAACTTCCTCTTCGTTTTCTCAATCTTCGATGTTTTTCCATTTCAGCTTTTAACAATTTTTTCTCTTAAGATTTTGAAAAGTCACGGTATTTTATGCCATACTTCTCCAGCTTTTTCCGATTTCTCAAATTCAAATTTTTGCCTTCTGGTTTTTACATATTTTAAAATTTTTTGGCCGTTTTTCTTTTCCCAACTCTCTTGAACTGAAAAATTTCGGCGTTTAAGATTTTCGAAAGCTTCCCGTTTTCTACGTATTGACTTTTCACTCATTTTAATTTTAACCATATTTGATTTTATAGAATTTTCTATTGAGAAAGCTTAAATTCTATATTTTTCCAAAACTCTTCCATTTTCGAAAGTAATTTTTTTGCAAATTAGATTATCCCTGATTTCTTTTTCAATGTTGTTTTTTTGGCGTTTTACCTTTTCGCAGCAAATCTTTTTCCGATTTCAAAAATATTTAAACTTTATATTTTAAAAGATTTTCGTTGACTTATTTTTGTCGTTTTGTGAGAAATTCTCTCATTGAAAATTTTCCACATTTTTAGAATTTCCTATTTTCTTTTTACAAAATATGAATTTTCCGGTGTTTATGATTTTCCAAAAGCTATTTTTCCGTTTTCAAAAATAAGAAATTCAAACTTTGAAAGACTTTCTAAATGAGTTTTGTGAGTTTGTAAAAATTTTTGCAGGTTGGAAATTTCAAAGATTTTCATTATCTATTTTTGAACTTTTAGATTTTCACATTTGCCTGCCTTTCAGCCATTTCAAAAAAGAAAATCTTTGTACTTGAATTTGTTTCAACTTTTTTTGAATAAATTTGATGTTCTAAAATCTGAAACTTTAAAATAACTTCCTCTTCGTTTTCTCAATCTTCGATGTTTTTCCATTTCTGCTTTTAACAATTTTTTCTCTTAAGATTTTGAAAAGTCACGGTATTTTATGCCATACTTCTCCAGCTTTTTCCTCTTTCTCAAATTCAAATTTTAGCCTTCTGATTTTTTCAGATTTTAAAATGTTTTTGGCCGTTTTTCTTTTCCCAACTCTCTTCATCTGAAAATTTCGGCGTTTAGGATTTTCGAAAGATTCCCGTTTTCTACGTATTGACTTTTCACTCATTTTAATTTTAAGCGTATTTGATTTTATAGAATTTTCTATTGAGAAAGCTTAAATTCTATATTTTTCCAAAACTCTTCCATTTTCGAAAGTAATTTTTTTGCAAATTAGATTATCCCTGATTTCTTTTTCAATGTTGTTTTTTTGGCGTTTTACCTTTTCGCAGCAAATCTTTTTCCGATTTCAAAAATATTTAAACTTTATATTTTAAAAGATTTTCGTTGACTTATTTTTGTCGTTTTGTGAGAAATTCTCTCATTGAAAATTTTCCACATTTTTAGAATTTCCTATTTTCTTTTTACAAAATATGAATTTTCCGGTGTTTATGATTTTCCAAAAGCTATTTTTCCGTTTTCAAAAATAAGAAATTCAAACTTTGAAAGACTTTCTAAATGAGTTTTGTGAGTTTGTAAAAATTTTTGCAGGTTGGAAATTTCAAAGATTTTCATTATCTATTTTTGAACTTTTAGATTTTCACATTTGCCTGCCTTTCAGCCATTTCAAAAAAGAGAATCTTTGTACTTGAATTTGTTTCAACTTTTTTTGAATAAATTTGATGTTCTAAAATCTGAAACTTTAAAATAACTTCCTCTTCGTTTTCTCAATCTTCGATGTTTTTCCATTTCTGCTTTTAACAATTTTTTCTCTTAAGATTTTGAAAAGTCACGGTATTTTATGCCATACTTCTCCAGCTTTTTCCGATTTCTCAAATTCAAATTTTAGCCTTCTGATTTTTTTAGATTTTAAAATGTTTTTGGCCGTTTTTCTTTTCCCAACTCTCTTCATCTGAAAATTTCGGCGTTTAGGATTTTCGAAAGATTCCCGTTTTCTACGTATTGACTTTTCACTCATTTTAATTTTAAGCGTATTTGATTTTATAGAATTTTCTATTGAGAAAGCTTAAATTCTATATTTTTCCAAAACTCTTCCATTTTCGAAAGTAATTTCTTTGCAAATTAGATTATCCCTGATTTCTTTTTCAATGTTGTTTTTTTGGCGTTTTACCTTTTCGCAGCAAATCTTTTTCCGATTTCAAAAATATTTAAACTTTATATTTTAAAAGATTTTCGTTGACTTATTTTTGTCGTTTTGTGAGAAATTCTCTCATTGAAAATTTTCCACATTTTTAGAATTTCCTATTTTCTTTTTACAAAATATGAATTTTCCGGTGTTTATGATTTTCCAAAAGCTATTTTTCCGTTTTCAAAAATAAGAAATTCAAACTTTGAAAGACTTTCTAAATGAGTTTTGTGAGTTTGTAAAAATTTTTGCAGGTTGGAAATTTCAAAGATTTTCATTATCTATTTTTGAACTTTTAGATTTTCACATTTGCCTGCCTTTCAGCCATTTCAAAAAAGAAAATCTTTGTACTTGAATTTGTTTCAACTTTTTTTGAATAAATTTGATGTTCTAAAATCTGAAACTTTAAAATAACTTCCTCTTCGTTTTCTCAATCTTCGATGTTTTTCCATTTCTGCTTTTAACAATTTTTTCTCTTAAGATTTTGAAAAGTCACGGTATTTTATGCCATACTTCTCCAGCTTTTTCCTCTTTCTCAAATTCAAATTTTAGCCTTCTGATTTTTTCAGATTTTAAAATGTTTTTGGCCGTTTTTCTTTTCCCAACTCTCTTCATCTGAAAATTTCGGCGTTTAGGATTTTCGAAAGATTCCCGTTTTCTACGTATTGACTTTTCACTCATTTTAATTTTAAGCGTATTTGATTTTATAGAATTTTCTATTGAGAAAGCTTAAATTCTATATTTTTCCAAAACTCTTCCATTTTCGAAAGTAATTTTTTTGCAAATTAGATTATCCCTGATTTCTTTTTCAATGTTGTTTTTTTGGCGTTTTACCTTTTCGCAGCAAATCTTTTTCCGATTTCAAAAATATTTAAACTTTATATTTTAAAAGATTTTCGTTGATTTATTTTTGTCTTTTTGTGAGAACTTCTCTCTTTGAAAATTTTCAACATTTTTAGAATTTCCTATTTTCTTTTTACAAAATATGAATTTTCCGGTGTTTATGCTTTTCAAAAAGCTATTTTTCCGTTTTCAAAAATAAGAAATTCAAACTTTGAAAGACTTTCTAAATGAGTTTTGTGAGTTTGTAAAAATTTTTGCAGGTTGGAAATTTCAAAGATTTTCATTATCTATTTTTGAACTTTTAGATTTTCACATTTGCCTGCCTTTCAGCCATTTCAAAAAAGAAAATCTTTGTACTTGAATTTGTTCCAATTTTTTTGAATAAATTTGATGTTCTAAAATCTGAAACTTTAAAATAACTTCCTCTTCGTTTTCTCAATCTTCGATGTTTTTCCATTTCTGCTTTTAACAATTTTTTTCTTAAGATTTTGAAAAGTCACGGTATTTTATGCCATACTTCTCCAGCTTTTTCCGATTTCTCAAATTCAAATTTTAGCCTTCTGATTTTTTCAGATTTTAAAATGTTTTTGGCCGTTTTTCTTTTCCCAACTCTCTTCATCTGGAAATTTCGGCGTTTAGGATTTTCGAAAGCTTCCCGTTTTCTACGTATTGACTTTTCACTCATTTTAATTTTAAGCCTATTTGATTTTATAGAATTTTCTATTGAGAAAGCTTAAATTCTATATTTTTCCAAAACTCTTCCATTTTCGAAAGTAATTTTTTTGCAAATTAGATTATCCCTGATTTCTTTTTCAATGTTGTTTTTTTGGCGTTTTACCTTTTCGCAGCAAATCTTTTTCCGATTTCAAAAATATTTAAACTTTATATTTTAAAAGATTTTCGTTGACTTATTTTTATCTTTTTGTGAGAACTTCTCTCTTTGAAAATTTTCAACATTTTTAGAATTTCCTATTTTCTTTTTACAAAATATGAATTTTCCGGTGTTTATGCTTTTCCAAAAGCTATTTTTCCGTTTTCAAAAATAAGAAATTCAAACTTTGAAAGACTTTCTAAATGAGTTTTGTGAGTTTGTAAAAATTTTTGCAGGTTGGAAATTTCAAAGATTTTCATTATCTATTTTTGAACTTTTAGATTTTCACATTTGCCTGCCTTTCAGCCATTTCAAAAAAGAAAATCTTTGTACTTGAATTTGTTCCAATTTTTTTGAATAAATTTGATGTTCTAAAATCTGAAACTTTAAAATAACTTCCTCTTCGTTTTCTCAATCTTCGATGTTTTTCCATTTCTGCTTTTAACAATTTTTTTCTTAAGATTTTGAAAAGTCACGGTATTTTATGCCATACTTCTCCAGCTTTTTCCGATTTCTCAAATTCAAATTTTAGCCTTCTGATTTTTTCAGATTTTAAAATGTTTTTGGCCGTTTTTCTTTTCCCAACTCTCTTCATCTGGAAATTTCGGCGTTTAGGATTTTCGAAAGCTTCCCGTTTTCTACGTATTGACTTTTCACTCATTTTAATTTTAAGCCTATTTGATTTTATAGAATTTTCTATTGAGAAAGCTTAAATTCTATATTTTTCCAAAACTCTTCCATTTTCGAAAGTAATTTTTTTGCAAATTAGATTATCCCTGATTTCTTTTTCAATGTTGTTTTTTTGGCGTTTTACCTTTTCGCAGCAAATCTTTTTCCGATTTCAAAAATATTTAAACTTTATATTTTAAAAGATTTTCGTTGACTTATTTTTGTCTTTTTGTGAGAACTTCTCTCTTTGAAAATTTTCAACATTTTTAGAATTTCCTATTTTCTTTTTACAAAATATGAATTTTCCGGTGTTTATGCTTTTCCAAAAGCTATTTTTCCGTTTTCAAAAATAAGAAATTCAAACTTTGAAAGACTTTCTAAATGAGTTTTGTGAGTTTGTAAAAATTTTTGCAGGTTGGAAATTTCGAAGATTTTCATTATCTATTTTTGAACTTTTAGATTTTCACATTTGCCTGCCTTTCAGCCATTTCAAAAAAGAAAATCTTTGTACTTGAATTTGTTGCAACTTTTTTTGAATAAATTTGATGTTCTAAAATCTGAAACTTTAAAATAACTTCCTCTTCGTTTTCTCAATCTTCGATGTTTTTCCATTTCTGCTTTTAACAATTTTTTTCTTAAGATTTTGAAAAGTCACGGTATTTTATGCCATACTTCTCCAGCTTTTTCCGATTTCTCAAATTCAAATTTTAGCCTTCTGATTTTTTCAGATTTTAAAATGTTTTTGGCCGTTTTTCTTTTCCCAACTCTCTTCATCTGGAAATTTCGGCGTTTAGGATTTTCGAAAGCTTCCCGTTTTCTACGTATTGACTTTTCACTCATTTTAATTTTAAGCCTATTTGATTTTATAGAATTTTCTATTGAGAAAGCTTAAATTCTATATTTTTCCAAAACTCTTCCATTTTCGAAAGTAATTTTTTTGCAAATTAGATTATCCCTGATTTCTTTTTCAATGTTGTTTTTTTGGCGTTTTACCTTTTCGCAGCAAATCTTTTTCCGATTTCAAAAATATTTAAACTTTATATTTTAAAAGATTTTCGTTGACTTATTTTTGTCTTTTTGTGAGAACTTCTCTCTTTGAAAATTTTCAACATTTTTAGAATTTCCTATTTTCTTTTTACAAAATATGAATTTTCCGGTGTTTATGCTTTTCCAAAAGCTATTTTTCCGTTTTCAAAAATAAGAAATTCAAACTTTGAAAGACTTTCTAAATGAGTTTTGTGAGTTTGTAAAAATTTTTGCAGGTTGGAAATTTCAAAGATTTTCATTATCTATTTTTGAACTTTTAGATTTTCACATTTGCCTGCCTTTCAGCCATTTCAAAAAAGAAAATCTTTGTACTTGAATTTGTTTCAACTTTTTTTGAATAAATTTGATGTTCTAAAATCTGAAACTTTAAAATAACTTCCTCTTCGTTTTCTCAATCTTCGATGTTTTTCCATTTCTGCTTTTAAAAATTTTTTCTCTTAAGATTTTGAAAAGTCACGGTATTTTATGCCATACTTCTCCAGCTTTTTCCGATTTCTCAAATTCAAATTTTAGCCTTCTGCTTTTTTCAGATTTTAAAATGTTTTTGGCCGTTTTTCTTTTCCCAACTCTCTTCATCTGGAAATTTCGGCGTTTAGGATTTTCGAAAGCTTCCCGTTTTCTACGTATTGACTTTTCACTCATTTTAATTTTAAGCATATTTGATTTTATAGAATTTTCTATTGAGAAAGCTTAAATTCTATATTTTTCCAAAACTCTTCCATTTTCGAAAGTAATTTTTTTGCAAATTAGATTATCCCTGATTTCTTTTTCAATGTTGTTTTTTTGGCGTTTTACCTTTTCGCAGCAAATCTTTTTCCGATTTCAAAAATATTTAAACTTTATATTTTAAAAGATTTTCGTTGACTTATTTTTGTCTTTTTGTGAGAACTACTCTCTTTGAAAATTTTCAACATTTTTAGAATTTCCTATTTTCTTTTTACAAAATATGAATTTTCCGGTGTTTATGCTTTTCCAAAAGCTATTTTTCCGTTTTCAAAAATAAGAAATTCAAACTTTGAAAGACTTTCTAAATGAGTTTTGTGAGTTTGTAAAAATTTTTGCAGGTTGGAAATTTCAAAGATTTTCATTATCTATTTTTGAACTTTTAGATTTTCACATTTGCCTGCCTTTCAGCCATTTCAAAAAAGAAAATCTTTGTACTTGAATTTGTTCCAATTTTTTTGAATAAATTTGATGTTCTAAAATCTGAAACTTTAAAATAACTTCCTCTTCGTTTTCTCAATCTTCGATGTTTTTCCATTTCTGCTTTGAACAATTTTTTTCTTAAGATTTTGAAAAGTCACGGTATTTTATGCCATACTTCTCCAGCTTTTTCCGATTTCTCAAATTCAAATTTTAGCCTTCTGATTTTTTCAGATTTTAAAATGTTTTTGGCCGTTTTTCTTTTCCCAACTCTCTTCATCTGGAAATTTCGGCGTTTAGGATTTTCGAAAGATTCCCGTTTTCTACGTATTGACTTTTCACTCATTTTAATTTTAAGCCTATTTGATTTTATAGAATTTTCTATTGAGAAAGCTTAAATTCTATATTTTTCCAAAACTCTTCCATTTTCGAAAGTAATTTTTTTGCAAATTAGATTATCCCTGATTTCTTTTTCAATGTTGTTTTTTTGGCGTTTTACCTTTTCGCAGCAACTCTTTTTCCGATTTCAAAAATATTTAAACTTTATATTTTAAAAGATTTTCGTTGACTTATTTTTGTCGTTTTGTGAGAACTTCTCTCTTTGAAAATTTTCCACATTTTTAGAATTTCCTATTTTCTTTTTACAAAATATGAATTTTCCGGTGTTTATGCTTTTCCAAAAGCTATTTTTCCGTTTTCAAAAATAAGAAATTCAAACTTTGAAAGACTTTCTAAATGAGTTTTGTGAGTTTGTAAAAATTTTTGCAGGTTGGAAATTTCAAAGATTTTCATTATCTATTTTTGAACTTTTAGATTTTCACATTTGCCTGCCTTTCAGCCATTTCAAACAAGAAAATCTTTGTACTTGAATTTGTTTCAACTTTTTTTGAATAAATTTGATGTTCTAAAATATGAAACATTAAAATAACTTCCTCTTCGTTTTCTCAATCTTCGATGTTTTTCCATTTCAGCTTTTAACAATTTTTTCTCTTAAGATTTTGAAAAGTCACGGTATTTTATGCCATACTTCTCCAGCTTTTTCCGATTTCTCAAATTCAAATTTTTGCCTTCTGGTTTTTACATATTTTAAAATTTTTTAGCCGTTTTTCTTTTCCCAACTCTCTTGAACTGAAAAATTTCGGCGTTTAAGATTTTCGAAAGCTTCCCGTTTTCTACGTATTGACTTTTCACTCATTTTAATTTTAAGCATATTTGATTTTATAGAATTTTCTATTGAGAAAGCTTAAATTCTATATTTTTCCAAAACTCTTCCATTTTCGAAAGTAATTTTTTTGCAAATTAGATTATCCCTGATTTCTTTTTCAATGTTGTTTTTTTGGCGTTTTACCTTTTCGCAGCAAATCTTTTTCCGATTTCAAAAATATTTAAACTTTATATTTTAAAAGATTTTCGTTGACTTATTTTTGTCTTTTTGTGAGAACTTCTCTCTTTGAAAATTTTCAACATTTTTAGAATTTCCTATTTTCTTTTTACAAAATATGAATTTTCCGGTGTTTATGCTTTTCCAAAAGCTATTTTTCCGTTTTCAAAAATAAGAAATTCAAACTTTGAAAGACTTTCTAAATGAGTTTTGTGAGTTTGTAAAAATTTTTGCAGGTTGGAAATTTCGAAGATTTTCATTATCTATTTTTGAACTTTTAGATTTTCACATTTGCCTGCCTTTCAGCCATTTCAAAAAAGAAAATCTTTGTACTTGAATTTGTTTCAACTTTTTTTGAATAAATTTGATGTTCTATAATCTGAAACTTTAAAATAACTTCGTCTTCGTTTTCTCAATCTTCGATGTTTTTCCATTTCTGCTTTTAACAATTTTTTCTCTTAAGATTTTGAAAAGTCACGGTATTTTATGCCATACGTCTCCAGCTTTTTCCGATTTCTCAAATTCAAATTTTTGCCTTCTGGTTTTTACATATTTTTAAATTTTTTGGCCATTTTTCTTTTCCCAACTCTCTTGAACTGAAAAATTTCGGCGTTTAAGATTTTCGAAAGCTTCCTGTTTTCTACGTATTGACTTTTCACTCATTTTAATTTTAAGCATATTTGATTTTATAGAATTTTCTATTGAGAAAGCTTAAATTTTATATTTTTCCAAAACTCTTCCATTTTCGAAAGTAATTTTTTTGCAAATTAGATTATCCCTGATTTCTTTTTCAATGTTGTTTTTTTGGCGTTTTACCTTTTCGTAGCAAATCTTTTTCCGATTTCAAAAATATTTAAACTTTATATTTTAAAAGATTTTCGTTGACTTATTTTTGTCGTTTTGTGAGAACTTCTCTCTTTGAAAATTTTCCACATTTTTAGAATTTCCTATTTTATTTTTACAAAATATGAATTTTCCGGTGTTTATGCTTTTCCAAAAGCTATTTTTCCGCTTTGAAAAATAAGAAATTCAAACTTTGAAAGACTTTCTAAATGAGTTTTGTGAGTTTGTAAAAATTTTTGCAGGTTGGAAATTTCGAAGATTTTCAATATCTATTCTTGAACTTTTAGATTTTCACATTTGCCTGCCTTTCAGCCATTTCAAAAAAGAAAATCTTTGTACTTGAATTTGTTTCAATTTTTTTGAATAAATTTGAAGTTCTATAATCTGAAACTTTAAAATAACTTCGTCTTCGTTTTCTCAATCTTCGATGTTTTTCCATTTCTGCTTTTAACAATTTTTTCTCTTAAGATTTTGAAAAGTCACGGTATTTTATGCCATACTTCTCCAGCTTTTTCCGATTTCTCAAATTCAAATTTTTGCCTTCTGGTTTTTACATATTTTTAAATTTTTTGGCCGTTTTTCTATTCCCAACTCTCTTGAACTGAAAAATTTCGGCGTTTAAGATTTTCGAAAGCTTCCTGTTTTCTACGTATTGACTTTTCACTCATTTTAATTTTAAGCATATTTGATTTTATAGAATTTTCTATTGAGAAAGCTTAAATTCTATATTTTTCAAAACTCTTCCATTTTCGAAAGTAATTTTTTTGCAAATTAGATTATCCCTGATTTCTTTTTCAATGTTGTTTTTTTGGCGTTTTACCTTTTCGCAGCAAATCTTTTTCCGATTTCAAAAATATTTAAACTTTATATTTTAAAAGATTTTCGTTGACTTATTTTTGTCTTTTTGTGAGAACTTCTCTCTTTGAAAATTTTCAACATTTTTAGAATTTCCTATTTTCTTTTTACAAAATATGAATTTTCCGGTGTTTATGCTTTTCCAAAAGCTATTTTTCCGTTTTCAAAAATAAGAAATTCAAACTTTGAAAGACTTTCTAAATGAGTTTTGTGAGTTTGTAAAAATTTTTGCAGGTTGGAAATTTCAAAGATTTTCATTATCTATTTTTGAACTTTTAGATTTTCACATTTGCCTGCCTTTCAGCCATTTCAAAAAAGAAAATCTTTGTACTTGAATTTGTTTCAACTTTTTTTGAATAAATTTGATGTTCTAAAATCTGAAACTTTAAAATAACTTCCTCTTCGTTTTCTCAATCTTCGATGTTTTTCCATTTCTGCTTTTAAAAATTTTTTCTCTTAAGATTTTGAAAAGTCACGGTATTTTATGCCATACTTCTCCAGCTTTTTCCGATTTCTCAAATTCAAATTTTAGCCTTCTGCTTTTTTCAGATTTTAAAATGTTTTTGGCCGTTTTTCTTTTCCCAACTCTCTTCATCTGGAAATTTCGGCGTTTAGGATTTTCGAAAGCTTCCCGTTTTCTACGTATTGACTTTTCACTCATTTTAATTTTAAGCATATTTGATTTTATAGAATTTTCTATTGAGAAAGCTTAAATTCTATATTTTTCCAAAACTCTTCCATTTTCGAAAGTAATTTTTTTGCAAATTAGATTATCCCTGATTTCTTTTTCAATGTTGTTTTTTTGGCGTTTTACCTTTTCGCAGCAAATCTTTTTCCGATTTCAAAAATATTTAAACTTTATATTTTAAAAGATTTTCGTTGACTTATTTTTGTCTTTTTGTGAGAACTACTCTCTTTGAAAATTTTCAACATTTTTAGAATTTCCTATTTTCTTTTTACAAAATATGAATTTTCCGGTGTTTATGCTTTTCCAAAAGCTATTTTTCCGTTTTCAAAAATAAGAAATTCAAACTTTGAAAGACTTTCTAAATGAGTTTTGTGAGTTTGTAAAAATTTTTGCAGGTTGGAAATTTCAAAGATTTTCATTATCTATTTTTGAACTTTTAGATTTTCACATTTGCCTGCCTTTCAGCCATTTCAAAAAAGAAAATCTTTGTACTTGAATTTGTTCCAATTTTTTTGAATAAATTTGATGTTCTAAAATCTGAAACTTTAAAATAACTTCCTCTTCGTTTTCTCAATCTTCGATGTTTTTCCATTTCTGCTTTGAACAATTTTTTTCTTAAGATTTTGAAAAGTCACGGTATTTTATGCCATACTTCTCCAGCTTTTTCCGATTTCTCAAATTCAAATTTTAGCCTTCTGATTTTTTCAGATTTTAAAATGTTTTTGGCCGTTTTTCTTTTCCCAACTCTCTTCATCTGGAAATTTCGGCGTTTAGGATTTTCGAAAGATTCCCGTTTTCTACGTATTGACTTTTCACTCATTTTAATTTTAAGCCTATTTGATTTTATAGAATTTTCTATTGAGAAAGCTTAAATTCTATATTTTTCCAAAACTCTTCCATTTTCGAAAGTAATTTTTTTGCAAATTAGATTATCCCTGATTTCTTTTTCAATGTTGTTTTTTTGGCGTTTTACCTTTTCGCAGCAACTCTTTTTCCGATTTCAAAAATATTTAAACTTTATATTTTAAAAGATTTTCGTTGACTTATTTTTGTCGTTTTGTGAGAACTTCTCTCTTTGAAAATTTTCCACATTTTTAGAATTTCCTATTTTCTTTTTACAAAATATGAATTTTCCGGTGTTTATGCTTTTCCAAAAGCTATTTTTCCGTTTTCAAAAATAAGAAATTCAAACTTTGAAAGACTTTCTAAATGAGTTTTGTGAGTTTGTAAAAATTTTTGCAGGTTGGAAATTTCAAAGATTTTCATTATCTATTTTTGAACTTTTAGATTTTCACATTTGCCTGCCTTTCAGCCATTTCAAACAAGAAAATCTTTGTACTTGAATTTGTTTCAACTTTTTTTGAATAAATTTGATGTTCTAAAATATGAAACATTAAAATAACTTCCTCTTCGTTTTCTCAATCTTCGATGTTTTTCCATTTCAGCTTTTAACAATTTTTTCTCTTAAGATTTTGAAAAGTCACGGTATTTTATGCCATACTTCTCCAGCTTTTTCCGATTTCTCAAATTCAAATTTTTGCCTTCTGGTTTTTACATATTTTAAAATTTTTTAGCCGTTTTTCTTTTCCCAACTCTCTTGAACTGAAAAATTTCGGCGTTTAAGATTTTCGAAAGCTTCCCGTTTTCTACGTATTGACTTTTCACTCATTTTAATTTTAAGCATATTTGATTTTATAGAATTTTCTATTGAGAAAGCTTAAATTCTATATTTTTCCAAAACTCTTCCATTTTCGAAAGTAATTTTTTTGCAAATTAGATTATCCCTGATTTCTTTTTCAATGTTATTTTTTTGGCGTTTTACCTTTTCGCAGCAACTCTTTTTCCGATTTCAAAAAATATTTAAACTTTATATTTTAAAAGATTTTCGTTGACTTATTTTTGTCGTTTTGTGAGAACTTCTCTCTTTGAAAATTTTCCACATTTTTAGAATTTCCTATTTTCTTTTTACAAAATATGAATTTTCCGGTGTTTTATGCTTTTCCAAAAGCTATTTTTCCGTTTTCAAAAATAAGAAATTCAAACTTTGAAAGACTTTCTAAATGAGTTTTGTGAGTTTGTAAAAATTTTTGCAGGTTGGAAATTTCAAAGATTTTCATTATCTATTTTTGAACTTTTAGATTTTCACATTTGCCTGCCTTTCAGCCATTTCAAAAAAGAAAATCTTTGTACTTGAATTTGTTTCAACTTTTTTTGAATAAATTTGATGTTCTAAAATCTGAAACTTTAAAATAACTTCCTCTTCGTTTTCTCAATCTTCGATGTTTTTCCATTTCTGCTTTTAACAATTTTTTCTCTTAAGATTTTGAAAAGTCACGGTATTTTATGCCATACTTCTCCAGCTTTTTCCGATTTCTCAAATTCAAATTTTAGCCTTCTGCTTTTTTCAGATTTTAAAATGTTTTTGGCCGTTTTTCTTTTCCCAACTCTCTTCATCTGGAAATTTCGGCGTTTAGGATTTTCGAAAGCTTCCCGTTTTCTACGTATTGACTTTTCACTCATTTTAATTTTAAGCATATTTGATTTTATAGAATTTTCTATTGAGAAAGCTTAAATTCTATATTTTTCCAAAAGTCTTCCATTTTCGAAAGTAATTTTTTTGCAAATTAGATTATCCCTGATTTCTTTTTCAATGTTATTTTTTTGGCGTTTTACCTTTTCGCAGCAACTCTTTTTCCGATTTCAAAAAATATTTAAACTTTATATTTTAAAAGATTTTCGTTGACTTATTTTTGTCGTTTTGTGAGAACTTCTCTCTTTGAAAATTTTCCACATTTTTAGAATTTCCTATTTTCTTTTTACAAAATATGAATTTTCCGGTGTTTATGCTTTTCCAAAAGCTATTTTTCCGTTTTCAAAAATAAGAAATTCAAACTTTGAAAGACTTTCTAAATGAGTTTTGTGAGTTTGTAAAAATTTTTGCAGGTTGGAAATTTCAAAGATTTTCATTATCTATTTTTGAACTTTTAGATTTTCACATTTGCCTGCCTTTCAGCCATTTCAAAAAAGAAAATCTTTGTACTTGAATTTGTTTCAACTTTTTTTGAATAAATTTGATGTTCTAAAATCTGAAACTTTAAAATAACTTCCTCTTCGTTTTCTCAATCTTCGATGTTTTTCCATTTCTGCTTCTAAAAATTTTTTCTCTTAAGATTTTGAAAAGTCACGGTATTTTATGCCATACTTCTCCAGCTTTTTCCGATTTCTCAAATTCAAATTTTAGCCTTCTGCTTTTTTCAGATTTTAAAATGTTTTTGGCCGTTTTTCTTTTCCCAACTCTCTTCATCTGGAAATTTCGGCGTTTAGGATTTTCGAAAGCTTCCCGTTTTCTACGTATTGACTTTTCACTCATTTTAATTTTAAGCATATTTGATTTTATAGAATTTTCTATTGAGAAAGCTTAAATTCTATATTTTTCCAAAACTCTTCCATTTTCGAAAGTAATTTTTTTGCAAATTAGATTATCCCTGATTTCTTTTTCAATGTTGTTTTTTTGGCGTTTTACCTTTTCGCAGCAAATATTTTTCCGATTTCAAAAATATTTAAACTTTATATTTTAAAAGATTTTCGTTGACTTATTTTTGTCTTTTTGTGAGAACTACTCTCTTTGAAAATTTTCAACATTTTTAGAATTTCCTATTTTCTTTTTACAAAATATGAATTTTCCGGTGTTTATGCTTTTCCAAAAGCTATTTTTCCGTTTTCAAAAATAAGAAATTCAAACTTTGAAAGACTTTCTAAATGAGTTTTGTGAGTTTGTAAAAATTTTTGCAGGTTGGAAATTTCAAAGATTTTCATTATCTATTTTTGAACTTTTAGATTTTCACATTTGCCTGCCTTTCAGCCATTTCAAAAAAGAAAATCTTTGTACTTGAATTTGTTCCAATTTTTTTGAATAAATTTGATGTTCTAAAATCTGAAACTTTAAAATAACTTCCTCTTCGTTTTCTCAATCTTCGATGTTTTTCCATTTCTGCTTTGAACAATTTTTTTCTTAAGATTTTGAAAAGTCACGGTATTTTATGCCATACTTCTCCAGCTTTTTCCGATTTCTCAAATTCAAATTTTAGCCTTCTGATTTTTTCAGATTTTAAAATGTTTTTGGCCGTTTTTCTTTTCCCAACTCTCTTCATCTGGAAATTTCGGCGTTTAGGATTTTCGAAAGATTCCCGTTTTCTACGTATTGACTTTTCACTCATTTTAATTTTAAGCCTATTTGATTTTATAGAATTTTCTATTGAGAAAGCTTAAATTCTATATTTTTCCAAAACTCTTCCATTTTCGAAAGTAATTTTTTTGCAAATTAGATTATCCCTGATTTCTTTTTCAATGTTGTTTTTTTGGCGTTTTACCTTTTCACAGCAACTCTTTTTCCGATTTCAAAAATATTTAAACTTTATATTTTAAAAGATTTTCGTTGACTTATTTTTGTCGTTTTGTGAGAACTTCTCTCTTTGAAAATTTTCCACATTTTTAGAATTTCCTATTTTCTTTTTACAAAATATGAATTTTCCGGTGTTTATGCTTTTCCAAAAGCTATTTTTCCGTTTTCAAAAATAAGAAATTCAAACTTTGAAAGACTTTCTAAATGAGTTTTGTGAGTTTGTAAAAATTTTTGCAGGTTGGAAATTTCAAAGATTTTCATTATCTATTTTTGAACTTTTAGATTTTCACATTTGCCTGCCTTTCAGCCATTTCAAACAAGAAAATCTTTGTACTTGAATTTGTTTCAACTTTTTTTGAATAAATTTGATGTTCTAAAATATGAAACATTAAAATAACTTCCTCTTCGTTTTCTCAATCTTCGATGTTTTTCCATTTCAGCTTTTAACAATTTTTTCTCTTAAGATTTTGAAAAGTCACGGTATTTTATGCCATACTTCTCCAGCTTTTTCCGATTTCTCAAATTCAAATTTTTGCCTTCTGGTTTTTACATATTTTAAAATTTTTTAGCCGTTTTTCTTTTCCCAACTCTCTTGAACTGAAAAATTTCGGCGTTTAAGATTTTCGAAAGCTTCCCGTTTTCTACGTATTGACTTTTCACTCATTTTAATTTTAACCATATTTGATTTTATAGAATTTTCTATTGAGAAAGCTTAAATTCTATATTTTTCCAAAACTCTTCCATTTTCGAAAGTAATTTTTTTGCAAATTAGATTATCCCTGATTTCTTTTTCAATGTTGTTTTTTTGGCGTTTTACCTTTTCGCAGCAAATCTTTTTCCGATTTCAAAAATATTTAAACTTTATATTTTAAAAGATTTTCGTTGACTTATTTTTGTCTTTCTGTGAGAACTTCTCTCTTTGAAAATTTTCAACATTTTTAGAATTTCCTATTTTCTTTTTACAAAATATGAATTTTCCGGTGTTTATGCTTTTCCAAAAGCTATTTTTTCCGTTTTCAAAAATAAGAAATTCAAACTTTGAAAGACTTTCTAAATGAGTTTTGTGAGTTTGTAAAAATTTTTGCAGGTTGGAAATTTCAAAGATTTTCATTATCTATTTTTGAACTTTTAGATTTTCACATTTGCCTGCCTTTCAGCCATTTCAAAAAAGAAAATCTTTGTACTTGAATTTGTTCCAATTTTTTTGAATAAATTTGATGTTCTAAAATCTGAAACTTTAAAATAACTTCCTCTTCGTTTTCTCAATCTTCGATGTTTTTCCATTTCTGCTTTTAACAATTTTTTCTCTTAAGATATTGAAAAGTCACGGTATTTTATGCCATACTTCTCCAGCTTTTTCCGATTTCTCAAATTCAAATTTTAGCCTTCTGATTTTTTCAGATTTTAAAATGTTTTTGGCTGTTTTTCTTTTCCCAACTCTCTTCATCTGGAAATTTCGGCGTTTAGGATTTTCGAAAGCTTCCTGTTTTCTACGTATTGACTTTTCACTCATTTTAATTTTAAGCCTATTTGATTTTATAGAATTTTCTATTGAGAAAGCTTAAATTCTATATTTTTCCAAAACTCTTCCATTTTCGAAAGTAATTTTTTTGCAAATTAGATTATCCCTGATTTCTTTTTCAATGTTGTTTTTTTGGCGTTTTACCTTTTCGCAGCAAATCTTTTTCCGATTTCAAAAATATTTAAACTTTATATTTTAAAAGATTTTCGTTGACTTATTTTTGTCTTTTTGTGAGAACTTCTCTCTTTGAAAATTTTCAACATTTTTAGAATTTCCTATTTTCTTTTTACAAAATATGAATTTTCCGGTGTTTATGCTTTTCCAAAAGCTATTTTTCCGTTTTCAAAAATAAGAAATTCAAACTTTGAAAGACTTTCTAAATGAGTTTTGTGAGTTTGTAAAAATTTTTGCAGGTTGGAAATTTCAAAGATTTTCATTATCTATTTTTGAACTTTTAGATTTTCACATTTGCCTGCCTTTCAGCCATTTCAAAAAAGAAAATCTTTGTACTTGAATTTGTTTCAACTTTTTTTGAATAAATTTGATGTTCTAAAATCTGAAACTTTAAAATAACTTCCTCTTCGTTTTCTCAATCTTCGATGTTTTTCCATTTCTGCTTTTAACAATTTTTTCTCTTAAGATTTTGAAAAGTCACGGTATTTTATGCCATACTTCTCCAGCTTTTTCCTCTTTCTCAAATTCAAATTTTAGCCTTCTGATTTTTTCAGATTTTAAAATGTTTTTGGCCGTTTTTCTTTTCCCAACTCTCTTCATCTGAAAATTTCGGCGTTTAGGATTTTCGAAAGATTCCCGTTTTCTACGTATTGACTTTTCACTCATTTTAATTTTAAGCGTATTTGATTTTATAGAATTTTCTATTGAGAAAGCTTAAATTCTATATTTTTCCAAAACTCTTCCATTTTCGAAAGTAATTTTTTTGCAAATTAGATTATCCCTGATTTCTTTTTCAATGTTGTTTTTTTGGCGTTTTACCTTTTCGCAGCAAATCTTTTTCCGATTTCAAAAATATTTAAACTTTATATTTTAAAAGATTTTCGTTGACTTATTTTTGTCTTTCTGTGAGAACTTCTCTCTTTGAAAATTTTCAACATTTTTAGAATTTCCTATTTTCTTTTTACAAAATATGAATTTTCCGGTGTTTATGCTTTTCCAAAAGCTATTTTTCCGTTTTCAAAAATAAGAAATTCAAACTTTGAAAGACTTTCTAAATGAGTTTTGTGAGTTTGTAAAAATTTTTGCAGGTTGGAAATTTCAAAGATTTTCATTATCTATTTTTGAACTTTTAGATTTTCACATTTGCCTGCCTTTCAGCCATTTCAAAAAAGAAAATCTTTGTACTTGAATTTGTTCCAATTTTTTTGAATAAATTTGATGTTCTAAAATCTGAAACTTTAAAATAACTTCCTCTTCGTTTTCTCAATCTTCGATGTTTTTCCATTTCTGCTTTTAACAATTTTTTCTCTTAAGATATTGAAAAGTCACGGTATTTTATGCCATACTTCTCCAGCTTTTTCCGATTTCTCAAATTCAAATTTTAGCCTTCTGATTTTTTCAGATTTTAAAATGTTTTTGGCTGTTTTTCTTTTCCCAACTCTCTTCATCTGGAAATTTCGGCGTTTAGGATTTTCGAAAGCTTCCTGTTTTCTACGTATTGACTTTTCACTCATTTTAATTTTAAGCCTATTTGATTTTATAGAATTTTCTATTGAGAAAGCTTAAATTCTATATTTTTCCAAAACTCTTCCATTTTCGAAAGTAATTTTTTTGCAAATTAGATTATCCCTGATTTCTTTTTCAATGTTGTTTTTTTGGCGTTTTACCTTTTCGCAGCAAATCTTTTTCCGATTTCAAAAATATTTAAACTTTATATTTTAAAAGATTTTCGTTGACTTATTTTTGTCTTTCTGTGAGAACTTCTCTCTTTGAAAATTTTCAACATTTTTAGAATTTCCTATTTTCTTTTTACAAAATATGAATTTTCCGGTGTTTATGCTTTTCCAAAAGCTATTTTTCCGTTTTCAAAAATAAGAAATTCAAACTTTGAAAGACTTTCTAAATGAGTTTTGTGAGTTTGTAAAAATTTTTGCAGGTTGGAAATTTCAAAGATTTTCATTATCTATTTTTGAACTTTTAGATTTTCACATTTGCCTGCCTTTCAGCCATTTCAAAAAAGAAAATCTTTGTACTTGAATTTGTTTCAACTTTTTTTGAATAAATTTGATGTTCTAAAATCTGAAACTTTAAAATAACTTCCTCTTCGTTTTCTCAATCTTCGATGTTTTTCCATTTCTGCTTTTAACAATTTTTTCTCTTAAGATTTTGAAAAGTCACGGTATTTTATGCCATACTTCTCCAGCTTTTTCCGATTTCTCAAATTCAAATTTTAGCCTTCTGCTTTTTTCAGATTTTAAAATGTTTTTGGCCGTTTTTCTTTTCCCAACTCTCTTCATCTGGAAATTTCGGCGTTTAGGATTTTCGAAAGCTTCCCGTTTTCTACGTATTGACTTTTCACTCATTTTAATTTTAAGCATATTTGATTTTATAGAATTTTCTATTGAGAAAGCTTAAATTCTATATTTTTCCAAAACTCTTCCATTTTCGAAAGTAATTTTTTTGCAAATTAGATTATCCCTGATTTCTTTTTCAATGTTATTTTTTTGGCGTTTTACCTTTTCGCAGCAACTCCTTTTCCGATTTCAAAAATATTTAAACTTTATATTTTAAAAGATTTTCGTTGACTTATTTTTGTCGTTTTGTGAGAACTTCTCTCTTTGAAAATTTTCCACATTTTTAGAATTTCCTATTTTCTTTTTACAAAATATGAATTTTCCGGTGTTTATGCTTTTCCAAAAGCTATTTTTCCGTTTTCAAAAATAAGAAATTCAAACTTTGAAAGACTTTCTAAATGAGTTTTGTGAGTTTGTAAAAATTTTTGCAGGTTGGAAATTTCAAAGATTTTCATTATCTATTTTTGAACTTTTAGATTTTCACATTTGCCTGCCTTTCAGCCATTTCAAAAAAGAAAATCTTTGTACTTGAATTTGTTTCAACTTTTTTTGAATAAATTTGATGTTCTAAAATCTGAAACTTTAAAATAACTTCCTCTTCGTTTTCTCAATCTTCGATGTTTTTCCATTTCTGCTTTTAACAATTTTTTCTCTTAAGATTTTGAAAAGTCACGGTATTTTATGCCATACTTCTCCAGCTTTTTCCGATTTCTCAAATTCAAATTTTAGCCTTCTGCTTTTTTCAGATTTTAAAATGTTTTTGGCCGTTTTTCTTTTCCCAACTCTCTTCATCTGGAAATTTCGGCGTTTAGGATTTTCGAAAGCTTCCCGTTTTCTACGTATTGACTTTTCACTCATTTTAATTTTAAGCCTATTTGATTTTATAGAATTTTCTATTGAGAAAGCTTAAATTCTATATTTTTCCAAAACTCTTCCATTTTCGAAAGTAATTTTTTTGCAAATTAGATTATCCCTGATTTCTTTTTCAATGTTGTTTTTTTGGCGTTTTACCTTTTCGCAGCAAATCTTTTTCCGATTTCAAAAATATTTAAACTTTATATTTTAAAAGATTTTCGTTGACTTATTTTTGTCTTTTTGTGAGAACTTCTCTCTTTGAAAATTTTCAACATTTTTAGAATTTCCTATTTTCTTTTTACAAAATATGAATTTTCCGGTGTTTATGCTTTTCCAAAAGCTATTTTTCCGTTTTCAAAAATAAGAAATTCAAACTTTGAAAGACTTTCTAATTGAGTTTTGTGAGTTTGTAAAAATTTTTGCAGGTTGGAAATTTCAAAGATTTTCATTATCTATTTTTGAACTTTTAGATTTTCACATTTGCCTGCCTTTCAGCCATTTCAAAAAAAGAAAATCTTTGTACTTGAATTTGTTCCAATTTTTTTGAATAAATTTGATGTTCTAAAATCTGAAACTTTAAAATAACTTCCTCTTCGTTTTCTCAATCTTCGATGTTTTTCCATTTCTGCTTTGAACAATTTTTTTCTTAAGATTTTGAAAAGTCACGGTATTTTATGCCATACTTCTCCAGCTTTTTCCGATTTCTCAAATTCAAATTTTAGCCTTCTGCTTTTTTCAGTTTTTAAAATGTTTTTGGCCGTTTTTCTTTTCCCAACTCTCTTCATCTGGAAATTTCGGCGTTTAGGATTTTCGAAAGATTCCCGTTTTCTACGTATTGACTTTTCACTCATTTTAATTTTAAGCCTATTTGATTTTATAGAATTTTCTATTGAGAAAGCTTAAATTCTATATTTTTCCAAAACTCTTCCATTTTCGAAAGTAATTTTTTTGCAAATTAGATTATCCCTGATTTCTTTTTCAATGTTGTTTTTTTGGCGTTTTACCTTTTCGCAGCAACTCTTTTTCCGATTTCAAAAATATTTAAACTTTATATTTTAAAATATTTTCGTTGACTTATTTTTGTCGTTTTGTGAGAACTTCTCTCTTTGAAAATTTTCCACATTTTTAGAATTTCCTATTTTCTTTTTACAAAATATGAATTTTCCGGTGTTTATGCTTTTCCAAAAGCTATTTTTCCGTTTTCAAAAATAAGAAATTCAAACTTTGAAAGACTTTCTAAATGAGTTTTGTGAGTTTGTAAAAATTTTTGCAGGTTGGAAATTTCAAAGATTTTCATTATCTATTTTTGAACTTTTAGATTTTCACATTTGCCTGCCTTTCAGCCATTTCAAACAAGAAAATCTTTGTACTTGAATTTGTTTCAACTTTTTTTGAATAAATTTGATGTTCTAAAATATGAAACATTAAAATAACTTCCTCTTCGTTTTCTCAATCTTCGATGTTTTTCCATTTCAGCTTTTAACAATTTTTTCTCTTAAGATTTTGAAAAGTCACGGTATTTTATGCCATACTTCTCCAGCTTTTTCCGATTTCTCAAATTCAAATTTTTGCCTTCTGGTTTTTACATATTTTAAAATTTTTTAGCCGTTTTTCTTTTCCCAACTCTCTTGAACTGAAAAATTTCGGCGTTTAAGATTTTCGAAAGCTTCCCGTTTTCTACGTATTGACTTTTCACTCATTTTAATTTTAAGCATATTTGATTTTATAGAATTTTCTATTGAGAAAGCTTAAATTCTATATTTTTCCAAAACTCTTCCATTTTCGAAAGTAATTTTTTTGCAAATTAGATTATCCCTGATTTCTTTTTCAATGTTGTTTTTTTGGCGTTTTACCTTTTCGCAGCAAATCTTTTTCCGATTTCAAAAATATTTAAACTTTATATTTTAAAAGATTTTCGTTGACTTATTTTTGTCGTTTTGTGAGAAATTCTCTCATTGAAAATTTTCTACATTTTTAGAATTTCCTATTTTCTTTTTACAAAATATGAATTTTCCGGTGTTTATGATTTTCCAAAAGCTATTTTTCCGTTTTCAAAAATAAGAAATTCAAACTTTGAAAGACTTTCTAAATGAGTTTTGTGAGTTTGTAAAAATTTTTGCAGGTTGGAAATTTCAAAGATTTTCATTATCTATTTTTGAACTTTTAGATTTTCACATTTGCCTGCCTTTCAGCCATTTCAAAAAAGAAAATCTTTGTACTTGAATTTGTTCCAATTTTTTTGAATAAATTTGATGTTCTAAAATCTGAAACTTTAAAATAACTTCCTCTTCGTTTTCTCAATCTTCGATGTTTTTCCATTTCTGCTTTGAACAATTTTTTTCTTAAGATTTTGAAAAGTCACGGTATTTTATGCCATACTTCTCCAGCTTTTTCCGATTTCTCAAATTCAAATTTTAGCCTTCTGATTTTTTCAGATTTTAAAATGTTTTTGGCCGTTTTTCTTTTCCCAACTCTCTTCATCTGGAAATTTCGGCGTTTAGGATTTTCGAAAGATTCCCGTTTTCTACGTATTGACTTTTCACTCATTTTAATTTTAAGCCTATTTGATTTTATAGAATTTTCTATTGAGAAAGCTTAAATTCTATATTTTTCCAAAACTCTTCCATTTTCGAAAGTAATTTTTTTGCAAATTAGATTATCCCTGATTTCTTTTTCAATGTTGTTTTTTTGGCGTTTTACCTTTTCGCAGCAAATCTTTTTCCGATTTCAAAAATATTTAAACTTTATATTTTAAAAGATTTTCGTTGACTTATTTTTGTCTTTCTGTGAGAACTTCTCTCTTTGAAAATTTTCAACATTTTTAGAATTTCCTATTTTCTTTTTACAAAATATGAATTTTCCGGTGTTTATGCTTTTCCAAAAGCTATTTTTCCGTTTTCAAAAATAAGAAATTCAAACTTTGAAAGACTTTCTAAATGAGTTTTGTGAGTTTGTAAAAATTTTTGCAGGTTGGAAATTTCAAAGATTTTCATTATCTATTTTTGAACATTTAGATTTTCACATTTGCCTGCCTTTCAGCCATTTCAAACAAGAAAATCTTTGTACTTGAATTTGTTCCAATTTTTTTGAATAAATTTGATGTTCTAAAATCTGAAACTTTAAAATAACTTCCTCTTCGTTTTCTCAATCTTCGATGTTTTTCCATTTCAGCTTTTAACAATTTTTTCTCTTAAGATTTTGAAAAGTCACGGTATTTTATGCCATACTTCTCCAGCTTTTTCCGATTTCTCAAATTCAAATTTTTGCCTTCTGGTTTTTACATATTTTAAAATTTTTTAGCCGTTTTTCTTTTCCCAACTCTCTTGAACTGAAAAATTTCGGCGTTTAAGATTTTCGAAAGCTTCCCGTTTTCTACGTATTGACTTTTCACTCATTTTAATTTTAAGCATATTTGATTTTATAGAATTTTCTATTGAGAAAGCTTAAATTCTATATTTTTCCAAAACTCTTCCATTTTCGAAAGTAATTTTTTTGCAAATTAGATTATCCCTGATTTCTTTTTCAATGTTGTTTTTTTGGCGTTTTACCTTTTCGCAGCAAATCTTTTTCCGATTTCAAAAATATTTAAACTTTATATTTTAAAAGATTTTCGTTGACTTATTTTTGTCGTTTTGTGAGAAATTCTCTCATTGAAAATTTTCTACATTTTTAGAATTTCCTATTTTCTTTTTAAAATATTTAAACTTTATATTTTAAAAGATTTTCGATGACTTATTTTCGTCGTTTTGTGAGAACTTCTCTCTTTGAAAATTTTCCACATTTTTAGAATTTCCTATTTTCTTTTTACAAAATATGAATTTTCCGGTGTTTATGCTTTTCCAAAAGCTATTTTTCCGTTTTCAAAAATAAGAAATTCAAACTTTGAAAGACTTTCTCAATGAGTTTTGTGAGTTTGTAAAAATTTTTGCAGGTTGGAAATTTCAAAGATTTTCATTATCTATTTTTGAACTTTTAGATTTTCACATTTGCCTGCCTTTCAGCCATTTCAAAAAAGAAAATCTTTGTACTTGAATTTGTTTCAACTTTTTTTGAATAAATTTGATGTTCTAAAATCTGAAACTTTAAAATAACTTCCTCTTCGTTTTCTCAATCTTCGATGTTTTTCCATTTCTGCTTTTAACAATTTTTTCTCTTAAGATTTTGAAAAGTCATGGTATTTTATGCCATACTTCTACAGCTTTTTCCGATTTCTCAAATTCAAATTTTAGCCTTCTGATTTTTTCAGATTTTAAAATGTTTTTGGCCGTTTTTCTTTTCCCAACTCTCTTCATCTGGAAATTTCGGCGTTTAAGATTTTCGAAAGCTTCCCGTTTTCTACGTATTGACTTTTCACTCATTTTAATTTTAAGCATATTTGATTTTATAGAATTTTCTATTGAGAAAGCTTAAATTCTATATTTTTCCAAAACTCTTCCATTTTCGAAAATAATTTTTTTGCAAATTAGATTATCCCTGATTTCTTTTTCAATGTTGTTTTTTTGGCGTTTTACCTTTTCGCAGCAAATCCTTTTCCGATTTAAAAAATATTTAAACTTTATATTTTAAAAGATTTTCGATGACTTATTTTCGTCGTTTTGTGAGAACTTCTCTCTTTTAAAATTTTCCACATTTTTAGAATTTCCTATTTTCTTTTTACAAAATATGAATTTTCCGGTGTTTATGCTTTTCCAAAAGCTATTTTTCCGTTTTCAAAAATAAGAAATTCAAACTTTGAAAGACTTTCTAAATGAGTTTTGTGAGTTTGTAAAAATTTTTGCAGGTTGGAAATTTCAAAGATTTTCATTATCTATTTTTGAACTTTTAGATTTTCACATTTGCCTGCCTTTCAGCCATTTCAAAAAAGAAAATCTTTGTACTTGAATTTGTTTCAACTTTTTTTGAATAAATTTGATGTTCTAAAATCTGAAACTTTAAAATAACTTCCTCTTCGTTTTCTCAATCTTCGATGTTTTTCCATTTCTGCTTTTAACAATTTTTTCTCTTAAGATTTTGAAAAGTCACGGTATTTTATGCCATACTTCTCCAGCTTTTTCCGATTTCTCAAATTCAAATTTTAGCCTTCTGATTTTTTCAGATTTTAAAATGTTTTTGGCCGTTTTTCTTTTCCCAACTCTCTTCATCTGGAAATTTCGGCGTTTAAGATTTTCGAAAGCTTCCCGTTTTCTACGTATTGACTTTTCACTCATTTTAATTTTAAGCATATTTGATTTTATAGAATTTTCTATTGAGAAAGCTTAAATTCTATATTTTTCCAAAACTCTTCCATTTTCGAAAATAATTTTTTTGCAAATTAGATTATCCCTGATTTCTTTTTCAATGTTGTTTTTTTGGCGTTTTACCTTTTCGCAGCAAATCCTTTTCCGATTTAAAAAATATTTAAACTTTATATTTTAAAAGATTTTCGTTGACTTATTTTCGTCGTTTTGTGAGAACTTCTCTCTTTTAAAATTTTCCACATTTTTAGAATTTCCTATTTTCTTTTTACAAAATATGAATTTTCCGGTGTTTATGCTTTTCCAAAAGCTATTTTTCCGTTTTCAAAAATAAGAAATTCAAACTTTGAAAGACTTTCTAAATGAGTTTTGTGAGTTTGTAAAAATTTTTGCAGGTTGGAAATTTCAAAGATTTTCATTATCTATTTTTGAACTTTTAGATTTTCACATTTGCCTGCCTTTCAGCCATTTCAAAAAAGAAAATCTTTGTACTTGAATTTGTTTCAACTTTTTTTGAATAAATTTGATGTTCTAAAATCTGAAACTTTAAAATAACTTCCTCTTCGTTTTCTCAATCTTCGATGTTTTTCCATTTCTGCTTTTAACAATTTTTTCTCTTAAGATTTTGAAAAGTCACGGTATTTTATGCCATACTTCTCCAGCTTTTTCCGATTTCTCAAATTCAAATTTTAGCCTTCTGATTTTTTCAGATTTTAAAATGTTTTTTGACGTTTTTCTTTTCCCAACTCTCTTCATCTGAAAATTTCGGCGTTTAAGATTTTCGAAAGCTTCCCGTTTTCTACATATTGACTTTTCACTCATTTTAATTTTAAGCATATTTGATTTTATAGAATTTTCTATTGAGAAAGCTTAAATTCTATATTTTTCCAAAACTCTTCCATTTTCGAAAGTAATTTTTTTGCAAATTAGATTATCCCTGATTTCTTTTTCAATGTTGTTTTTTTGGCGTTTTACCTTTTCGCAGCAAATCTTTTTCCGATTTCAAAAATATTTAAACTTTATATTTTAAAAGATTTTCGTTGACTTATTTTTGTCGTTTTGTGAGAACTTCTCTCTTTGAAAATTTTCCACATTTTTAGAATTTACTATTTTCTTTTTACAAAATATGAATTTTCCGGTGTTTATGCTTTTCCAAAAGCTATTTTTCCGTTTTCAAAAATAAGAAATTCAAACTTTGAAAGACTTTCTAAATGAGTTTTGTGAGTTTGTAAAAATTTTTGCAGGTTGGAAATTTCAAAGATTTTCATTATCTATTTTTGAACTTTTAGATTTTCACATTTGCCTGCCTTTCAGCCATTTCAAAAAAGAAAATCTTTGTACTTGAATTTGTTTCAACTTTTTTTGAATAAATTTGATGTTCTAAAATCTGAAACTTTAAAATAACTTCCTCTTCGTTTTCTCAATCTTCGATGTTTTTCCATTTCTGCTTTTAACAATTTTTTCTCTTAAGATTTTGAAAAGTCACGGTATTTTATGCCATACTTCTCCAGCTTTTTCCGATTTCTCAAATTCAAATTTTAGCCTTCTGATTTTTTCAGATTTTAAAATGTTTTTGGCCGTTTTTCTTTTCCCAACTCTCTTCATCTGGAAATTTCGGCGTTTAAGATTTTCGAAAGCTTCCCGTTTTCTACGTATTGACTTTTCACTCATTTTAATTTTAAGCATATTTGATTTTATAGAATTTTCTATTGAGAAAGCTTAAATTCTATATTTTTCCAAAACTCTTCCATTTTCGAAAATAATTTTTTTGCAAATTAGATTATCCCTGATTTCTTTTTCAATGTTGTTTTTTTGGCGTTTTACCTTTTCGCAGCAAATCCTTTTCCGATTTAAAAAATATTTAAACTTTATATTTTAAAAGATTTTCGTTGACTTATTTTCGTCGTTTTGTGAGAACTTCTCTCTTTTAAAATTTTCCACATTTTTAGAATTTCCTATTTTCTTTTTACAAAATATGAATTTTCCGGTGTTTATGCTTTTCCAAAAGCTATTTTTCCGTTTTCAAAAATAAGAAATTCAAACTTTGAAAGACTTTCTAAATGAGTTTTGTGAGTTTGTAAAAATTTTTGCAGGTTGGAAATTTCAAAGATTTTCATTATCTATTTTTGAACTTTTAGATTTTCACATTTGCCTGCCTTTCAGCCATTTCAAAAAAGAAAATCTTTGTACTTGAATTTGTTTCAACTTTTTTTGAATAAATTTGATGTTCTAAAATCTGAAACTTTAAAATAACTTCCTCTTCGTTTTCTCAATCTTCGATGTTTTTCCATTTCTGCTTTTAACAATTTTTTCTCTTAAGATTTTGAAAAGTCACGGTATTTTATGCCATACTTCTCCAGCTTTTTCCGATTTCTCAAATTCAAATTTTAGCCTTCTGATTTTTTCAGATTTTAAAATGTTTTTGGCCGTTTTTCTTTTCCCAACTCTCTTCATCTGGAAATTTCGGCGTTTAAGATTTTCGAAAGCTTCCCGTTTTCTACGTATTGACTTTTCACTCATTTTAATTTTAAGCATATTTGATTTTATAGAATTTTCTATTGAGAAAGCTTAAATTCTATATTTTTCCAAAACTCTTCCATTTTCGAAAGTAATTTTTTTGCAAATTAGATTATCCCTGATTTCTTTTTCAATGTTGTTTTTTTGGCGTTTTACCTTTTCGCAGCAAATCCTTTTCCGATTTAAAAAATATTTAAACTTTATATTTTAAAAGATTTTCGTTGACTTATTTTCGTCGTTTTGTGAGAACTTCTCTCTTTTAAAATTTTCCACATTTTTAGAATTTCCTATTTTCTTTTTACAAAATATGAATTTTCCGGTGTTTATGCTTTTCCAAAAGCTATTTTTCCGTTTTCAAAAATAAGAAATTCAAACTTTGAAAGACTTTCTAAATGAGTTTTGTGAGTTTGTAAAAATTTTTGCAGGTTGGAAATTTCAAAGATTTTCATTATCTATTTTTGAACTTTTAGATTTTCACATTTGCCTGCCTTTCAGCCATTTCAAAAAAGAAAATCTTTGTACTTGAATTTGTTTCAACTTTTTTTGAATAAATTTGATGTTCTAAAATCTGAAACTTTAAAATAACTTCCTCTTCGTTTTCTCAATCTTCGATGTTTTTCCATTTCTGCTTTTAACAATTTTTTCTCTTAAGATTTTGAAAAGTCACGGTATTTTATGCCATACTTCTCCAGCTTTTTCCGATTTCTCAAATTCAAATTTTAGCCTTCTGATTTTTTCAGATTTTAAAATGTTTTTTGACGTTTTTCTTTTCCCAACTCTCTTCATCTGAAAATTTCGGCGTTTAAGATTTTCGAAAGCTTCCCGTTTTCTACATATTGACTTTTCACTCATTTTAATTTTAAGCATATTTGATTTTATAGAATTTTCTATTGAGAAAGCTTAAATTCTATATTTTTCCAAAACTCTTCCATTTTCGAAAGTAATTTTTTTGCAAATTAGATTATCCCTGATTTCTTTTTCAATGTTGTTTTTTTGGCGTTTTACCTTTTCGCAGCAAATCTTTTTCCGATTTCAAAAATATTTAAACTTTATATTTTAAAAGATTTTCGATGACTTATTTTCGTCGTTTTGTGAGAACTTCTCTCTTTGAAAATTTTCCACATTTTTAGAATTTCCTATTTTCTTTTTACAAAATATGAATTTTCCGGTGTTTATGCTTTTCCAAAAGCTATTTTTCCGTTTTCAAAAATAAGAAATTCAAACTTTGAAAGACTTTCTAAATGAGTTTTGTGAGTTTGTAAAAATTTTTGCAGGTTGGAAATTTCAAAGATTTTCATTATCTATTTTTGAACTTTTAGATTTTCACATTTGCCTGCCTTTCAGCCATTTCAAAAAAGAAAATCTTTGTACTTGAATTTGTTTCAACTTTTTTTGAATAAATTTGATGTTCTAAAATCTGAAACTTTAAAATAACTTCCTCTTCGTTTTCTCAATCTTCGATGTTTTTCCATTTCTGCTTTTAACAATTTTTTCTCTTAAGATTTTGAAAAGTCACGGTATTTTATGCCATACTTCTCCAGCTTTTTCCGATTTCTCAAATTCAAATTTTAGCCTTCTGATTTTTTCAGATTTTAAAATGTTTTTGGCCGTTTTTCTTTTCCCAACTCTCTTCATCTGGAAATTTCGGCGTTTAAGATTTTCGAAAGCTTCCCGTTTTCTACGTATTGACTTTTCACTCATTTTAATTTTAAGCATATTTGATTTTATAGAATTTTCTATTGAGAAAGCTTAAATTCTATATTTTTCCAAAACTCTTCCATTTTCGAAAGTAATTTTTTTGCAAATTAGATTATCCCTGATTTCTTTTTCAATGTTGTTTTTTTGGCGTTTTACCTTTTCGCAGCAAATCCTTTTCCGATTTAAAAAATATTTAAACTTTATATTTTAAAAGATTTTCGATGACTTATTTTCGTCGTTTTGTGAGAACTTCTCTCTTTGAAAATTTTCCACATTTTTAGAATTTCCTATTTTCTTTTTACAAAATATGAATTTTCCGGTGTTTATGCTTTTCCAAAAGCTATTTTTCCGTTTTCAAAAATAAGAAATTCAAACTTTGAAAGACTTTCTAAATGAGTTTTGTGAGTTTGTAAAAATTTTTGCAGGTTGGAAATTTCAAAGATTTTCATTATCTATTTTTGAACTTTTAGATTTTCACATTTGCCTGCCTTTCAGCCATTTCAAAAAAGAAAATCTTTGTACTTGAATTTGTTTCAACTTTTTTTGAATAAATTTGATGTTCTAAAATCTGAAACTTTAAAATAACTTCCTCTTCGTTTTCTCAATCTTCGATGTTTTTCCATTTCTGCTTTTAACAATTTTTTCTCTTAAGATTTTGAAAAGTCACGGTATTTTATGCCATACTTCTCCAGCTTTTTCCGATTTCTCAAATTCAAATTTTAGCCTTCTGATTTTTTCAGATTTTAAAATGTTTTTGGCCGTTTTTCTTTTCCCAACTCTCTTCATCTGGAAATTTCGGCGTTTAAGATTTTCGAAAGCTTCCCGTTTTCTACGTATTGACTTTTCACTCATTTTAATTTTAAGCATATTTGATTTTATAGAATTTTCTATTGAGAAAGCTTAAATTCTATATTTTTCCAAAACTCTTCCATTTTCGAAAGTAATTTTTTGCAAATTAGATTATCCCTGATTTCTTTTTCAATGTTGTTTTTTTGGCGTTTTACCTTTTCGCAGTAAATCTTTTTCCGATTTCAAAAATATTTAAACTTTATATTTTAAAAGATTTTCGTTGACTTATTTTTGTCGTTTTGTGAGAACTTCTCTCTTTGAAAATTTTCCACATTTTTAGAATTTCCTATTTTCTTTTTACAAAATATGAATTTTCCGGTGTTTATGCTTTTCCAAAAGCTATTTTTTCGTTTTCAAAAATAAGAAATTCAAACTTTGAAAGACTTTCTGAATGAGTTTTGTGAGTTTGTAAAAATTTTTGCAGGTTGGAAATTTCAAAGATTTTCATTATCTATTTTTGAACTTTTAGATTTTCACATTTGCCTGCCTTTCAGCCATTTCAAAAGAGAAAATCTTTGTACTTGAATTTGTTTCAACTTTTTTTGAATAAATTTGATGTTCTAAAATCTGAAACTTTAAAATAACTTCCTCTTCGTTTTCTCAATCTTCGATGTTTTTCCATTTCTGCTTTTAACAATTTTTTCTCTTAAGATTTTGAAAAGTCACGGTATTTTATGCCATACTTCTCCAGCTTTTTCCGATTTCTCAAATTCAAATTTTAGCCTTCTGATTTTTTCAGATTTTAAAATGTTTTTGGCCGTTTTTCTTTTCCCAACTCTCTTCATCTGGAAATTTCGGCGTTTAAGATTTTCGAAAGCTTCCCGTTTTCTACGTATTGACTTTTCACTCATTTTAATTTTAAGCATATTTGATTTTATAGAATTTTCTATTGAGAAAGCTTAAATTCTATATTTTTCCAAAACTCTTCCATTTTCGAAAGTAATTTTTTTGCAAATTAGATTATCCCTGATTTCTTTTTCAATGTTGTTTTTTTGGCGTTTTACCTTTTCGCAGCAAATCCTTTTCCGATTTAAAAAATATTTAAACTTTATATTTTAAAAGATTTTCGATGACTTATTTTCGTCGTTTTGTGAGAACTTCTCTCTTTGAAAATTTTCCACATTTTTAGAATTTCCTATTTTCTTTTTACAAAATATGAATTTTCCGGTGTTTATGCTTTTCCAAAAGCTATTTTTTCCGTTTTCAAAAATAAGAAATTCAAACTTTGAAAGACTTTCTAAATGAGTTTTGTGAGTTTGTAAAAATTTTTGCAGGTTGGAAATTTCAAAGATTTTCATTATCTATTTTTGAACTTTTAGATTTTCACATTTGCCTGCCTTTCAGCCATTTCAAAAAAGAAAATCTTTGTACTTGAATTTGTTTCAACTTTTTTTGAATAAATTTGATGTTCTAAAATCTGAAACTTTAAAATAACTTCCTCTTCGTTTTCTCAATCTTCGATGTTTTTCCATTTCTGCTTTTAACAATTTTTTCTCTTAAGATTTTGAAAAGTCACGGTATTTTATGCCATACTTCTCCAGCTTTTTCCGATTTCTCAAATTCAAATTTTAGCCTTCTGATTTTTTCAGATTTTAAAATGTTTTTGGCCGTTTTTCTTTTCCCAACTCTCTTCATCTGGAAATTTCGGCGTTTAAGATTTTCGAAAGCTTCCCGTTTTCTACGTATTGACTTTTCACTCATTTTAATTTTAAGCATATTTGATTTTATAGAATTTTCTATTGAGAAAGCTTAAATTCTATATTTTTCCAAAACTCTTCCATTTTCGAAAATAATTTTTTTGCAAATTAGATTATCCCTGATTTCTTTTTCAATGTTGTTTTTTTGGCGTTTTACCTTTTCGCAGCAAATCCTTTTCCGATTTAAAAAATATTTAAACTTTATATTTTAAAAGATTTTCGTTGACTTATTTTCGTCGTTTTGTGAGAACTTCTCTCTTTTAAAATTTTCCACATTTTTAGAATTTCCTATTTTCTTTTTACAAAATATGAATTTTCCGGTGTTTATGCTTTTCCAAAAGCTATTTTTCCGTTTTCAAAAATAAGAAATTCAAACTTTGAAAGACTTTCTAAATGAGTTTTGTGAGTTTGTAAAAATTTTTGCAGGTTGGAAATTTCAAAGATTTTCATTATCTATTTTTGAACTTTTAGATTTTCACATTTGCCTGCCTTTCAGCCATTTCAAAAAAGAAAATCTTTGTACTTGAATTTGTTTCAACTTTTTTTGAATAAATTTGATGTTCTAAAATCTGAAACTTTAAAATAACTTCCTCTTCGTTTTCTCAATCTTCGATGTTTTTCCATTTCTGCTTTTAACAATTTTTTCTCTTAAGATTTTGAAAAGTCACGGTATTTTATGCCATACTTCTCCAGCTTTTTCCGATTTCTCAAATTCAAATTTTAGCCTTCTGATTTTTTCAGATTTTAAAATGTTTTTGGCCGTTTTTCTTTTCCCAACTCTCTTCATCTGAAAATTTCGGCGTTTAAGATTTTCGAAAGCTTCCCGTTTTCTACGTATTGACTTTTCACTCATTTTAATTTTAAGCATATTTGATTTTATAGAATTTTCTATTGAGAAAGCTTAAATTCTATATTTTTCCAAAACTCTTCCATTTTCGAAAGTAATTTTTTGCAAATTAGATTATCCCTGATTTCTTTTTCAATGTTGTTTTTTTGGCGTTTTACCTTTTCGCAGCAAATCTTTTTCCGATTTCAAAAATATTTAAACTTTATATTTTAAAAGATTTTCGTTGACTTATTTTTGTCGTTTTGTGAGAACTTCTCTCTTTGAAAATTTTCCATATTTTTAGAATTTCCTATTTTCTTTTTACAAAATATGAATTTTCCGGTGTTTATGCTTTTCCAAAAGCTATTTTTCCGTTTTCAAAAATAAGAAATTCAAACTTTGAAAGACTTTCTGAATGAGTTTTGTGAGTTTGTAAAAATTTTTGCAGGTTGGAAATTTCAAAGATTTTCATTATCTATTTTTGAACTTTTAGATTTTCACATTTGCCTGCCTTTCAGCCATTTCAAAAAAGAAAATCTTTGTACTTGAATTTGTTTCAACTTTTTTTGAATAAATTTGATGTTCTAAAATCTGAAACTTTAAAATAACTTCCTCTTCGTTTTCTCAATCTTCGATGTTTTTCCATTTCTGCTTTTAACAATTTTTTCTCTTAAGATTTTGAAAAGTCACGGTATTTTATGCCATACTTCTCCAGCTTTTTCCGATTTCTCAAATTCAAATTTTAGCCTTCTGATTTTTTCAGATTTTAAAATGTTTTTGGCCGTTTTTCTTTTCCCAACTCTCTTCATCTGGAAATTTCGGCGTTTAAGATTTTCGAAAGCTTCCCGTTTTCTACGTATTGACTTTTCACTCATTTTAATTTTAAGCATATTTGATTTTATAGAATTTTCTATTGAGAAAGCTTAAATTCTATATTTTTCCAAAACTCTTCCATTTTCGAAAGTAATTTTTTTGCAAATTAGATTATCCCTGATTTCTTTTTCAATGTTGTTTTTTTTGGCGTTTTACCTTTTCGCAGCAAATCTTTTTCCGATTTCAAAAATATTTAAACTTTATATTTTAAAAGATTTTCGTTGACTTATTTTTGTCGTTTTGTGAGAACTTCTCTCTTTGAAAATTTTCCACATTTTTAGAATTTCCTATTTTCTTTTTACAAAATATGAATTTTCCGGTGTTTATGCTTTTCCAAAAGCTATTTTTCCGTTTTCAAAAATAAGAAATTCAAACTTTGAAAGACTTTCTGAATGAGTTTTGTGAGTTTGTAAAAATTTTTGCAGGTTGGAAATTTCAAAGATTTTCATTATCTATTTTTGAACTTTTAGATTTTCACATTTGCCTGCCTTTCAGCCATTTCAAAAAAGAAAATCTTTGTACTTGAATTTGTTTCAACTTTTTTTGAATAAATTTGATGTTCTAAAATCTGAAACTTTAAAATAACTTCCTCTTCGTTTTCTCAATCTTCGATGTTTTTCCATTTCTGCTTTTAACAATTTTTTCTCTTAAGATTTTGAAAAGTCACGGTATTTTATGCCATACTTCTCCAGCTTTTTCCGATTTCTCAAATTCAAATTTTAGCCTTCTGATTTTTTCAGATTTTAAAATGTTTTTGGCCGTTTTTCTTTTCCCAACTCTCTTCATCTGGAAATTTCGGCGTTTAAGATTTTCGAAAGCTTCCCGTTTTCTACGTATTGACTTTTCACTCATTTTAATTTTAAGCATATTTGATTTTATAGAATTTTCTATTGAGAAAGCTTAAATTCTATATTTTTCCAAAACTCTTCCATTTTCGAAAATAATTTTTTTGCAAATTAGATTATCCCTGATTTCTTTTTCAATGTTGTTTTTTTGGCGTTTTACCTTTTCGCAGCAAATCCTTTTCCGATTTAAAAAATATTTAAACTTTATATTTTAAAAGATTTTCGTTGACTTATTTTCGTCGTTTTGTGAGAACTTCTCTCTTTTAAAATTTTCCACATTTTTAGAATTTCCTATTTTCTTTTTACAAAATATGAATTTTCCGGTGTTTATGCTTTTCCAAAAGCTATTTTTCCGTTTTCAAAAATAAGAAATTCAAACTTTGAAAGACTTTCTAAATGAGTTTTGTGAGTTTGTAAAAATTTTTGCAGGTTGGAAATTTCAAAGATTTTCATTATCTATTTTTGAACTTTTAGATTTTCACATTTGCCTGCCTTTCAGCCATTTCAAAAAAGAAAATCTTTGTACTTGAATTTGTTTCAACTTTTTTTGAATAAATTTGATGTTCTAAAATCTGAAACTTTAAAATAACTTCCTCTTCGTTTTCTCAATCTTCGATGTTTTTCCATTTCTGCTTTTAACAATTTTTTCTCTTAAGATTTTGAAAAGTCACGGTATTTTATGCCATACTTCTCCAGCTTTTTCCGATTTCTCAAATTCAAATTTTAGCCTTCTGATTTTTTCAGATTTTAAAATGTTTTTGGCCGTTTTTCTTTTCCCAACTCTCTTCATCTGGAAATTTCGGCGTTTAAGATTTTCGAAAGCTTCCCGTTTTCTACGTATTGACTTTTCACTCATTTTAATTTTAAGCATATTTGATTTTATAGAATTTTCTATTGAGAAAGCTTAAATTCTATATTTTTCCAGAACTCTTCCATTTTCGAAAATAATTTTTTTGCAAATTAGATTATCCCTGATTTCTTTTTCAATGTTGTTTTTTTGGCGTTTTACCTTTTCGCAGCAAATCCTTTTCCGATTTAAAAAATATTTAAACTTTATATTTTAAAAGATTTTCGATGACTTATTTTCGTCGTTTTGTGAGAACTTCTCTCTTTGAAAATTTTCCACATTTTTAGAATTTCCTATTTTCTTTTTACAAAATATGAATTTTCCGGTGTTTATGCTTTTCCAAAAGCTATTTTTCCGTTTTCAAAAATAAGAAATTCAAACTTTGAAAGACTTTCTCAATGAGTTTTGTGAGTTTGTAAAAATTTTTGCAGGTTGGAAATTTCAAAGATTTTCATTATCTATTTTTGAACTTTTAGATTTTCACATTTGCCTGCCTTTCAGCCATTTCAAAAAAGAAAATCTTTGTACTTGAATTTGTTTCAACTTTTTTTGAATAAATTTGATGTTCTAAAATCTGAAACTTTAAAATAACTTCCTCTTCGTTTTCTCAATCTTCGATGTTTTTCCATTTCTGCTTTTAACAATTTTTTCTCTTAAGATTTTGAAAAGTCACGGTATTTTATGCCATACTTCTCCAGCTTTTTCCGATTTCTCAAATTCAAATTTTAGCCTTCTGATTTTTTCAGATTTTAAAATGTTTTTGGCCGTTTTTCTTTTCCCAACTCTCTTCATCTGGAAATTTCGGCGTTTAAGATTTTCGAAAGCTTCCCGTTTTCTACGTATTGACTTTTCACTCATTTTAATTTTAAGCATATTTGATTTTATAGAATTTTCTATTGAGAAAGCTTAAATTCTATATTTTTCCAAAACTCTTCCATTTTCGAAAGTAATTTTTTTGCAAATTAGATTATCCCTGATTTCTTTTTCAATGTTGTTTTTTTGGCGTTTTACCTTTTCGCAGCAAATCTTTTTCCGATTTCAAAAATATTTAAACTTTATATTTTAAAAGATTTTCGTTGACTTATTTTTGTCGTTTTGTGAGAACTTCTCTCTTTGAAAATTTTCCACATTTTTAGAATTTCCTATTTTCTTTTTACAAAATATGAATTTTCCGGTGTTTATGCTTTTCCAAAAGCTATTTTTCCGTTTTCAAAAATAAGAAATTCAAACTTTGAAAGACTTTCTGAATGAGTTTTGTGAGTTTGTAAAAATTTTTGCAGGTTGGAAATTTCAAAGATTTTCATTATCTATTTTTGAACTTTTAGATTTTCACATTTGCCTGCCTTTCAGCCATTTCAAAAAAGAAAATCTTTGTACTTGAATTTGTTTCAACTTTTTTTGAATAAATTTGATGTTCTAAAATCTGAAACTTTAAAATAACTTCCTCTTCGTTTTCTCAATCTTCGATGTTTTTCCATTTCTGCTTTTAACAATTTTTTCTCTTAAGATTTTGAAAAGTCACGGTATTTTATGCCATACTTCTCCAGCTTTTTCCGATTTCTCAAATTCAAATTTTAGCCTTCTGATTTTTTCAGATTTTAAAATGTTTTTGGCCGTTTTTCTTTTCCCAACTCTCTTCATCTGGAAATTTCGGCGTTTAAGATTTTCGAAAGCTTCCCGTTTTCTACGTATTGACTTTTCACTCATTTTAATTTTAAGCATATTTGATTTTATAGAATTTTCTATTGAGAAAGCTTAAATTCTATATTTTTCCAAAACTCTTCCATTTTCGAAAATAATTTTTTTGCAAATTAGATTATCCCTGATTTCTTTTTCAATGTTGTTTTTTTGGCGTTTTACCTTTTCGCAGCAAATCCTTTTCCGATTTAAAAAATATTTAAACTTTATATTTTAAAAGATTTTCGTTGACTTATTTTCGTCGTTTTGTGAGAACTTCTCTCTTTTAAAATTTTCCACATTTTTAGAATTTCCTATTTTCTTTTTACAAAATATGAATTTTCCGGTGTTTATGCTTTTCCAAAAGCTATTTTTCCGTTTTCAAAAATAAGAAATTCAAACTTTGAAAGACTTTCTAAATGAGTTTTGTGAGTTTGTAAAAATTTTTGCAGGTTGGAAATTTCAAAGATTTTCATTATCTATTTTTGAACTTTTAGATTTTCACATTTGCCTGCCTTTCAGCCATTTCAAAAAAGAAAATCTTTGTACTTGAATTTGTTTCAACTTTTTTTGAATAAATTTGATGTTCTAAAATCTGAAACTTTAAAATAACTTCCTCTTCGTTTTCTCAATCTTCGATGTTTTTCCATTTCTGCTTTTAACAATTTTTTCTCTTAAGATTTTGAAAAGTCACGGTATTTTATGCCATACTTCTCCAGCTTTTTCCGATTTCTCAAATTCAAATTTTAGCCTTCTGATTTTTTCAGATTTTAAAATGTTTTTGGCCGTTTTTCTTTTCCCAACTCTCTTCATCTGGAAATTTCGGCGTTTAAGATTTTCGAAAGCTTCCCGTTTTCTACGTATTGACTTTTCACTCATTTTAATTTTAAGCATATTTGATTTTATAGAATTTTCTATTGAGAAAGCTTAAATTCTATATTTTTCCAAAACTCTTCCATTTTCGAAAATAATTTTTTTGCAAATTAGATTATCCCTGATTTCTTTTTCAATGTTGTTTTTTTGGCGTTTTACCTTTTCGCAGCAAATCCTTTTCCGATTTAAAAAATATTTAAACTTTATATTTTAAAAGATTTTCGATGACTTATTTTCGTCGTTTTGTGAGAACTTCTCTCTTTTAAAATTTTCCACATTTTTAGAATTTCCTATTTTCTTTTTACAAAATATGAATTTTCCGGTGTTTATGCTTTTCCAAAAGCTATTTTTCCGTTTTCAAAAATAAGAAATTCAAACTTTGAAAGACTTTCTAAATGAGTTTTGTGAGTTTGTAAAAATTTTTGCAGGTTGGAAATTTCAAAGATTTTCATTATCTATTTTTGAACTTTTAGATTTTCACATTTGCCTGCCTTTCAGCCATTTCAAAAAAGAAAATCTTTGTACTTGAATTTGTTTCAACTTTTTTTGAATAAATTTGATGTTCTAAAATCTGAAACTTTAAAATAACTTCCTCTTCGTTTTCTCAATCTTCGATGTTTTTCCATTTCTGCTTTTAACAATTTTTTCTCTTAAGATTTTGAAAAGTCACGGTATTTTATGCCATACTTCTCCAGCTTTTTCCGATTTCTCAAATTCAAATTTTAGCCTTCTGATTTTTTCAGATTTTAAAATGTTTTTGGCCGTTTTTCTTTTCCCAACTCTCTTCATCTGGAAATTTCGGCGTTTAAGATTTTCGAAAGCTTCCCGTTTTCTACGTATTGACTTTTCACTCATTTTAATTTTAAGCATATTTGATTTTATAGAATTTTCTATTGAGAAAGCTTAAATTCTATATTTTTCCAAAACTCTTCCATTTTCGAAAGTAATTTTTTTGCAAATTAGATTATCCCTGATTTCTTTTTCAATGTTGTTTTTTTGGCGTTTTACCTTTTCGCAGCAAATCCTTTTCCGATTTAAAAAATATTTAAACTTTATATTTTAAAAGATTTTCGTTGACTTATTTTCGTCGTTTTGTGAGAACTTCTCTCTTTTAAAATTTTCCACATTTTTAGAATTTCCTATTTTCTTTTTACAAAATATGAATTTTCCGGTGTTTATGCTTTTCCAAAAGCTATTTTTCCGTTTTCAAAAATAAGAAATTCAAACTTTGAAAGACTTTCTCAATGAGTTTTGTGAGTTTGTAAAAATTTTTGCAGGTTGGAAATTTCAAAGATTTTCATTATCTATTTTTGAACTTTTAGATTTTCACATTTGCCTGCCTTTCAGCCATTTCAAAAAAGAAAATCTTTGTACTTGAATTTGTTTCAACTTTTTTTGAATAAATTTGATGTTCTAAAATCTGAAACTTTAAAATAACTTCCTCTTCGTTTTCTCAATCTTCGATGTTTTTCCATTTCTGCTTTTAACAATTTTTTCTCTTAAGATTTTGAAAAGTCACGGTATTTTATGCCATACTTCTCCAGCTTTTTCCGATTTCTCAAATTCAAATTTTAGCCTTCTGATTTTTTCAGATTTTAAAATGTTTTTGGCCGTTTTTCTTTTCCCAACTCTCTTCATCTGGAAATTTCGGCGTTTAAGATTTTCGAAAGCTTCCCGTTTTCTACGTATTGACTTTTCACTCATTTTAATTTTAAGCATATTTGATTTTATAGAATTTTCTATTGAGAAAGCTTAAATTCTATATTTTTCCAAAACTCTTCCATTTTCGAAAATAATTTTTTTGCAAATTAGATTATCCCTGATTTCTTTTTCAATGTTGTTTTTTTGGCGTTTTACCTTTTCGCAGCAAATCCTTTTCCGATTTAAAAAATATTTAAACTTTATATTTTAAAAGATTTTCGTTGACTTATTTTCGTCGTTTTGTGAGAACTTCTCTCTTTTAAAATTTTCCACATTTTTAGAATTTCCTATTTTCTTTTTACAAAATATGAATTTTCCGGTGTTTATGCTTTTCCAAAAGCTATTTTTCCGTTTTCAAAAATAAGAAATTCAAACTTTGAAAGACTTTCTAAATGAGTTTTGTGAGTTTGTAAAAATTTTTGCAGGTTGGAAATTTCAAAGATTTTCATTATCTATTTTTGAACTTTTAGATTTTCACATTTGCCTGCCTTTCAGCCATTTCAAAAAAGAAAATCTTTGTACTTGAATTTGTTTCAACTTTTTTTGAATAAATTTGATGTTCTAAAATCTGAAACTTTAAAATAACTTCCTCTTCGTTTTCTCAATCTTCGATGTTTTTCCATTTCTGCTTTTAACAATTTTTTCTCTTAAGATTTTGAAAAGTCACGGTATTTTATGCCATACTTCTCCAGCTTTTTCCGATTTCTCAAATTCAAATTTTAGCCTTCTGATTTTTTCAGATTTTAAAATGTTTTTTGACGTTTTTCTTTTCCCAACTCTCTTCATCTGAAAATTTCGGCGTTTAAGATTTTCGAAAGCTTCCCGTTTTCTACATATTGACTTTTCACTCATTTTAATTTTAAGCATATTTGATTTTATAGAATTTTCTATTGAGAAAGCTTAAATTCTATATTTTTCCAAAACTCTTCCATTTTCGAAAGTAATTTTTTTGCAAATTAGATTATCCCTGATTTCTTTTTCAATGTTGTTTTTTTGGCGTTTTACCTTTTCGCAGCAAATCTTTTTCCGATTTCAAAAATATTTAAACTTTATATTTTAAAAGATTTTCGTTGACTTATTTTTGTCGTTTTGTGAGAACTTCTCTCTTTGAAAATTTTCCACATTTTTAGAATTTACTATTTTCTTTTTACAAAATATGAATTTTCCGGTGTTTATGCTTTTCCAAAAGCTATTTTTCCGTTTTCAAAAATAAGAAATTCAAACTTTGAAAGACTTTCTAAATGAGTTTTGTGAGTTTGTAAAAATTTTTGCAGGTTGGAAATTTCAAAGATTTTCATTATCTATTTTTGAACTTTTAGATTTTCACATTTGCCTGCCTTTCAGCCATTTCAAAAAAGAAAATCTTTGTACTTGAATTTGTTTCAACTTTTTTTGAATAAATTTGATGTTCTAAAATCTGAAACTTTAAAATAACTTCCTCTTCGTTTTCTCAATCTTCGATGTTTTTCCATTTCTGCTTTTAACAATTTTTTCTCTTAAGATTTTGAAAAGTCACGGTATTTTATGCCATACTTCTCCAGCTTTTTCCGATTTCTCAAATTCAAATTTTAGCCTTCTGATTTTTTCAGATTTTAAAATGTTTTTGGCCGTTTTTCTTTTCCCAACTCTCTTCATCTGGAAATTTCGGCGTTTAAGATTTTCGAAAGCTTCCCGTTTTCTACGTATTGACTTTTCACTCATTTTAATTTTAAGCATATTTGATTTTATAGAATTTTCTATTGAGAAAGCTTAAATTCTATATTTTTCCAAAACTCTTCCATTTTCGAAAGTAATTTTTTTGCAAATTAGATTATCCCTGATTTCTTTTTCAATGTTGTTTTTTTGGCGTTTTACCTTTTCGCAGCAAATCCTTTTCCGATTTAAAAAATATTTAAACTTTATATTTTAAAAGATTTTCGTTGACTTATTTTCGTCGTTTTGTGAGAACTTCTCTCTTTTAAAATTTTCCACATTTTTAGAATTTCCTATTTTCTTTTTACAAAATATGAATTTTCCGGTGTTTATGCTTTTCCAAAAGCTATTTTTCCGTTTTCAAAAATAAGAAATTCAAACTTTGAAAGACTTTCTCAATGAGTTTTGTGAGTTTGTAAAAATTTTTGCAGGTTGGAAATTTCAAAGATTTTCATTATCTATTTTTGAACTTTTAGATTTTCACATTTGCCTGCCTTTCAGCCATTTCAAAAAAGAAAATCTTTGTACTTGAATTTGTTTCAACTTTTTTTGAATAAATTTGATGTTCTAAAATCTGAAACTTTAAAATAACTTCCTCTTCGTTTTCTCAATCTTCGATGTTTTTCCATTTCTGCTTTTAACAATTTTTTCTCTTAAGATTTTGAAAAGTCACGGTATTTTATGCCATACTTCTCCAGCTTTTTCCGATTTCTCAAATTCAAATTTTAGCCTTCTGATTTTTTCAGATTTTAAAATGTTTTTGGCCGTTTTTCTTTTCCCAACTCTCTTCATCTGGAAATTTCGGCGTTTAAGATTTTCGAAAGCTTCCCGTTTTCTACGTATTGACTTTTCACTCATTTTAATTTTAAGCATATTTGATTTTATAGAATTTTCTATTGAGAAAGCTTAAATTCTATATTTTCCCAAAACTCTTCCATTTTCGAAAATAATTTTTTTGCAAATTAGATTATCCCTGATTTCTTTTTCAATGTTGTTTTTTTGGCGTTTTACCTTTTCGCAGCAAATCCTTTTCCGATTTAAAAAATATTTAAACTTTATATTTTAAAAGATTTTCGTTGACTTATTTTCGTCGTTTTGTGAGAACTTCTCTCTTTTAAAATTTTCCACATTTTTAGAATTTCCTATTTTCTTTTTACAAAATATGAATTTTCCGGTGTTTATGCTTTTCCAAAAGCTATTTTTCCGTTTTCAAAAATAAGAAATTCAAACTTTGAAAGACTTTCTAAATGAGTTTTGTGAGTTTGTAAAAATTTTTGCAGGTTGGAAATTTCAAAGATTTTCATTATCTATTTTTGAACTTTTAGATTTTCACATTTGCCTGCCTTTCAGCCATTTCAAAAAAGAAAATCTTTGTACTTGAATTTGTTTCAACTTTTTTTGAATAAATTTGATGTTCTAAAATCTGAAACTTTAAAATAACTTCCTCTTCATTTTGTCAATCTTCGATGTTTTTCCATTTTGAGCTTTTGACAACTTTTTCTTTTAAGATATTTGAAAGTCACGGTATTTTACTCCGTACTTCTCCAGCTTTTTCCGATTTCTCAAATTCAAATTTTTGCCTTCTGGTTTTTACATATTTTAAAATTTTTTGGCCGTTTTTCTTTTCCCAACTCTCTTGAACTGAAAAATTTCGGCGTTTAAGATTTTCGAAAGCTTCCTGTTTTCTACGTATTGACTTTTCACTCATTTTAATTTTTAGCATATTTGATTTTATAGAATTTTCTAATGAGAAAGCTTAAATTCTATATTTTTCCAAAACTCTTCCATTTTCGAAAGTAATTTTTTTGCAAATTAGATTATCCCTGATTTCTTTTTCAATGTTGTTTTTTTGGCGTTTTACCTTTTCGCAGCAAATCTTTTTCCGATTTCAAAAATATTTAAACTTTATATTTTAAAAGATTTTCGTTGACTTATTTTTGTCGTTTTGTGAGAACTTCTCTCTTTGAAAATTTTCCACATTTTTAGAATTTCCTATTTTCTTTTTACAAAATATGAATTTTCCGGTGTTTATGCTTTTCCAAAAGCTATTTTTCCGTTTTCAAAAATAAGAAATTCAAACTTTGAAAGACTTTCTAAATGAGTTTTGTGAGTTTGTAAAAATTTTTGCAGGTTGGAAATTTCAAAGATTTTCATTATCTATTTTTGAACTTTTAGATTTTCACATTTGCCTGCCTTTCAGCCATTTCAAAAAAGAAAATCTTTGTACTTGAATTTGTTTCAACTTTTTTTGAATAAATTTGATGTTCTAAAATCTGAAACTTTAAAATAACTTCCTCTTCGTTTTCTCAATCTTCGATGTTTTTCCATTTCTGCTTTTAACAATTTTTTCTCTTAAGATTTTGAAAAGTCACGGTATTTTATGCCATACTTCTCCAGCTTTTTCCGATTTCTCAAATTCAAATTTTAGCCTTCTGATTTTTTCAGATTTTAAAATGTTTTTTGACGTTTTTCTTTTCCCAACTCTCTTCATCTGAAAATTTCGGCGTTTAAGATTTTCGAAAGCTTCCCGTTTTCTACATATTGACTTTTCACTCATTTTAATTTTAAGCATATTTGATTTTATAGAATTTTCTATTGAGAAAGCTTAAATTCTATATTTTTCCAAAACTCTTCCATTTTCGAAAGTAATTTTTTTGCAAATTAGATTATCCCTGATTTCTTTTTCAATGTTGTTTTTTTGGCGTTTTACCTTTTCGCAGCAAATCTTTTTCCGATTTCAAAAATATTTAAACTTTATATTTTAAAAGATTTTCGTTGACTTATTTTTGTCGTTTTGTGAGAACTTCTCTCTTTGAAAATTTTCCACATTTTTAGAATTTCCTATTTTCTTTTTACAAAATATGAATTTTCCGGTGTTTATGCTTTTCCAAAAGCTATTTTTCCGTTTTCAAAAATAAGAAATTCAAACTTTGAAAGACTTTCTAAATGAGTTTTGTGAGTTTGTAAAAATTTTTGCAGGTTGGAAATTTCAAAGATTTTCATTATCTATTTTTGAACTTTTAGATTTTCACATTTGCCTGCCTTTCAGCCATTTCAAAAAAGAAAATCTTTGTACTTGAATTTGTTTCAACTTTTTTTGAATAAATTTGATGTTCTAAAATCTGAAACTTTAAAATAACTTCCTCTTCGTTTTCTCAATCTTCGATGTTTTTCCATTTCTGCTTTTAACAATTTTTTCTCTTAAGATTTTGAAAAGTCACGGTATTTTATGCCATACTTCTCCAGCTTTTTCCGATTTCTCAAATTCAAATTTTAGCCTTCTGATTTTTTCAGATTTTAAAATGTTTTTTGACGTTTTTCTTTTCCCAACTCTCTTCATCTGAAAATTTCGGCGTTTAAGATTTTCGAAAGCTTCCCGTTTTCTACGTATTGACTTTTCACTCATTTTAATTTTAAGCATATTTGATTTTATAGAATTTTCTATTGAGAAAGCTTAAATTCTATATTTTTCCAAAACTCTTCCATTTTCGAAAGTAATTTTTTTGCAAATTAGATTATCCCTGATTTCTTTTTCAATGTTGTTTTTTTGGCGTTTTACCTTTTCGCAGCAAATCCTTTTCCGATTTAAAAAATATTTAAACTTTATATTTTAAAAGATTTTTGATGACTTATTTTCGTCGTTTTGTGAGAACTTCTCTCTTTGAAAATTTTCCACATTTTTAGAATTTCCTATTTTCTTTTTACAAAATATGAATTTTCCGGTGTTTATGCTTTTCCAAAAGCTATTTTTCCGTTTTCAAAAATAAGAAATTCAAACTTTGAAAGACTTTCTGAATGAGTTTTGTGAGTTTGTAAAAATTTTTGCAGGTTGGAAATTTCAAAGATTTTCATTATCTATTTTTGAACTTTTAGATTTTCACATTTGCCTGCCTTTCAGCCATTTCAAAAAAGAAAATCTTTGTACTTGAATTTGTTTCAACTTTTTTTGAATAAATTTGATGTTCTAAAATCTGAAACTTTAAAATAACTTCCTCTTCGTTTTCTCAATCTTCGATGTTTTTCCATTTCTGCTTTTAACAATTTTTTCTCTTAAGATTTTGAAAAGTCACGGTATTTTATGCCATACTTCTCCAGCTTTTTCCGATTTCTCAAATTCAAATTTTAGCCTTCTGATTTTTTCAGATTTTAAAATGTTTTTTGACGTTTTTCTTATCCCAACTCTCTTCATCTGGAAATTTCGGCGTTTAAGATTTTCGAAAGCTTCCCGTTTTCTACGTATTGACTTTTCACTCATTTTAATTTTAAGCATATTTGATTTTATAGAATTTTCTATTGAGAAAGCTTAAATTCTATATTTTTCCAAAACTCTTCCATTTTCGAAAGTAATTTTTTTGCAAATTAGATTATCCCTGATTTCTTTTTCAATGTTGTTTTTTTGGCGTTTTACCTTTTCGCAGCAAATCCTTTTCCGATTTAAAAAATATTTAAACTTTATATTTTAAAAGATTTTCGATGACTTATTTTCGTCGTTTTGTGAGAACTTCTCTCTTTGAAAATTTTCCACATTTTTAGAATTTCCTATTTTCTTTTTACAAAATATGAATTTTCCGGTGTTTATGCTTTTCCAAAAGCTATTTTTCCGTTTTCAAAAATAAGAAATTCAAACTTTGAAAGACTTTCTAAATGAGTTTTGTGAGTTTGTAAAAATTTTTGCAGGTTGGAAATTTCAAAGATTTTCATTATCTATTTTTGAACTTTTAGATTTTCACATTTGCCTGCCTTTCAGCCATTTCAAAAAAGAAAATCTTTGTACTTGAATTTGTTTCAACTTTTTTTGAATAAATTTGATGTTCTAAAATCTGAAACTTTAAAATAACTTCCTCTTCGTTTTCTCAATCTTCGATGTTTTTCCATTTCTGCTTTTAACAATTTTTTCTCTTAAGATTTTGAAAAGTCACGGTATTTTATGCCATACTTCTCCAGCTTTTTCCGATTTCTCAAATTCAAATTTTAGCCTTCTGATTTTTTCAGATTTTAAAATGTTTTTGGCCGTTTTTCTTTTCCCAACTCTCTTCATCTGGAAATTTCGGCGTTTAAGATTTTCGAAAGCTTCCCGTTTTCTACGTATTGACTTTTCACTCATTTTAATTTTAAGCATATTTGATTTTATAGAATTTTCTATTGAGAAAGCTTAAATTCTATATTTTTCCAAAACTCTTCCATTTTCGAAAATAATTTTTTTGCAAATTAGATTATCCCTGATTTCTTTTTCAATGTTGTTTTTTTGGCGTTTTACCTTTTCGCAGCAAATCCTTTTCCGATTTAAAAAATATTTAAACTTTATATTTTAAAAGATTTTCGTTGACTTATTTTCGTCGTTTTGTGAGAACTTCTCTCTTTTAAAATTTTCCACATTTTTAGAATTTCCTATTTTCTTTTTACAAAATATGAATTTTCCGGTGTTTATGCTTTTCCAAAAGCTATTTTTCCGTTTTCAAAAATAAGAAATTCAAACTTTGAAAGACTTTCTAAATGAGTTTTGTTAGTTTGTAAAAATTTTTGCAGGTTGGAAATTTCAAAGATTTTCATTATCTATTTTTGAACTTTTAGATTTTCACATTTGCCTGCCTTTCAGCCATTTCAAAAAAGAAAATCTTTGTACTTGAATTTGTTCCAACTTTTTTTGAATAAATTTGATGTTCTAAAATCTGAAACTTTAAAATAACTTCCTCTTCGTTTTCTCAATCTTCGATGTTTTTCCATTTCTGCTTTTAACAATTTTTTCTCTTAAGATTTTGAAAAGTCACGGTATTTTATGCCATACTTCTCCAGCTTTTTCCTCTTTCTCAAATTCAAATTTTAGCCTTCTGATTTTTTCAGATTTTAAAATGTTTTTGGCCGTTTTTCTTTTCCCAACTCTCTTCATCTGAAAATTTCCGCGTTTAGGATTTTCGAAAGATTCCCGTTTTCTACGTATTGACTTTTCACTCATTTTAATTTTAAGCGTATTTGATTTTATAGAATTTTCTATTGAGAAAGCTTAAATTCTATATTTTTCCAAAACTCTTCCATTTTCGAAAGTAATTTTTTTGCAAATTAGATTATCCCTGATTTCTTTTTCAATGTTGTTTTTTTGGCGTTTTACCTTTTCGCAGCAAATCTTTTTCCGATTTCAAAAATATTTAAACTTTATATTTTAAAAGATTTTCGTTGACTTATTTTGGTCTTTTTGTGAGAAATTCTCTATTTGAAAATTTTCAACATTTTTAGAATTTCCTATTTTCTTTTTACAAAATATGAATTTTCCGGTGTTTATGCTTTTCCAAAAGCTATTTTTCCGTTTTCAAAAATAAGAAATTCAAACTTTGAAAGACTTTCTAAATGAGTTTTGTGAGTTTGTAAAAATTTTTGCAGGTTGGAAATTTCAAAGATTTTCATTATCTATTTTTGAACTTTTAGATTTTCACATTTGCCTGCCTTTCAGCAATTTCAAAAAAGAAAATCTTTGTACTTGAATTTGTTCCAACTTTTTTTGAATAAATTTGATGTTCTAAAATCTGAAACTTTAAAATAACTTCCTCTTCGTTTTCTCAATCTTCGATGTTTTTCCATTTCTTCTTTTAACAATTTTTTCTCTTAAGATTTTGAAAAGTCACGGTATTTTATGCCATACTTCTCCAGCTTTTTCCGATTTCTCAAATTCAAATTTTAGCCTTCTGATTTTTTCAGATTTTAAAATGTTTTTGGCCGTTTTTCTTTTCCCAACTCTCTTCATCTGGAAATTTCGGCGTTTAGGATTTTCGAAAGCTTCCCGTTTTCTACGTATTGACTTTTCACTCATTTTAATTTTAAGCCTATTTGATTTTATAGAATTTTCTATTGAGAAAGCTTAAATTCTATATTTTTCCAAAACTCTTCCATTTTCGAAAGTAATTTTTTTGCAAATTAGATTATCCCTGATTTCTTTTTCAATGTTGTTTTTTTGGCGTTTTACCTTTTCGCAGCAAATCTTTTTCCGATTTCAAAAATATTTAAACTTTATATTTTAAAAGATTTTCGTTGACTTATTTTTGTCGTTTTGTGAGAACTTCTCTCTTTGAAAATTTTCCACATTTTTAGAATTTCCTATTTTCTTTTTACAAAATATGAATTTTCCGGTGTTTATGCTTTTCCAAAAGCTATTTTTCCGTTTTCAAAAATAAGAAATTCAAACTTTGAAAGACTTTCTAAATGAGTTTTGTGAGTTTGTAAAAATTTTTGCAGGTTGGAAATTTCAAAGATTTTCATTATCTATTTTTGAACTTTTAGATTTTCACATTTGCCTGCCTTTCAGCCATTTCAAAAAAGAAAATCTTTGTACTTGAATTTGTTTCAACTTTTTTTGAATAAATTTGATGTTCTAAAATATGAAACATTAAAATAACTTCCTCTTCGTTTTCTCAATCTTCGATGTTTTTCCATTTCTGCTTTTAAGAATTTTTTCTCTTAAGATTTTGAAAAGTCACGGTATTTTATGCCATACTTCTCCAGCTTTTTCCGATTTCTCAAATTCAAATTTTTGCCTTCTGCTTTTTACATATTTTAAAATTTTTTGGCCGTTTTTCTTTTCCCAACTCTCTTGAACTGAAAAATTTCGGCGTTTAAGATTTTCGAAAGCTTCCTGTTTTCTACGTATTGACTTTTCACTCATTTTAATTTTTAGCATATTTGATTTTATAGAATTTTCTATTGAGAAAGCTTAAATTCTATATTTTTCCAAAACTCTTCCATTTTCGAAAGTAATTTTTTTACAAATTAGATTATCCCTGATTTCTTTTTCAATGTTGTTTTTTTGGCGTGTTACCTTTTCGCAGCAAATCTTTTTCCGATTTCAAAAATATTTAAACTTTATATTTTAAAAGATTTTCGTTGACTTATTTTTGTCTTTTTGTGAGAACTTCTCTCTTTGAAAATTTTCAACATTTTTAGAATTTCCTATTTTCTTTTTACAAAATATGAATTTTCCGGTGTTTATGCTTTTCCAAAAGCTATTTTTCCGTTTTCAAAAATAAGAAATTCAAACTTTGAAAGACTTTCTAAATGAGTTTTGTGAGTTTGTAAAAATTTTTGCAGGTTGGAAATTTCAAAGATTTTCATTATCTATTTTTGAACTTTTAGATTTTCACATTTGCCTGCCTTTCAGCCATTTCAAAAAAGAAAATCTTTGTACTTGAATTTGTTTCAACTTTTTTTGAATAAATTTGATGTTCTAAAATATGAAACATTAAAATAACTTCCTCTTCGTTTTCTCAATCTTCGATGTTTTTCCATTTCTGCTTTTAAGAATTTTTTCTCTTAAGATTTTGAAAAGTCACGGTATTTTATGCCATACTTCTCCAGCTTTTTCCGATTTCTCAAATTCAAATTTTTGCCTTCTGCTTTTTACATATTTTAAAATTTTTTGGCCGTTTTTCTTTTCCCAACTCTCTTGAACTGAAAAATTTCGGCGTTTAAGATTTTCGAAAGCTTCCTGTTTTCTACGTATTGACTTTTCACTCATTTTAATTTTTAGCATATTTGATTTTATAGAATTTTCTATTGAGAAAGCTTAAATTCTATATTTTTCCAAAACTCTTCCATTTTCGAAAGTAATTTTTTTACAAATTAGATTATCCCTGATTTCTTTTTCAATGTTGTTTTTTTGGCGTGTTACCTTTTCGCAGCAAATCTTTTTCCGATTTCAAAAATATTTAAACTTTATATTTTAAAAGATTTTCGTTGACTTATTTTTGTCTTTTTGTGAGAACTTCTCTCTTTGAAAATTTTCAACATTTTTAGAATTTCCTATTTTCTTTTTACAAAATATGAATTTTCCGGTATTTATGCTTTTCCAAAAGCTATTTTTCCGTTTTCAAAAATAAGAAATTCAAACTTTGAAAGACTTTCTAAATGAGTTTTGTGAGTTTGTAAAAATTTTTGCAGGTTGGAAATTTCAAAGATTTTCATTATCTATTTTTGAACTTTTAGATTTTCACATTTGCCTGCCTTTCAGCCATTTCAAAAAAGAAAATCTTTGTACTTGAATTTGTTTCAACTTTTTTTGAATAAATTTGATGTTCTAAAATCTGAAACTTTAAAATAACTTCCTCTTCGTTTTCTCAATCTTCGATGTTTTTCCATTTCTGCTTTTAACAATTTTTTCTCTTAAGATTTTGAAAAGTCACGGTATTTTATGCCATACTTCTCCAGCTTTTTCCGATTTCTCAAATTCAAATTTTAGCCTTCTGATTTTTTCAGATTTTAAAATGTTTTTGGCCGTTTTTCTTTTCCCAACTCTCTTCATCTGAAAATTTCGGCGTTTAAGATTTTCGAAAGCTTCCCGTTTTCTACGTATTGACTTTTCACTCATTTTAATTTTAAGCATATTTGATTTTATAGAATTTTCTATTGAGAAAGCTTAAATTCTATATTTTTCCAAAACTCTTCCATTTTCGAAAGTAATTTTTTTGCAAATTAGATTATCCCTGATTTCTTTTTCAATGTTGTTTTTTTGGCGTTTTACCTTTTCGCAGCAAATCTTTTTCCGATTTCAAAAATATTTAAACTTTATATTTTAAAAGATTTTCGTTGACTTATTTTTGTCGTTTTGTGAGAACTTCTCTCTTTGAAAATTTTCCACATTTTTAGAATTTCCTATTTTCTTTTTACAAAATATGAATTTTTCGGTGTTTATGCTTTTCCAAAAGCTATTTTTCCGTTTTCAAAAATAAGAAATTCAAACTTTGAAAGACTTTCTAAATGAGTTTTGTGAGTTTGTAAAAATTTTTGCAGGTTGGAAATTTCAAAGATTTTCATTATCTATTTTTGAACTTTTAGATTTTCACATTTGCCTGCCTTTCAGCCATTTCAAAAAAGAAAATCTTTGTACTTGAATTTGTTTCAACTTTTTTTGAATAAATTTGATGTTCTAAAATCTGAAACTTTAAAATAACTTCCTCTTCGTTTTCTCAATCTTCGATGTTTTTCCATTTCTGCTTTTAACAATTTTTTCTCTTAAGATTTTGAAAAGTCACGGTATTTTATGCCATACTTCTCCAGCTTTTTCCGATTTCTCAAATTCAAATTTTAGCCTTCTGATTTTTTCAGATTTTAAAATGTTTTTGGCCGTTTTTCTTTTCCCAACTCTCTTCATCTGGAAATTTCAGCGTTTAGGATTTTCGAAAGCTTCCCGTTTTCTACGTATTGACTTTTCACTGATTTTAATTTTAAGCATATTTGATTTTATAGAATTTTCTATTGAGAAAGCTTAAATTCTATATTTTTCCAAAACTCTTCCATTTTCGAAAGAAATTTTTTTGCAAATTAGATTATCCCTGATTTCTTTTTCAATGTTGTTTTTTTGGCGTTTTACCTTTTCGCAGCAAATCTTTTTCCGATTTCAAAAATATTTAAACTTTATATTTTAAAAGATTTTCGTTGACTTATTTTTGTCTTTTTGTGAGAATTTCTCTCTTTGAAAATTTTCAACATTTTTAGAATTTCCTATTTTCTTTTTACAAAATATGAATTTTCCGGTGTTTATGCTTTTCCAAAAGCTATTTTTCCGTTTTCAAAAATAAGAAATTCAAACTTTGAAAGACTTTCTAAATGAGTTTTGTGAGTTTGTAAAAATTTTTGCAGGTTGGAAATTTCAAAGATTTTCATTATCTATTTTTGAACTTTTAGATTTTCACATTTGCCTGCCTTTCAGCCATTTCAAAAAAGAAAATCTTTGTACTTGAATTTGTTTCAACTTTTTTTGAATAAATTTGATGTTCTAAAATCTGAAACTTTAAAATAACTTCCTCTTCGTTTTCTCAATCTTCGATGTTTTTCCATTTCTGCTTTTAACAATTTTTTCTCTTAAGATTTTGAAAAGTCACGGTATTTTATGCCATACTTCTCCAGCTTTTTCCGATTTCTCAAATTCAAATTTTAGCCTTCTGATTTTTTCAGATTTTAAAATGTTTTTGGCCGTTTTTCTTTTCCCAACTCTCTTCATCTGGAAATTTCAGCGTTTAGGATTTTCGAAAGCTTCCCGTTTTCTACGTATTGACTTTTCACTGATTTTAATTTTAAGCATATTTGATTTTATAGAATTTTCTATTGAGAAAGCTTAAATTCTATATTTTTCCAAAACTCTTCCATTTTCGAAAGAAATTTTTTTGCAAATTAGATTATCCCTGATTTCTTTTTCAATGTTGTTTTTTTGGCGTTTTACCTTTTCGCAGCAAATCTTTTTCCGATTTCAAAAATATTTAAACTTTATATTTTAAAAGATTTTCGTTGACTTATTTTTGTCTTTTTGTGAGAATTTCTCTCTTTGAAAATTTTCAACATTTTTAGAATTTCCTATTTTCTTTTTACAAAATATGAATTTTCCGGTGTTTATGCTTTTCCAAAAGCTATTTTTCCGTTTTCAAAAATAAGAAATTCAAACTTTGAAAGACTTTCTAAATGAGTTTTGTGAGTTTGTAAAAATTTTTGCAGGTTGGAAATTTCAAAGATTTTCATTATCTATTTTTGAACTTTTAGATTTTCACATTTGCCTGCCTTTCAGCCATTTCAAAAAAGAAAATCTTTGTACTTGAATTTGTTTCAACTTTTTTTGAATAAATTTGATGTTCTAAAATCTGAAACTTTAAAATAACTTCCTCTTCGTTTTCTCAATCTTCGATGTTTTTCCATTTCTGCTTTTAACAATTTTTTCTCTTAAGATTTTGAAAAGTCACGGTATTTTATGCCATACTTCTCCAGCTTTTTCCGATTTCTCAAATTCAAATTTTAGCCTTCTGATTTTTTCAGATTTTAAAATGTTTTTTGCCGTTTTTCTTTTCCCAACTCTCTTCATCTGAAAATTTCGGCGTTTAAGATTTTCGAAAGCTTCCCGTTTTCTACGTATTGACTTTTCACTCATTTTAATTTTAAGCATATTTGATTTTATAGAATTTTCTATTGAGAAAGCTTAAATTCTATATTTTTCCAAAACTCTTCCATTTTCGAAAGTAATTTTTTTGCAAATTAGATTATCCCTGATTTCTTTTTCAATGTTGTTTTTTTGGCGTTTTACCTTTTCGCAGCAAATCCTTTTCCGATTTCAAAAATATTTAAACTTTATATTTTAAAAGATTTTCGTTGACTTATTTTCGTCGTTTTGTGAGAACTTCTCTCTTTGAAAATTTTCCACATTTTTAGAATTTCGTATTTTCTTTTTACAAAATATGAATTTTTCGGTGTTTATGCTTTTCCAAAAGCTATTTTTCCGTTTTGAAAAATAAGAAATTCAAACTTTGAAAGACTTACTAAATGAGTTTTGTGAGTTTGTAAAAATTTTTGCAGGTTGGAAATTTCAAAGATTTTCATTATCTATTTTTGAACTTTTAGATTTTCACATTTGCCTGCCTTTCAGCCATTTCAAAAAAGAAAATCTTTGTACTTGAATTTGTTTCAACTTTTTTTGAATAAATTTGATGTTCTAAAATCTGAAACTTTAAAATAACTTCCTCTTCATTTTGTCAATCTTCGATGTTTTTCCATTTTGAGCTTTTGACAACTTTTTCTTTTAAGATATTTGAAAGTCACGGTATTTTACTCCGTACTTCTCCAGCTTTTTCCGATTTCTCAAATTCAAATTTTTGCCTTCTGGTTTTTACATATTTTAAAATTTTTTGGCCGTTTTTCTTTTCCCAACTCTCTTGAACTGAAAAATTTCGGCGTTTAAGATTTTCGAAAGCTTCCTGTTTTCTACGTATTGACTTTTCACTCATTTTAATTTTTAGCATATTTGATTTTATAGAATTTTCTATTGAGAAAGCTTAAATTCTATATTTTTCCAAAACTCTTCCATTTTCGAAAGTAATTTTTTTGCAAATTAGATTATCCCTGATTTCTTTTTCAATGTTGTTTTTTTGGCGTTTTACCTTTTCGCAGCAAATCTTTTTCCGATTTCAAAAATATTTAAACTTTATATTTTAAAAGATTTTCGTTGACTTATTTTTGTCGTTTTGTGAGAACTTCTCTCTTTGAAAATTTTCCACATTTTTAGAATTTCCTATTTTCTTTTTACAAAATATGAATTTTCCGGTGTTTATGCTTTTCCAAAAGCTATTTTTCCGTTTTCAAAAATAAGAAATTCAAACTTTGAAAGACTTTCTAAATGAGTTTTGTGAGTTTGTAAAAATTTTTGCAGGTTGGAAATTTCAAAGATTTTCATTATCTATTTTTGAACTTTTAGATTTTCACATTTGCCTGCCTTTCAGCCATTTCAAAAAAGAAAATCTTTGTACTTGAATTTGTTTCAACTTTTTTTGAATAAATTTAAATGAGTTTTGTAGGATTGCGGAAACTTTTGCAAGTTGGAAATTTCAAAGATTTTTCTCATCTATTTTTGAACTATTTGCATTTTCGCTTTTGCCCGCCTTTCAGCCATTTCAAAAAACAAAATCTTTGTACTTAAATTTATTTCAACTTTTTTTTGTATAAATCTGATGTTTTAAAATCTAAAACGTTTAAATAACTTCGTCTTCGTTTTCTCAATCTTCGATGTTTTTCCATTTCTGCTTTTAACAATTTTTTCTCTTAAGATTTTGAAAAGTCACGGTATTTTATGCCATACTCCTCCAGCTTTTTCCGATTTCTCAAAGTCAAATTTTTGCCTTCTGGTTTTTACATATTTTAAAATTTTTTGGCCGTTTTTCTTTTCCCAACTCTCTTAAACTGAAAAATTTCGGCGTTTAAGATTTTCGAAAGCTTCCTGTTTTCTACGTATTGACTTTTAACTCATTTTAATTTTAAGCATATTTGATTTTATAGAATTTTCTATTGAGAAAGCTTAAATTTTATATTTTTCCAAAACTCTTCCATTTTCGAAAGTAATTTTTTTGCAATTTAGATTATCCCTGATTTCTTTTTCAATGTTGTTTTTTTGGCGTTTTACCTTTTCGCAGCAAATCTTTTTCCGATTTCAAAAATATTTAAACTTTATATTTTAAAAGATTTTCGTTGACTTATTTTTGTCGTTTTGTGAGAACTTCTCTCTTTGAAAATTTTCCACATTTTTAGAATTTCCTATTTTCTTTTTACAAAATATGAATTTTCCGGTGTTTATGCTTTTCCAAAAGCTATTTTTCCGTTTTGAAAAATAAGAAATTCAAACTTTGAAAGACTTTTTCTAAATGAGTTTTGTGAGTTTGTAAAAATTTTTGCCGGTTGGAAATTTTCCAAGATTTTCATTATCTATTTTTGAACTTTTAGATTTTCACATTTGCCTGCCTTTCAGCCATTTCAAAAAAGAAAATCTTTGTACTTGAATTTGTTTCAACTTTTTTTGAATAAATTTGATGTTGTAAAATCTGAAACTTTAAAATAACTTCCTCTTCGTTTTCTCAATCTTCGATGTTTTTCCATTTCTGCTTTTAACAATTTTTTCTCTTAAGATTTTGAAAAGTCACGGTATTTTATGCCATACTTCTCCAGCTTTTTCCGATTTCTCAAATTCAAATTTTAGCCTTCTGATTTTTTCAGATTTTAAAATGTTTTTGGCCGTTTTTCTTTTCCCAACTCTCTTCATCTGGAAATTTCAGCGTTTAGGATTTTCGAAAGCTTCCCGTTTTCTACGTATTGACTTTTCACTGATTTTAATTTTAAGCATATTTGATTTTATAGAATTTTCTATTGAGAAAGCTTAAATTCTATATTTTTCCAAAACTCTTCCATTTTCGAAAGAAATTTTTTTGCAAATTAGATTATCCCTGATTTCTTTTTCAATGTTGTTTTTTTGGCGTTTTACCTTTTCGCAGCAAATCTTTTTCCGATTTCAAAAATATTTAAACTTTATATTTTAAAAGATTTTCGTTGACTTATTTTTGTCTTTTTGTGAGAATTTCTCTCTTTGAAAATTTTCAACATTTTTAGAATTTCCTATTTTCTTTTTACAAAATATGAATTTTCCGGTGTTTATGCTTTTCCAAAAGCTATTTTTCCGTTTTCAAAAATAAGAAATTCAAACTTTGAAAGACTTTCTAAATGAGTTTTGTGAGTTTGTAAAAATTTTTGCAGGTTGGAAATTTCAAAGATTTTCATTATCTATTTTTGAACTTTTAGATTTTCACATTTGCCTGCCTTTCAGCCATTTCAAAAAAGAAAATCTTTGTACTTGAATTTGTTTCAACTTTTTTTGAATAAATTTGATGTTCTAAAATCTGAAACTTTAAAATAACTTCCTCTTCGTTTTCTCAATCTTCGATGTTTTTCCATTTCTGCTTTTAACAATTTTTTCTCTTAAGATTTTGAAAAGTCACGGTATTTTATGCCATACTTCTCCAGCTTTTTCCGATTTCTCAAATTCAAATTTTAGCCTTCTGATTTTTTCAGATTTTAAAATGTTTTTTGCCGTTTTTCTTTTCCCAACTCTCTTCATCTGAAAATTTCGGCGTTTAAGATTTTCGAAAGCTTCCCGTTTTCTACGTATTGACTTTTCACTCATTTTAATTTTAAGCATATTTGATTTTATAGAATTTTCTATTGAGAAAGCTTAAATTCTATATTTTTCCAAAACTCTTCCATTTTCGAAAGTAATTTTTTTGCAAATTAGATTATCCCTGATTTCTTTTTCAATGTTGTTTTTTTGGCGTTTTACCTTTTCGCAGCAAATCCTTTTCCGATTTCAAAAATATTTAAACTTTATATTTTAAAAGATTTTCGTTGACTTATTTTCGTCGTTTTGTGAGAACTTCTCTCTTTGAAAATTTTCCACATTTTTAGAATTTCGTATTTTCTTTTTACAAAATATGAATTTTTCGGTGTTTATGCTTTTCCAAAAGCTATTTTTCCGTTTTGAAAAATAAGAAATTCAAACTTTGAAAGACTTACTAAATGAGTTTTGTGAGTTTGTAAAAATTTTTGCAGGTTGGAAATTTCAAAGATTTTCATTATCTATTTTTGAACTTTTAGATTTTCACATTTGCCTGCCTTTCAGCCATTTCAAAAAAGAAAATCTTTGTACTTGAATTTGTTTCAACTTTTTTTGAATAAATTTGATGTTCTAAAATCTGAAACTTTAAAATAACTTCCTCTTCATTTTGTCAATCTTCGATGTTTTTCCATTTTGAGCTTTTGACAACTTTTTCTTTTAAGATATTTGAAAGTCACGGTATTTTACTCCGTACTTCTCCAGCTTTTTCCGATTTCTCAAATTCAAATTTTTGCCTTCTGGTTTTTACATATTTTAAAATTTTTTGGCCGTTTTTCTTTTCCCAACTCTCTTGAACTGAAAAATTTCGGCGTTTAAGATTTTCGAAAGCTTCCTGTTTTCTACGTATTGACTTTTCACTCATTTTAATTTTTAGCATATTTGATTTTATAGAATTTTCTATTGAGAAAGCTTAAATTCTATATTTTTCCAAAACTCTTCCATTTTCGAAAGTAATTTTTTTGCAAATTAGATTATCCCTGATTTCTTTTTCAATGTTGTTTTTTTGGCGTTTTACCTTTTCGCAGCAAATCTTTTTCCGATTTCAAAAATATTTAAACTTTATATTTTAAAAGATTTTCGTTGACTTATTTTTGTCGTTTTGTGAGAACTTCTCTCTTTGAAAATTTTCCACATTTTTAGAATTTCCTATTTTCTTTTTACAAAATATGAATTTTCCGGTGTTTATGCTTTTCCAAAAGCTATTTTTCCATTTTCAAAAATAAGAAATTCAAACTTTGAAAGACTTTCTAAATGAGTTTTGTGAGTTTGTAAAAATTTTTGCAGGTTGGAAATTTCAAAGATTTTCATTATCTATTTTTGAACTTTTAGATTTTCACATTTGCCTGCCTTTCAGCCATTTCAAAAAAGAAAATCTTTGTACTTGAATTTGTTTCAACTTTTTTTGAATAAATTTAAATGAGTTTTGTAGGATTGCGGAAACTTTTGCAAGTTGGAAATTTCAAAGATTTTTCTCATCTATTTTTGAACTATTTGCATTTTCGCTTTTGCCCGCCTTTCAGCCATTTCAAAAAACAAAATCTTTGTACTTAAATTTATTTCAACTTTTTTTTGTATAAATCTGATGTTTTAAAATCTAAAACGTTTAAATAACTTCGTCTTCGTTTTCTCAATCTTCGATGTTTTTCCATTTCTGCTTTTAACAATTTTTTCTCTTAAGATTTTGAAAAGTCACGGTATTTTATGCCATACTCCTCCAGCTTTTTCCGATTTCTCAAAGTCAAATTTTTGCCTTCTGGTTTTTACATATTTTAAAATTTTTTGGCCGTTTTTCTTTTCCCAACTCTCTTAAACTGAAAAATTTCGGCGTTTAAGATTTTCGAAAGCTTCCTGTTTTCTACGTATTGACTTTTAACTCATTTTAATTTTAAGCATATTTGATTTTATAGAATTTTCTATTGAGAAAGCTTAAATTTTATATTTTTCCAAAACTCTTCCATTTTCGAAAGTAATTTTTTTGCAATTTAGATTATCCCTGATTTCTTTTTCAATGTTGTTTTTTTGGCGTTTTACCTTTTCGCAGCAAATCTTTTTCCGATTTCAAAAATATTTAAACTTTATATTTTAAAAGATTTTCGTTGACTTATTTTTGTCGTTTTGTGAGAACTTCTCTCTTTGAAAATTTTCCACATTTTTAGAATTTCCTATTTTCTTTTTACAAAATATGAATTTTCCGGTGTTTATGCTTTTCCAAAAGCTATTTTTCCGTTTTGAAAAATAAGAAATTCAAACTTTGAAAGACTTTCTAAATGAGTTCTGTGAGTTTGTAAAAATTTTTGCTGGTTGGAAATTTCAAAGATTTTCATTATCTATTTTTGAACTTTTAGATTTTCACATTTGCCTGCCTTTCAGCCATTTCAAAAAAGAAAATCTTTGTACTTGAATTTGTTTCAACTTTTTTTTAATAAATTTGATGTTCTAAAATCTGAAACTTTAAAATAACTTCCTCTTCATTTTGTCAATCTTCGATGTTTTTCCATTTTGAGCTTTTAACAACTTTTTCTTTTAAGATTTTTGAAAGTCACGGTATTTTACTCCATACTTCTCCAGCTTTTTCCGATTTCTCAAATTCAAATTTTAGCCTTCTGATTTTTTCATATTTTAAAATGTTTTTGGCCCTTTTTCTTTTCCCAACTCTCTTCATCTGAAAATTTCGGCGTTTAAGATTTTCGAAAGCTTCCTGTTTTCTACGTATTGACTTTTCACTCATTTTAATTTTAAGCATATTTGATTTTATAGAATTTTCTATTGAGAAAGCTAAAATTTTTCTTAAATTTTATATTTTTCCAAAACTCTTCATTTTTCGAAAGTAATTTTTTTGCAATTTAGAATATCCCTGTTTTCTTTTACAATGTTGTTTTTTTGGCGTTTCACCTTTATATTTTTAAAGATTTTTGTTAACTTATTTTTGTCGTTTTGTGAGAACTTCTCTCTTTGAAAATTTTCCACATTTTTAGAATTTCCTATTTTCTTTTTACAAAATATGAATTTTCCGGTGTTTATGCTTTTCCAATAGCTATTTTTGCGTTTTGAAAAATAAGAAATTCAAACTTTGAAAGACTTACTAAATGAGTTTTGTGAGTTTGTAAAAATTTTTGCAGGTTGGAAATTTCAAAGATTTTCATTATCTATTTTTGAACTTTTAGATTTTCACATTTGCCTGCCTTTCAGCCATTTCAAAAAAGAAAATCTTTGTACTTGAATTTGTTTCAACTTTTTTTGAATAAATTTGATGTTCTAAAATCTGAAACTTTAAAATAACTTCCTCTTCATTTTGTCAATCTTCGATGTTTTTCCATTTTGAGCTTTTGACAACTTTTTCTTTTAAGATATTTGAAAGTCACGGTATTTTACTCCGTACTTCTCCAGCTTTTTCCGATTTCTCAAATTCAAATTTTTGCTTTCTAGTTTTTTCATATTTTAAAATTTTTTGGCCGTTTTTCTTTTCCCAACTCTCTTGAATTGAAAAATTTCGGCGTTTAAGATTTTCGAAAGCTTCCTGTTTTCTACGTATTGACTTTTCACTCATTTTAATTTTAAGCATATTTGATTTTATAGAATTTTCTATTGAGAAAGCTTAAATTTTATATTTTTCCAAAACTCTTCCATTTTCGAAAGTAATTTTTTTGCAATTTAGATTATCCCTGATTTCTTTTTCAATGTTGTTTTTTTGGCGTTTTACCTTTTCGCAGCAACTCTTTTTTCGATTTCAAAAATATTTAAACTTTATATTTTAAAAGATTTTCGTTGACTTATTTTTGTCGTTTTGTGAGAACTTCTCTCTTTGAAAATTTTCCACATTTTTAGAATTTCGTATTTTCTTTTTACAAAATATGAATTTTTCGGCATTTAAGCTTTTCCAAAAGCTATTTTTCCGTTTTGAAAAATAAGAAATTCAAACTTTGAAAGACTTACTAAATGAGTTTTGTGAGTTTGTAAAAATTTTTGCAGGTTGGAAATTTCAAAGATTTTCATTATCTATTTTTGAACTTTTAGATTTTCACATTTGCCTGCCTTTCAGCCATTTCAAAAAAGAAAATCTTTGTACTTGAATTTGTTTCAACTTTTGTTTAATAAATTTGATGTTCTAAAATCTGAAACTTTAAAATAACTTCCTCTTCGTTTTCTCAATCTTCGATGTTTTTCCATTTTGAGCTTTTAACAGCTTTTTCTTTTAAGATTTTTGAAAGTCACGGTATTTTACTCCATACTACTCCAGCTTTTTCCGATTTCTCAAATTCAAATTTTTGCCTTCTGGTTTTTTCATATTTTAAAATTTTTTGGCCGTTTTTCTTTTCCCAACTCTCTTGAACTGAAAAATTTCGGCGTTTAAGATTTTCGAAAGCTTCCTGTTTTCTACGTATTGACTTTTCACTCATTTTAATTTTAAGCATATTTGATTTTATAGAATTTTCTATTGAGAAAGCTTAAATTTTATATTTTTCCAAAACTCTTCCATTTTCGAAAGTAATTTTTTTGAAAATTAGATTATCCCTGATTTCTTTTTCAATGTTGTTTTCTTGGCGTTTTACCTTTTCGCAGCAACTCTTTTTCCGATTTCAAAAATATTTAAATTTTATATTTTAAAAGATTTTCGTTGACTTATTTTTGTCGTTTTGTGAGAACTTCTCTCTTTGAAAATTTTCCACATTTTTAGAATTTTGTATTTTCTTTTTACAAAATATGAATTTTTCGGTGTTTATGCTTTTCCAAAAGCTATTTTTCCGTTTTGAAAAATAAGAAATTCAAACTTTGAAAGACTTACTAAATGAGTTTTGTGAGTTTGTAAAAATTTTTGCAGGTTGGAAATTTCAAAGATTTTCATTATCTATTTTTGAACTTTTAGATTTTCACATTTGCCTGCCTTTCAGCCATTTCAAAAAAGAAAATCTTTGTACTTGAATTTTTTTCAACTTTTTTTGAATAAATTTGATGTTCTAAAATCTGAAACTTTAAAATAACTTCCTCTTCATTTTGTCAATCTTCGATGTTTTTCCATTTTGAGCTTTTGACAACTTTTTCTTTTAAGATATTTGAAAGTCACGGTATTTTACTCCGTACTTCTCCAGCTTTTTCCGATTTCTCAAATTCAAATTTTTGCTTTCTAGTTTTTTCATATTTTAAAATTTTTTGGCCGTTTTTCTTTTCCCAACTCTCTTGAATTGAAAAATTTCGGCGTTTAAGATTTTCGAAAGCTTCCTGTTTTCTACGTATTGACTTTTCACTCATTTTAGTTTTAAGCATATTTGATTTTATAGAATTTTCTATTGAGAAAGCTTAAATTTTATATTTTTCCAAAACTCTTCCATTTTCGAAAGTAATTTTTTTGCAATTTAGATTATCCCTGATTTCTTTTTCAATGTTGTTTTTTTGGCGTTTTACCTTTTCGCAGCAACTCTTTTTCCGATTTCAAAAATATTTAAACTTTATATTTTAAAAGATTTTCGTTGACTTATTTTTGTCGTTTTGTGAGAACTTCTCTCTTTGAAAATTTTCCACATTTTTAGAATTTCGTATTTTCTTTTTACAAAATATGAATTTTTCGGCATTTAAGCTTTTCCAAAAGCTATTTTTCCGTTTTGAAAAATAAGAAATTCAAACTTTGAAAGACTTACTAAATGAGTTTTGTGAGTTTGTAAAAATTTTTGCAGGTTGGAAATTTTCCAAGATTTTCATTATCTATTTTTGAACTTTTAGATTTTCACATTTGCCTTCCTTTCAGCCATTTCAAAAAAGAAAATCTTTGTACTTGAATTTGTTTCAACTTTTTTTGAATAAATTTGATGTTGTAAAATCTGAAACTTTAAAATAACTTCCTCTTCATTTTGTCAATCTTCGATGTTTTTCCATTTTGAGCTTTTAACGACTTTTTCTTTTAAGATTTTTGAAAGTCACGGTATTTTACTCCATACTACTCCAGCTTTTTCCGATTTCTCAAATTCAAATTTTTGCCTTCTGGTTTTTTCATATTTTAAAATTTTTTGGCCGTTTTTCTTTTCCCAACTCTCTTGAACTGAAAAATTTCGACGTTTAAGACTTTCGAAAGCTTCCTGTTTTCTACGTATTGACTTTTCACTCATTTTAATTTTAAGCATATTTGATTTTATAGAATTTTCTATTGAGAAAGCTTAAATTTTATATTTTTCAAAAACTCTTCCATTTTCGAAAGTAATTTTTTTGCAATTTAGATTATCCCTGATTTCTTTTTCAATGTTTTTTTCTTGGCGTTTTACCTTTTCGTAGCAACTCTTTTTCCGATTTCAAAAATATTTAAACTTTATATTTTAAAAGATTTTCGTTGACTTAATTTTGTCGTTTTGTGAGAACTTCTCTCTTTGAAAATTTTCCACATTTTTAGAATTTTGTATTTTCTTTTTACAAAATATGAATTTTTCGGTGTTTATGCTTTTCCAAAAGCTATTTTTCCGTTTTGAAAAATAAGAAATTCAAACTTTGAAAGACTTACTAAATGAGTTTTGTGAGTTTGTAAAAATTTTTGCAGGTTGGAAATTTCAAAGATTTTCATTATCTATTTTTGAACTTTTAGATTTTCTCATTTGCCTGCCTTTCAGCCATTTCAAAAAAGAAAATCTTTGTACTTGAATTTTTTTCAACTTTTTTTGAATAAATTTGATGTTCTAAAATCTGAAACTTTAAAATAACTTCCTCTTCATTTTGTCAATCTTCGATGTTTTTCCATTTTGAGCTTTTGACAACTTTTTCTTTTAAGATATTTGAAAGTCACGGTATTTTACTCCGTACTTCTCCAGCTTTTTCCGATTTCTCAAATTCAAATTTTTGCTTTCTAGTTTTTTCATATTTTAAAATTTTTTGGCCGTTTTTCTTTTCCCAACTCTCTTGAATTGAAAAATTTCGGCGTTTAAGATTTTCGAAAGCTTCCTGTTTTCTACGTATTGACTTTTCACTCATTTTAATTTTAAGCATATTTGATTTTATAGAATTTTCTATTGAGAAAGCTTAAATTTTATATTTTTCCAAAACTCTTCCATTTTCGAAAGTAATTTTTTTGCAATTTAGATTATCCCTGATTTCTTTTTCAATGTTGTTTTTTTGGCGTTTTACCTTTTCGCAGCAACTCTTTTTCCGATTTCAAAAATATTTAAACTTTATATTTTAAAAGATTTTCGTTGACTTATTTTTGTCGTTTTGTGAGAACTTCTCTCTTTGAAAATTTTCCACATTTTTAGAATTTCGTATTTTCTTTTTACAAAATATGAATTTTTCGGCATTTAAGCTTTTCCAAAAGCTATTTTTCCGTTTTGAAAAATAAGAAATTCAAACTTTGAAAGACTTACTAAATGAGTTTTGTGAGTTTGTAAAAATTTTTGCAGGTTGGAAATTTTCCAAGATTTTCATTATCTATTTTTGAACTTTTAGATTTTCACATTTGCCTGCCTTTCAGCCATTTCAAAAAAGAAAATCTTTGTACTTGAATTTGTTTCAACTTTTTTTGAATAAATTTGATGTTGTAAAATCTGAAACTTTAAAATAACTTCCTCTTCATTTTGTCAATCTTCGATGTTTTTCCATTTTGAGCTTTTAACAACTTTTTCTTTTAAGATTTTTGAAAGTCACGGTATTTTACTCCATACTACTCCAGCTTTTTCCGATTTCTCAAATTCAAATTTTTGCCTTCTGGTTTTTTCATATTTTAAAATTTTTTGGCCGTTTTTCTTTTCCCAACTCTCTTGAACTGAAAAATTTCGGCGTTTAAGACTTTCGAAAGCTTCCTGTTTTCTACGTATTGACTTTTCACTCATTTTAATTTTAAGCATATTTGATTTTATAGAATTTTCTATTGAGAAAGCTTAAATTTTATATTTTTCAAAAACTCTTCCATTTTCGAAAGTAATTTTTTTGCAATTTAGATTATCCCTGATTTCTTTTTCAATGTTTTTTTCTTGGCGTTTTACCTTTTCGCAGCAACTCTTTTTCCGATTTCAAAAATATTTAAACTTTATATTTTAAAAGATTTTCGTTGACTTAATTTTGTCGTTTTGTGAGAACTTCTCTCTTTGAAAATTTTCCACATTTTTAGAATTTGGTATTTTCTTTTTACAAAATATGAATTTTTCGGTGTTTATGCTTTTCCAAAAGCTATTTTTCCGTTTTGAAAAATAAGAAATTCAAACTTTGAAAGACTTACTAAATGAGTTTTGTGAGTTTGTAAAAATTTTTGCAGGTTGGAAATTTCAAAGATTTTCATTATCTATTTTTGAACTTTTAGATTTTCACATTTGCCTGCCTTTCAGCCATTTCAAAAAAGAAAATCTTTGTACTTGAATTTGTTTCAACTTTTTTTGAATAAATTTGATGTTCTAAAATCTGAAACTTTAAAATAACTTCCTCTTCATTTTGTCAATCTTCGATGTTTTTCCATTTTGAGCTTTTGACAACTTTTTCTTTTAAGATATTTGAAAGTCACGGTATTTTACTCCGTACTTCTCCAGCTTTTTCCGATTTCTCAAATTCAAATTTTTGCTTTCTAGTTTTTTCATATTTTAAAATTTTTTGGCCGTTTTTCTTTTCCCAACTCTCTTGAATTGAAAAATTTCGGCGTTTAAGATTTTCGAAAGCTTCCTGTTTTCTACGTATTGACTTTTCACTCATTTTAAATTTAAGCATATTTGATTTTATAGAATTTTCTATTGAGAAAGCTTAAATTTTATATTTTTCCAAAACTCTTCCATTTTCGAAAGTAATTTTTTTGCAATTTAGATTATCCCTGATTTCTTTTTCAATGTTGTTTTTTTGGCGTTTTACCTTTTCGCAGCAACTCTTTTTCCGATTTCAAAAATATTTAAACTTTATATTTTAAAAGATTTTCGTTGACTTATTTTTGTCGTTTTGTGAGAACTTCTCTCTTTGAAAATTTTCCACATTTTTAGAATTTCGTATTTTCTTTTTACAAAATATGAATTTTTCGGCATTTAAGCTTTTCCAAAAGCTATTTTTCCGTTTTGAAAAATAAGAAATTCAAACTTTGAAAGACTTACTAAATGAGTTTTGTGAGTTTGTAAAAATTTTTGCAGGTTGGAAATTTCAAAGATTTTCATTATCTATTTTTGAACTTTTAGATTTTCACATTTGCCTGCCTTTCAGCCATTTCAAAAAAGAAAATCTTTGTACTTGAATTTGTTTCAACTTTTGTTTAATAAATTTGATGTTCTAAAATCTGAAACTTTAAAATAACTTCCTCTTCGTTTTCTCAATCTTCGATGTTTTTCCATTTTGAGCTTTTAACAGCTTTTTCTTTTAAGATTTTTGAAAGTCACGGTATTTTACTCCATACTACTCCAGCTTTTTCCGATTTCTCAAATTCAAATTTTTGCCTTCTGGTTTTTTCATATTTTAAAATTTTTTGGCCGTTTTTCTTTTCCCAACTCTCTTGAACTGAAAAATTTCGGCGTTTAAGATTTTCGAAAGCTTCCTGTTTTCTACGTATTGACTTTTCACTCATTTTAATTTTAAGCATATTTGATTTTATAGAATTTTCTATTGAGAAAGCTTAAATTTTATATTTTTCCAAAACTCTTCCATTTTCGAAAGTAATTTTTTTGCAAATTAGATTATCCCTGATTTCTTTTTCAATGTTGTTTTCTTGGCGTTTTACCTTTTCGCAGCAACTCTTTTTCCGATTTCAAAAATATTTAAATTTTATATTTTAAAAGATTTTCGTTGACTTATTTTTGTCGTTTTGTGAGAACTTCTCTCTTTGAAAATTTTCCACATTTTTAGAATTTGGTATTTTCTTTTTACAAAATATGAATTTTTCGGTGTTTATGCTTTTCCAAAAGCTATTTTTCCGTTTTGAAAAATAAGAAATTCAAACTTTGAAAGACTTACTAAATGAGTTTTGTGAGTTTGTAAAAATTTTTGCAGGTTGGAAATTTCAAAGATTTTCATTATCTATTTTTGAACTTTTAGATTTTCACATTTGCCTGCCTTTCAGCCATTTCAAAAAAGAAAATCTTTGTACTTGAATTTGTTTCAACTTTTTTTGAATAAATTTGATGTTCTAAAATCTGAAACTTTAAAATAACTTCCTCTTCATTTTGTCAATCTTCGATGTTTTTCCATTTTGAGCTTTTGACAACTTTTTCTTTTAAGATATTTGAAAGTCACGGTATTTTACTCCGTACTTCTCCAGCTTTTTCCGATTTCTCAAATTCAAATTTTTGCTTTCTAGTTTTTTCATATTTTAAAATTTTTTGGCCGTTTTTCTTTTCCCAACTCTCTTGAATTGAAAAATTTCGGCGTTTAAGATTTTCGAAAGCTTCCTGTTTTCTACGTATTGACTTTTCACTCATTTTAATTTTAAGCATATTTGATTTTATAGAATTTTCTATTGAGAAAGCTTAAATTTTATATTTTTCCAAAACTCTTCCATTTTCGAAAGTAATTTTTTTGCAATTTAGATTATCCCTGATTTCTTTTTCAATGTTGTTTTTTTGGCGTTTTACCTTTTCGCAGCAACTCTTTTTCCGATTTCAAAAATATTTAAATTTTATATTTTAAAAGATTTTCGTTGACTTATTTTTGTCGTTTTGTGAGAACTTCTCTCTTTGAAAATTTTCCACATTTTTAGAATTTCGTATTTTCTTTTTACAAAATATGAATTTTTCGGCATTTAAGCTTTTCCAAAAGCTATTTTTCCGTTTTGAAAAATAAGAAATTCAAACTTTGAAAGACTTACTAAATGAGTTTTGTGAGTTTGTAAAAATTTTTGCAGGTTGGAAATTTTCCAAGATTTTCATTATCTATTTTTGAACTTTTAGATTTTCACATTTGCCTGCCTTTCAGCCATTTCAAAAAAGAAAATCTTTGTACTTCAATTTGTTTCAACTTTTTTTGAATAAATTTGATGTTGTAAAATCTGAAACTTTAAAATAACTTCCTCTTCATTTTGTCAATCTTCGATGTTTTTCCATTTTGAGCTTTTAACAACTTTTTCTTTTAAGATTTTTGAAAGTCACGGTATTTTACTCCATACTACTCCAGCTTTTTCCGATTTCTCAAATTCAAATTTTTGCCTTCTGGTTTTTTCATATTTTAAAATTTTTTGGCCGTTTTTCTTTTCCCAACTCTCTTGAACTGAAAAATTTCGGCGTTTAAGACTTTCGAAAGCTTCCTGTTTTCTACGTATTGACTTTTCACTCATTTTAATTTTAAGCATATTTGATTTTATAGAATTTTCTATTGAGAAAGCTTAAATTTTATATTTTTCAAAAACTCTTCCATTTTCGAAAGTAATTTTTTTGCAATTTAGATTATCCCTGATTTCTTTTTCAATGTTTTTTTCTTGGCGTTTTACCTTTTCGCAGCAACTCTTTTTCCGATTTCAAAAATATTTAAACTTTATATTTTAAAAGATTTTCGTTGACTTAATTTTGTCGTTTTGTGAGAACTTCTCTCTTTGAAAATTTTCCACATTTTTAGAATTTCGTATTTTCTTTTTACAAAATATGAATTTTTCGGCATTTAAGCTTTTCCAAAAGCTATTTTTCCGTTTTGAAAAATAAGAAATTCAAACTTTGAAAGACTTACTAAATGAGTTTTGTGAGTTTGTAAAAATTTTTGCAGGTTGGAAATTTTCCAAGATTTTCATTATCTATTTTTGAACTTTTAGATTTTCACATTTGCCTGCCTTTCAGCCATTTCAAAAAAGAAAATCTTTGTACTTGAATTTGTTTCAACTTTTGTTTAATAAATTTGATGTTCTAAAATCTGAAACTTTAAAATAACTTCCTCTTCGTTTTCTCAATCTTCGATGTTTTTCCATTTTGAGCTTTTAACAGCTTTTTCTTTTAAGATTTTTGAAAGTCACGGTATTTTACTCCATACTACTCCAGCTTTTTCCGATTTCTCAAATTCAAATTTTTGCCTTCTGGTTTTTTCATATTTTAAAATTTTTTGGCCGTTTTTCTTTTCCCAACTCTCTTGAATTGAAAAATTTCGGCGTTTAAGACTTTCGAAAGCTTCCTGTTTTCTACGTATTGACTTTTCACTCATTTTAATTTTAAGCATATTTGATTTTATAGAATTTTCTATTGAGAAAGCTTAAATTTTATATTTTTCAAAAACTCTTCCATTTTCGAAAGTAATTTTTTTGCAATTTAGATTATCCCTGATTTCTTTTTCAATGTTTTTTTCTTGGCGTTTTACCTTTTCGCGGCAACTCTTTTTCCGATTTCAAAAATATTTAAACTTTATATTTTAAAAGATTTTCGTTGACTTATTTTTGTCGTTTTGTGAGAACTTCTCTCTTTGAAAATTTTCCACATTTTTAGAATTTCGTATTTTCTTTTTACAAAATATGAATTTTTCGGCATTTAAGCTTTTCCAAAAGCTATTTTTCCGTTTTGAAAAATAAGAAATTCAAACTTTGAAAGACTTACTAAATGAGTTTTGTGAGTTTGTAAAAATTTTTGCAGGTTGGAAATTTTCCAAGATTTTCATTATCTATTTTTGAACTTTTAGATTTTCACATTTGCCTGCCTTTCAGCCATTTCAAAAAACAAAATCTTTGTACTTGAATTTGTTTCAACTTTTGTTTAATAAATTTGATGTTCTAAAATCTGAAACTTTAAAATAACTTCCTCTTCGTTTTCTCAATCTTCGATGTTTTTCCATTTTGAGCTTTTAACAGCTTTTTCTTTTAAGATTTTTGAAAGTCACGGTATTTTACTCCATACTACTCCAGCTTTTTCCGATTTCTCAAATTCAAATTTTTGCCTTCTGGTTTTTTCATATTTTAAAATTTTTTGGCCGTTTTTCTTTTCCCAACTCTCTTGAATTGAAAAATTTCGGCGTTTAAGACTTTCGAAAGCTTCCTGTTTTCTACGTATTGACTTTTCACTCATTTTAATTTTAAGCATATTTGATTTTATAGAATTTTCTATTGAGAAAGCTTAAATTTTATATTTTTCAAAAACTCTTCCATTTTCGAAAGTAATTTTTTTGCAATTTAGATTATCCCTGATTTCTTTTTCAATGTTTTTTTCTTGGCGTTTTACCTTTTCGCGGCAACTCTTTTTCCGATTTCAAAAATATTTAAACTTTATATTTTAAAAGATTTTCGTTGACTTATTTTTGTCGTTTTGTGAGAACTTCTCTCTTTGAAAATTTTCCACATTTTTAGAATTTCGTATTTTCTTTTTACAAAATATGAATTTTTCGGTGTTTATGCTTTTCCAAAAGCTATTTTTCCGTTTTGAAAAATAAGAAATTCAAACTTTGAAAGACTTACTAAATGAGTTTTGTGAGTTTGTAAAAATTTTCGCAGGTTGGAAATTTCAAAGATTTTCATTATCTATTTTTGAACTTTTTGATTTTCACATTTGCCTGCCTTTCAGCCATTTCAAAAAAGAAAATCTTTGTACTTGAATTTGTTTCAACTTTTTTTGAATAAATTTGATGTTCTAAAATCTGAAACTTTAAAATAACTTCCTCTTCATTTTGTCAATCTTCGATGTTTTTCCATTTTGAGCTTTTGACAACTTTTTCTTTTAAGATATTTGAAAGTCACGGTATTTTACTCCGTACTTCTCCAGCTTTTTCCGATTTCTCAAATTCAAATTTTTGCCTTCTGGTTTTTACATATTTTAAAATTTTTTGGCCGTTTTTCTTTTCCCAACTCTCTTGAACTGAAAAATTTCGGCGTTTAAGATTTTCGAAAGCTTCCTGTTTTCTACGTATTGACTTTTCACTCATTTTAATTTTAAGCATATTTGATTTTATAGAATTTTCTATTGAGAAAGCTTAAATTCTATATTTTTCCAAAACTCTTCCATTTTCGAAAGTAATTTTTTTGCAAATTAGATTATCCCTGATTTCTTTTTCAATGTTGTTTTCTTGGCGTTTTACCTTTTCGCAGCAACTCTTTTTCCGATTTCAAAAATATTTAAACTTTATATTTTAAAAGATTTTCGTTGACTTATTTTTGTCGTTTTGTGAGAACTACTCTCTTTGAAAATTTTCCACATTTTTAGAATTTCCTATTTGCTTCTTACAAAATATGAATTTTTCAGCATTTAAGCTTTTCCAAAAGCTATTTTTCCGTTTTGAAAAATAAGAAATTCAAACTTTGAAAAGCTTTCTAAATGAGTTTTGTAGGATTGCGGAAACTTTTGCAAGTTGGAAATTTCAATGATTTTGCTTATCTATTTTTGAACTTTTTGCATTTTCGCATTTGCCCGCCTTTCAGCCATTTCAAAAAAGAAAATCTTTGTATCTAAATTTATTTCAACTTTTTTTTTGTATAAATCTGATGTTTTAAAATCTAAAACTTTTAAATAACTTCGTCTTCGTTTTCTCAATCTTCGATGTTTTTCCATTTCTGCTTTTAACAATTTTTTCTCTTAAGATTTTTAAAAGTCACGGTATTTTACTCCATACTTCTCCAGCTTTTTCCGATTTCTCAAATTCAAATTTTTGCCTTCTGGTTTTTACATATTTTAAAATTTTTTGGCCGTTTTTCTTTTCCCAACTCTCTTGAACTGAAAAATTTCGGCGTTTAAGATTTTCGAAAGCTTCCTGTTTTCTACGTATTGACTTTTCACTCATTTTAATTTTAAGCATATTTGATTTTATAGAATTTTCTATTGAGAAAGCTTAAATTATATATTTTTCCAAAACTCTTCCATTTTCGAAAGTAATTTTTTTGCAAATTGGATTATCCCTGATTTCTTTTTCAATGTTGTTTTCTTGGCGTTTTACCTTTTCGCAGCAAATCTTTTTCCGATTTCAAAAATATTTAAACTTTATATTTTAAAAGATTTTCGTTGACTTATTTTTGTCGTTTTGTGAGAACTTCTCTCTTTGAAAATTTTCCACATTTTTAGAATTTCCTATTTTCTTTTTACAAAATATGAATTTTCCGGTGTTTATGCTTTTCCAATAGCTATTTTTCCGTTTTGAAAGACAAGAAATTCAAACTTTGAAAGACTTTCTAAATGAGTTTTGTGAGTTTGTAAAAATTTTTGCAGGTTGGAAATTTCAAAGATTTTCATTATCTATTTTTGAACTTTTAGATTTTCACATTTTCATGCCTTTCAGCCATTTCAAAAAAGAAAATCTTTGCACTTGAATTTGTTTCAACTTTTTTTGAATAAATTTGATGTTCTAAAATCTGAAACTTTAAAATAACTTCCTCTTCATTTTGTCAATCTTCGATGTTTTTCCTTTTTGAGCTTTTAACAACTTTTTCTTTTAAGATTTTTGAAAGTCACGGTATTTTACTCCATACTTCTCCAGCTTTTTCCTCTTTCTAAAATTCAAATTTTAGCCTTCTGATTTTTTCAGATTTTAAAATGTTTTTGGCCCTTTTTCTTTTCCCAACTCTCTTCATCTGAAAATTTCGGCGTTTAAGATTTTCGAAAGCTTCCTGTTTTCTACGTATCGACTTTTCACTCATTTTAATTTTAAGCATATTTGATTTTATAGAATTTTCTATTGAGAAAGCTTAAATTTCTCTTAAATTTTATATTTTTCCAAAACTCTTCCTTTTTCGAAAGTAATTTTTTTGCAATTTAGAATATCCCTGTTTTCTTTTACAATGTTGTTTTTTTGGCGTTTCACCTTTTCGCAGCAACACTTTTTCCGATTTCAAAAATATTGAAACTTTATATTTTTAAAGATTTTTGTTAACTTATTTTTGTCGTTTTGTGAGAACTTCTCTTTTTGAAAATTTTCCAGATTTTTAGAATTTACTATTTGCTTCTTACAAAATATGAATTTTCCGGCGTTTAAGCTTTTCCAAAAGCTATTTTTCCGTTTTGAAAAATAAGAAATTCAAACTTTGAAAAGCTTTCTAAATGAGTTTTGTAGGATTGCGGAAACTTTTGCAAGTTGGAAATTTCAAAGATTTTGCTTATCTATTTTTGAACTTTTTGCATTTTCGCATTTGCCCGCCTTTCAGCCATTTCAAAAAAGAAAATCTTTGTATTTAAATTTATTTCAACTTTTTTTTTGTATAAATCTGATGTTTTAAAATCTAAAACTTTTAAATAACTTCGTCTTCGTTTTCTCAATCTTCGATGTTTTTCCATTTCTGCTTTTAACAATTTTCTCTCTTAAGATTTTGAAAAGTCACGGTATTTTGTGCCATACTTCTCCAGCTTTTTCCGATTTCTCAAATTCAAATTTTTTCCTTCTGGTTTTTACATATTTTAAAATTTTTTGGCCGTTTTTCTTTTCCCAACTCTCTTGAACTGAAAAATTTCGGCGTTTAAGATTTTCGGAACCTTCCTGTTTTCTACGTATCGACTTTTCACTCATTTTAATTTTAAGCATTTTTGATTTTATAGAATTTTCTATTGAGAAAGCTTAAATTATATATTTTTCCAAAACTCTTCCATTTTCATAAGTAATTTTTTTGCAAATTAGATTATCCCTGATTTCCTTTTCAATGTTGTTTTCTTGACGTTTTACCTTTTCGCAGCAAATCTTTTTCCGATTTCAAAAATATTTAAACTTTATATTTTAAAAGATTTTCGTTGACTTATTTTTGTCGTTTTGTGAGAACTTCTCTCTTTGAAAATTTTCCACATTTTTTGAATTTCCTATTTTCTTTTTACAAAATATGAATTTTCCGGTGTTTATGCTTTTCCAAAAGCTATTTTTCCGTTTTGAAAAACAAGAAATTCAAACTTTGAAAGACTTTCTAAATGAGTTTTGTGAGTTTGTAAAAATTTTTGCAGGTTGGAAATTTCAAACATTTTCATTATCTATTTTTGAACTTTTAGATTTTCACATTTGCCTGCCTTTCAGCCATTTCAAAAAAGAAAATCTTTGCACTTGAATTTGTTTCAACTTTTTTTGAATAAATTTTGATGTTCTAAAATCTGAAACTTTAAAATAACTTCCTCTTCATTTTGTCAATCTTCGATGTTTTTCCATTTTGAGCTTTTAACAACTTTTTCTTTTAAGATTTTTGAAAGTCACGGTATTTTACTCCATACTTCTCCAGCTTTTTCCTCTTTCTAAAATTCAAATTTTAGCCTTCTGATTTTTTCAGATTTTAAAATATTTTTGGCCCTTTTTCTTTTCCCAACTCTCTTCATCTGAAAATTTCGGCGTTTAAGATTTTCGAAAGCTTCCTGTTTTCTACGTATTGACTTTTCACTCATTTTAATTTTAAGCATATTTGATTTTATAGAATTTTCTATCGAGAAAGCTAAAATTTCTCTTAAATTTTATATTTTTCCAAAACTCTTCCTTTTTCGAAAGTAATTTTTTTGCAATTTAGAATATCCCTGTTTTCTTTTACAATGTTGTTTTTTTGGCGTTTCACCTTTTCGCAGCAACACTTTTTCCGATTTCAAAAATATTGAAACTTTATATTTTTAAAGATTTTTGTTAACTTATTTTTGTCGTTTTGTGAGAACTTCTCTTTTTGAAAATTTTCCAGATTTTTAGAATTTCCTATTTGCTTCTTACAAAATATGAATTTTCCGGCGTTTAAGCTTTTCCAAAAGCTATTTTTCCGTTTTGAAAAATAAGAAATTCAAACTTTGAAAAGCTTTCTAAATGAGTTTTGTAGGATTGCGGAAACTTTTGCAAGTTGGAAATTTCAAATATTTTGCTTATCTATTTTTGAACTTTTTGCATTTTCGCATTTGCCCGCCTTTCAGCCATTTCAAAAAAGAAAATCTTTGTATTTAAATTTATTTCAACTTTTTTTTTGTATAAATCTGATGTTTTAAAATCTAAAACTTTTATATAACTTCGTCTTCGTTTTCTCAATCTTCGATGTTTTTCCATTTCTGCTTTTAACAATTTTCTCTCTTAAGATTTTGAAAAGTCACGGTATTTTGTGCCATACTTCTCCAGCTTTTTCCGATTTCTCAAATTCAAATTTTTGCCTTCTGGTTTTTACATATTTTAAAATTTTTTGGCCGTTTTTCTTTTCCCAACTCTCTTGAACTGAAAAATTTCGGCGTTTAAGATTTTCGGAACCTTCCTGTTTTCTACGTATCGACTTTTCACTCATTTTAATTTTAAGCATATTTGATTTTATAGAATTTTCTATTGAGAAAGCTTAAATTCTATATTTTTCCAAAACTCTTCCATTTTCATAAGTAATTTTTTTGCAAATTAGATTATCCCTGATTTCCTTTTCAATGTTGTTTTGTTGGCGTTTTACCTTTTCGCAGCAAATCTTTTTCCGATTTCAAAAATATTTAAACTTTATATTTTAAAAGATTTTCGTTGACTTATTTTTGTCGTTTTGTGAGAACTTCTCTCTTTGAAAATTTTCCACATTTTTAGAATTTCCTATTTTCTTTTTACAAAATATGAATTTTCCGGTGTTTATGCTTTTCCAAAAGCTATTTTTCCGTTTTGAAAGATAAGAAATTCAAACTTTGAAAGACTTTCTAAATGAGTTTTGTGAGTTTGTAAAAATTTTTGCAGGTTGGAAATTTCAAACATTTTCATTATCTATTTTTGAACTTTTAGATTTTCACATTTGCCTGCCTTTCAGCCATTTCAAAAAAGAAAATCTTTGCACTTGAATTTGTTTCAACTTTTTTTGAATAAATTTTGATGTTCTAAAATCCGAAACTTTAAAATAACTTCCTCTTCATTTTGTCAATCTTCGATGTTTTTCCATTTTGAGCTTTTAACAACTTTTTCTTTTAAGATTTTTGAAAGTCACGGTATTTTACTCCATACTTCTCCAGGTTTTTCCTCTTTCTAAAATTCAAATTTTAGCCTTCTGATTTTTTCAGATTTTAAAATGTTTTTGGCCCTTTTTCTTTTCCCAACTCTCTTCATCTGAAAATTTCGGCGTTTAAGATTTTCGTAAGCTTCCTGTTTTCTACGTATTGACTTTTCACTCATTTTAATTTTAAGCATATTTGATTTAATAGAATTTTCTATCGAGAAAGCTAAAATTTCTCTTAAATTTTATATTTTTCCAAAACTCTTCCTTTTTCGAAAGTAATTTTTTTGCAATTTAGAATATCCCTGTTTTCTTTTACAATGTTGTTTTTTTGGCGTTTCACCTTTTCGCAGCAACACTTTTTCCGATTTCAAAAATATTGAAACTTTATATTTTTAAAGATTTTTGTTAACTTATTTTTGTCGTTTTGTGAGAACTTCTCTTTTTGAAAATTTTCCAGATTTTTAGAATTTCCTATTTGCTTCTTACAAAATATGAATTTTCCGGCGTTTAAGCTTTTCCAAAAGCTATTTTTCCGTTTAGAAAAATAAGAAATTCAAACTTTGAAAAGCTTTCTGAATGAGTTTTGTAGGATTGCGGAAACTTTTGCAAGTTGGAAATTTCAAATATTTTGCTTATCTATTTTTGAACTTTTTGCATTTTCGCATTTGCCCGCCTTTCAGCCATTTCAAAAAAGAAAATCTTTGTATTTAAATTTATTTCAACTTTTTTTTTGTATAAATCTGATGTTTTAAAATCTAAAACTTTTATATAACTTCGTCTTCGTTTTCTCAATCTTCGATGTTTTTCCATTTCTGCTTTTAACAATTTTCTCTCTTAAGATTTTGAAAAGTCACGGTATTTTGTGCCATACTTCTCCAGCTTTTTCTGATTTCTCAAATTCAAATTTTTGCCTTCTGGTTTTTACATATTTTAAAATTTTTTGGCCGTTTTTCTTTTCCCAACTCTCTTGAACTGAAAAATTTCGGCGTTTAAGATTTTCGAAAGCTTCCTGTTTTCTACGTATCGACTTTTCACTCATTTTAATTTTAAGCATATTTGATTTTATAGAATTTTCTATTGAGAAAGCTTAAATTCTATATTTTTCCAAAACTCTTCCATTTTCATAAGTAATTTTTTTGCAAATTAGATTATCCCTGATTTCCTTTTCAATGTTGTTTTCTTGGCGTTTTACCTTTTCGCAGCAAATCTTTTTCCGATTTCAAAAATATTTAAACTTTATATTTTAAAAGATTTTCGTTGACTTATTTTTGTCGTTTTGTGAGAACTTCTCTCTTTGAAAATTTTCCACATTTTTAGAATTTCCTATTTTCTTTTTACAAAATATGAATTTTCCGGTGTTTATGCTTTTCCAAAAGCTATTTTTCCGTTTTGAAAGATAAGAAATTCAAACTTTGAAAGACTTTCTAAATGAGTTTTGTGAGTTTGTAAAAATTTTTGCAGGTTGGAAATTTCAAAGATTTTCATTATCTATTTTTGAACTTTTAGACTTTCACATTTGCCTGCCTTTCAGCCATTTCAAAAAAGAAAATCTTTGCACTTGAATTTGTTTCAACTTTTTTTGAATAAATTTGATGTTCTAAAATCTGAAACTTTAAAATAACTTCCTCTTCATTTTGTCAATCTTCGATGTTTTTCCATTTTGAGCTTTTAACAACTTTTTCTTTTAAGATTTTTGAAAGTCACGGTATTTTACTCCATACTTCTCCAGCTTTTTCCTCTTTCTAAAATTCAAATTTTAGCCTTCTGATTTTTTCAGATTTTAAAATGTTTTTGGCCCTTTTTCTTTTCCCAACTCTCTTCATCTGAAAATTTCGGCGTTTAAGATTTTCGAAAGCTTCCTGTTTTCTACGTATTGACTTTTCACTCATTTTAATTTTAAGCATATTTGATTTTATAGAATTTTCTATCGAGAAAGCTAAAATTTCTCTTAAATTTTATATTTTTCCAAAACTCTTCCTTTTTCGAAAGTAATTTTTTTGCAATTTAGAATATCCCTGTTTTCTTTTACAATGTTGTTTTTTTGGCGTTTCACCTTTTCAAAGCAACACTTTTTCCGATTTCAAAAATATTGAAACTTTATATTTTTAAAGATTTTTGTTAACTTATTTTTGTCGTTTTGTGAGAACTTCTCTTTTTGAAAATTTTCCAGATTTTTAGAATTTCCTATTTGCTTCTTACAAAATATGAATTTTCCGGCGTTTAAGCTTTTCCAAAAGCTATTTTTCCGTTTTGAAAAATAAGAAATTCAAACTTTGAAAAGCTTTCTGAATGAGTTTTGTAGGATTGCGGAAACTTTTGCAAGTTGGAAATTTCAAATATTTTGCTTATCTATTTTTGAACTTTTTGCATTTTCGCATTTGCCCGCCTTTCAGCCATTTCAAAAAAGAAAATCTTTGTATTTAAATTTATTTCAACTTTTTTTTTGTATAAATCTGATGTTTTAAAATCTAAAACTTTTATATAACTTCGTCTTCGTTTTCTCAATCTTCGATGTTTTTCCATTTCTGCTTTTAACAATTTTCTCTCTTAAGATTTTGAAAAGTCACGGTATTTTGTGCCATACTTCTCCAGCTTTTTCCGATTTCTCAAATTCAAATTTTTGCCTTCTGGTTTTTACATATTTTAAAATTTTTTGGCCGTTTTTCTTTTCCCAACTCTCTTGAACTGAAAAATTTCGGCGTTTAAGATTTTCGAAAGCTTCCTGTTTTCTACGTATCGACTTTTCACTCATTTTAATTTTAAGCATATTTGATTTTATAGAATTTTCTATTGAGAAAGCTTAAATTCTATATTTTTCCAAAACTCTTCCATTTTCATAAGTAATTTTTTTGCAAATTAGATTATCCCTGATTTCCTTTTCAATGTTGTTTTCTTGGCGTTTTACCTTTTCGCAGCAAATCTTTTTCCGATTTCAAAAATATTTAAACTTTATATTTTAAAAGATTTTCGTTGACTTATTTTTGTCGTTTTGTGAGAACTTCTCTCTTTGAAAATTTTCCACATTTTTAGAATTTCCTATTTTCTTTTTACAAAATATGAATTTTCCGGTGTTTATGCTTTTCCAAAAGCTATTTTTCCGTTTTGAAAGATAAGAAATTCAAACTTTGAAAGACTTTCTAAATGAGTTTTGTGAGTTTGTAAAAATTTTTGCAGGTTGGAAATTTCAAAGATTTTCATTATCTATTTTTGAACTTTTAGACTTTCACATTTGCCTGCCTTTCAGCCATTTCAAAAAAGAAAATCTTTGCACTTGAATTTGTTTCAACTTTTTTTGAATAAATTTGATGTTCTAAAATCTGAAACTTTAAAATAACTTCCTCTTCATTTTGTCAATCTTCGATGTTTTTCCATTTTGAGCTTTTAACAACTTTTTCTTTTAAGATTTTTGAAAGTCACGGTATTTTACTCCATACTTCTCCAGCTTTTTCCTCTTTCTAAAATTCAAATTTTAGCCTTCTGATTTTTTCAGATTTTAAAATGTTTTTGGCCCTTTTTCTTTTCCCAACTCTCTTCATCTGAAAATTTCGGCGTTTAAGATTTTCGAAAGCTTCCTGTTTTCTACGTATTGACTTTTCACTCATTTTAATTTTAAGCATATTTGATTTTATAGAATTTTCTATCGAGAAAGCTAAAATTTCTCTTAAATTTTATATTTTTCCAAAACTCTTCCTTTTTCGAAAGTAATTTTTTTGCAATTTAGAATATCCCTGTTTTCTTTTACAATGTTGTTTTTTTGGCGTTTCACCTTTTCGCAGCAACACTTTTTCCGATTTCAAAAATATTGAAACTTTATATTTTTAAAGATTTTTGTTAACTTATTTTTGTCGTTTTGTGAGAACTTCTCTTTTTGAAAATTTTCCAGATTTTTAGAATTTCCTATTTGCTTCTTACAAAATATGAATTTTCCGGCGTGTAAGCTTTTCCAAAAGCTATTTTTCCGTTTTGAAAAATAAGAAATTCAAACTTTGAAAAGCTTTCTGAATGAGTTTTGTAGGATTGCGGAAACTTTTGCAAGTTGGAAATTTCAAATATTTTGCTTATCTATTTTTGAACTTTTTGCATTTTCGCATTTGCCCGCCTTTCAGCCATTTCAAAAAAGAAAATCTTTGTATTTAAATTTATTTCAACTTTTTTTTTGTATAAATCTGATGTTTTAAAATCTAAAACTTTTATATAACTTCGTCTTCGTTTTCTCAATCTTCGATGTTTTTCCATTTCTGCTTTTAACAATTTTCTCTCTTAAGATTTTGAAAAGTCACGGTATTTTGTGCCATACTTCTCCAGCTTTTTCTGATTTCTCAAATTCAAATTTTTGCCTTCTGGTTTTTACATATTTTAAAATTTTTTGGCCGTTTTTCTTTTCCCAACTCTCTTGAACTGAAAAATTTCGGCGTTTAAGATTTTCGAAAGCTTCCTGTTTTCTACGTATCGACTTTTCACTCATTTTAATTTTAAGCATATTTGATTTTATAGAATTTTCTATTGAGAAAGCTTAAATTCTATATTTTTCCAAAACTCTTCCATTTTCATAAGTAATTTTTTTGCAAATTAGATTATCCCTGATTTCCTTTTCAATGTTGTTTTCTTGGCGTTTTACCTTTTCGCAGCAAATCTTTTTCCGATTTCAAAAATATTTAAACTTTATATTTTAAAAGATTTTCGTTGACTTATTTTTGTCGTTTTGTGAGAACTTCTCTCTTTGAAAATTTTCCACATTTTTAGAATTTCCTATTTTCTTTTTACAAAATATGAATTTTCCGGTGTTTATGCTTTTCCAAAAGCTATTTTTCCGTTTTGAAAGATAAGAAATTCAAACTTTGAAAGACTTTCTAAATGAGTTTTGTGAGTTTGTAAAAATTTTTGCAGGTTGGAAATTTCAAAGATTTTCATTATCTATTTTTGAACTTTTAGACTTTCACATTTGCCTGCCTTTCAGCCATTTCAAAAAAGAAAATCTTTGCACTTGAATTTGTTTCAACTTTTTTTGAATAAATTTGATGTTCTAAAATCTGAAACTTTAAAATAACTTCCTCTTCATTTTGTCAATCTTCGATGTTTTTCCATTTTGAGCTTTTAACAACTTTTTCTTTTAAGATTTTTGAAAGTCACGGTATTTTACTCCATACTTCTCCAGCTTTTTCCTCTTTCTAAAATTCAAATTTTAGCCTTCTGATTTTTTCAGATTTTAAAATGTTTTTGGCCCTTTTTCTTTTCCCAACTCTCTTCATCTGAAAATTTCGGCGTTTAAGATTTTCGAAAGCTTCCTGTTTTCTACGTATTGACTTTTCACTCATTTTAATTTTAAGCATATTTGATTTTATAGAATTTTCTATCGAGAAAGCTAAAATTTCTCTTAAATTTTATATTTTTCCAAAACTCTTCCTTTTTCGAAAGTAATTTTTTTGCAATTTAGAATATCCCTGTTTTCTTTTACAATGTTGTTTTTTTGGCGTTTCACCTTTTCAAAGCAACACTTTTTCCGATTTCAAAAATATTGAAACTTTATATTTTTAAAGATTTTTGTTAACTTATTTTTGTCGTTTTGTGAGAACTTCTCTTTTTGAAAATTTTCCAGATTTTTAGAATTTCCTATTTGCTTCTTACAAAATATGAATTTTCCGGCGTTTAAGCTTTTCCAAAAGCTATTTTTCCGTTTTGAAAAATAAGAAATTCAAACTTTGAAAAGCTTTCTGAATGAGTTTTGTAGGATTGCGGAAACTTTAGCAAGTTGGAAATTTCAAATATTTTGCTTATCTATTTTTGAACTTTTTGCATTTTCGCATTTGCCCGCCTTTCAGCCATTTCAAAAAAGAAAATCTTTGTATTTAAATTTATTTCAACTTTTTTTTTGTATAAATCTGATGTTTTAAAATCTAAAACTTTTATATAACTTCGTCTTCGTTTTCTCAATCTTCGATGTTTTTCCATTTCTGCTTTTAACAATTTTCTCTCTTAAGATTTTGAAAAGTCACGGTATTTTGTGCCATACTTCTCCAGCTTTTTCTGATTTCTCAAATTCAAATTTTTGCCTTCTGGTTTTTACATATTTTAAAATTTTTTGGCCGTTTTTCTTTTCCCAACTCTCTTGAACTGAAAAATTTCGGCGTTTAAGATTTTCGAAAGCTTCCTGTTTTCTACGTATCGACTTTTCACTCATTTTAATTTTAAGCATATTTGATTTTATAGAATTTTCTATTGAGAAAGCTTAAATTCTATATTTTTCCAAAACTCTTCCATTTTCATAAGTAATTTTTTTGCAAATTAGATTATCCCTGATTTCCTTTTCAATGTTGTTTTCTTGGCGTTTTACCTTTTCGCAGCAAATCTTTTTCCGATTTCAAAAATATTTAAACTTTATATTTTAAAAGATTTTCGTTGACTTATTTTTGTCGTTTTGTGAGAACTTCTCTCTTTGAAAATTTTCCACATTTTTAGAATTTCCTATTTTCTTTTTACAAAATATGAATTTTCCGGTGTTTATGCTTTTCCAAAAGCTATTTTTCCGTTTTGAAAGATAAGAAATTCAAACTTTGAAAGACTTTCTAAATGAGTTTTGTGAGTTTGTAAAAATTTTTGCAGGTTGGAAATTTCAAAGATTTTCATTATCTATTTTTGAACTTTTAGACTTTCACATTTGCCTGCCTTTCAGCCATTTCAAAAAAGAAAATCTTTGCACTTGAATTTGTTTCAACTTTTTTTGAATAAATTTGATGTTCTAAAATCTGAAACTTTAAAATAACTTCCTCTTCATTTTGTCAATCTTCGATGTTTTTCCATTTTGAGCTTTTAACAACTTTTTCTTTTAAGATTTTTGAAAGTCACGGTATTTTACTCCATACTTCTCCAGCTTTTTCCTCTTTCTAAAATTCAAATTTTAGCCTTCTGATTTTTTCAGATTTTAAAATGTTTTTGGCCCTTTTTCTTTTCCCAACTCTCTTCATCTGAAAATTTCGGCGTTTAAGATTTTCGAAAGCTTCCTGTTTTCTACGTATTGACTTTTCACTCATTTTAATTTTAAGCATATTTGATTTTATAGAATTTTCTATCGAGAAAGCTAAAATTTCTCTTAAATTTTATATTTTTCCAAAACTCTTCCTTTTTCGAAAGTAATTTTTTTGCAATTTAGAATATCCCTGTTTTCTTTTACAATGTTGTTTTTTTGGCGTTTCACCTTTTCAAAGCAACACTTTTTCCGATTTCAAAAATATTGAAACTTTATATTTTTAAAGATTTTTGTTAACTTATTTTTGTCGTTTTGTGAGAACTTCTCTTTTTGAAAATTTTCCAGATTTTTAGAATTTCCTATTTGCTTCTTACAAAATATGAATTTTCCGGCGTTTAAGCTTTTCCAAAAGCTATTTTTCCGTTTTGAAAAATAAGAAATTCAAACTTTGAAAAGCTTTCTGAATGAGTTTTGTAGGATTGCGGAAACTTTTGCAAGTTGGAAATTTCAAATATTTTGCTTATCTATTTTTGAACTTTTTGCATTTTCGCATTTGCCCGCCTTTCAGCCATTTCAAAAAAGAAAATCTTTGTATTTAAATTTATTTCAACTTTTTTTTTGTATAAATCTGATGTTTTAAAATCTAAAACTTTTATATAACTTCGTCTTCGTTTTCTCAATCTTCGATGTTTTTCCATTTCTGCTTTTAACAATTTTCTCTCTTAAGATTTTGAAAAGTCACGGTATTTTGTGCCATACTTCTCCAGCTTTTTCCGATTTCTCAAATTCAAATTTTTGCCTTCTGGTTTTTACATATTTTAAAATTTTTTGGCCGTTTTTCTTTTCCCAACTCTCTTGAACTGAAAAATTTCGGCGTTTAAGATTTTCGAAAGCTTCCTGTTTTCTACGTATCGACTTTTCACTCATTTTAATTTTAAGCATATTTGATTTTATAGAATTTTCTATTGAGAAAGCTTAAATTCTATATTTTTCCAAAACTCTTCCATTTTCATAAGTAATTTTTTTGCAAATTAGATTATCCCTGATTTCCTTTTCAATGTTGTTTTCTTGGCGTTTTACCTTTTCGCAGCAAATCTTTTTCCGATTTCAAAAATATTTAAACTTTATATTTTAAAAGATTTTCGTTGACTTATTTTTGTCGTTTTGTGAGAACTTCTCTCTTTGAAAATTTTCCACATTTTTAGAATTTCCTATTTTCTTTTTACAAAATATGAATTTTCCGGTGTTTATGCTTTTCCAAAAGCTATTTTTCCGTTTTGAAAGATAAGAAATTCAAACTTTGAAAGACTTTCTAAATGAGTTTTGTGAGTTTGTAAAAATTTTTGCAGGTTGGAAATTTCAAAGATTTTCATTATCTATTTTTGAACTTTTAGACTTTCACATTTGCCTGCCTTTCAGCCATTTCAAAAAAGAAAATCTTTGCACTTGAATTTGTTTCAACTTTTTTTGAATAAATTTGATGTTCTAAAATCTGAAACTTTAAAATAACTTCCTCTTCATTTTGTCAATCTTCGATGTTTTTCCATTTTGAGCTTTTAACAACTTTTTCTTTTAAGATTTTTGAAAGTCACGGTATTTTACTCCATACTTCTCCAGCTTTTTCCTCTTTCTAAAATTCAAATTTTAGCCTTCTGATTTTTTCAGATTTTAAAATGTTTTTGGCCCTTTTTCTTTTCCCAACTCTCTTCATCTGAAAATTTCGGCGTTTAAGATTTTCGAAAGCTTCCTGTTTTCTACGTATTGACTTTTCACTCATTTTAATTTTAAGCATATTTGATTTTATAGAATTTTCTATCGAGAAAGCTAAAATTTCTCTTAAATTTTATATTTTTCCAAAACTCTTCCTTTTTCGAAAGTAATTTTTTTGCAATTTAGAATATCCCTGTTTTCTTTTACAATGTTGTTTTTTTGGCGTTTCACCTTTTCGCAGCAACACTTTTTCCGATTTCAAAAATATTGAAACTTTATATTTTTAAAGATTTTTGTTAACTTATTTTTGTCGTTTTGTGAGAACTTCTCTTTTTGAAAATTTTCCAGATTTTTAGAATTTCCTATTTGCTTCTTACAAAATATGAATTTTCCGGCGTGTAAGCTTTTCCAAAAGCTATTTTTCCGTTTTGAAAAATAAGAAATTCAAACTTTGAAAAGCTTTCTGAATGAGTTTTGTAGGATTGCGGAAACTTTTGCAAGTTGGAAATTTCAAATATTTTGCTTATCTATTTTTGAACTTTTTGCATTTTCGCATTTGCCCGCCTTTCAGCCATTTCAAAAAAGAAAATCTTTGTATTTAAATTTATTTCAACTTTTTTTTTGTATAAATCTGATGTTTTAAAATCTAAAACTTTTATATAACTTCGTCTTCGTTTTCTCAATCTTCGATGTTTTTCCATTTCTGCTTTTAACAATTTTCTCTCTTAAGATTTTGAAAAGTCACGGTATTTTGTGCCATACTTCTCCAGCTTTTTCTGATTTCTCAAATTCAAATTTTTGCCTTCTGGTTTTTACATATTTTAAAATTTTTTGGCCGTTTTTCTTTTCCCAACTCTCTTGAACTGAAAAATTTCGGCGTTTAAGATTTTCGAAAGCTTCCTGTTTTCTACGTATCGACTTTTCACTCATTTTAATTTTAAGCATATTTGATTTTATAGAATTTTCTATTGAGAAAGCTTAAATTCTATATTTTTCCAAAACTCTTCCATTTTCATAAGTAATTTTTTTGCAAATTAGATTATCCCTGATTTCCTTTTCAATGTTGTTTTCTTGGCGTTTTACCTTTTCGCAGCAAATCTTTTTCCGATTTCAAAAATATTTAAACTTTATATTTTAAAAGATTTTCGTTGACTTATTTTTGTCGTTTTGTGAGAACTTCTCTCTTTGAAAATTTTCCACATTTTTAGAATTTCCTATTTTCTTTTTACAAAATATGAATTTTCCGGTGTTTATGCTTTTCCAAAAGCTATTTTTCCGTTTTGAAAGATAAGAAATTCAAACTTTGAAAGACTTTCTAAATGAGTTTTGTGAGTTTGTAAAAATTTTTGCAGGTTGGAAATTTCAAAGATTTTCATTATCTATTTTTGAACTTTTAGACTTTCACATTTGCCTGCCTTTCAGCCATTTCAAAAAAGAAAATCTTTGCACTTGAATTTGTTTCAACTTTTTTTGAATAAATTTGATGTTCTAAAATCTGAAACTTTAAAATAACTTCCTCTTCATTTTGTCAATCTTCGATGTTTTTCCATTTTGAGCTTTTAACAACTTTTTCTTTTAAGATTTTTGAAAGTCACGGTATTTTACTCCATACTTCTCCAGCTTTTTCCTCTTTCTAAAATTCAAATTTTAGCCTTCTGATTTTTTCAGATTTTAAAATGTTTTTGGCCCTTTTTCTTTTCCCAACTCTCTTCATCTGAAAATTTCGGCATTTAAGATTTTCGAAAGCTTCCTGTTTTCTACGTATTGACTTTTCACTCATTTTAATTTTAAGCATATTTGATTTAATAGAATTTTCTATCGAGAAAGCTAAAATTTCTCTTAAATTTTATATTTTTCCAAAACTCTTCCTTTTTCGAAAGTAATTTTTTTGCAATTTAGAATATCCCTGTTTTCTTTTACAATGTTGTTTTTTTGGCGTTTCACCTTTTCAAAGCAACACTTTTTCCGATTTCAAAAATATTGAAACTTTATATTTTTAAAGATTTTTGTTAACTTATTTTTGTCGTTTTGTGAGAACTTCTCTTTTTGAAAATTTTCCAGATTTTTAGAATTTCCTATTTGCTTCTTACAAAATATGAATTTTCCGGCGTTTAAGCTTTTCCAAAAGCTATTTTTCCGTTTTGAAAAATAAGAAATTCAAACTTTGAAAAGCTTTCTGAATGAGTTTTGTAGGATTGCGGAAACTTTTGCAAGTTGGAAATTTCAAATATTTTGCTTATCTATTTTTGAACTTTTTGCATTTTCGCATTTGCCCGCCTTTCAGCCATTTCAAAAAAGAAAATCTTTGTATTTAAATTTATTTCAACTTTTTTTTGTATAAATCTGATGTTTTAAAATCTAAAACTTTTATATAACTTCGTCTTCGTTTTCTCAATCTTCGATGTTTTTCCATTTCTGCTTTTAACAATTTTCTCTCTTAAGATTTTGAAAAGTCACGGTATTTTGTGCCATACTTCTCCAGCTTTTTCCGATTTCTCAAATTCAAATTTTTGCCTTCTGGTTTTTACATATTTTAAAATTTTTTGGCCGTTTTTCTTTTCCCAACTCTCTTGAACTGAAAAATTTCGGCGTTTAAGATTTTCGAAAGCTTCCTGTTTTCTACGTATCGACTTTTCACTCATTTTAATTTTAAGCATATTTGATTTTATAGAATTTTCTATTGAGAAAGCTTAAATTCTATATTTTTCCAAAACTCTTCCATTTTCATAAGTAATTTTTTTGCAAATTAGATTATCCCTGATTTCCTTTTCAATGTTGTTTTCTTGGCGTTTTACCTTTTCGCAGCAAATCTTTTTCCGATTTCAAAAATATTTAAACTTTATATTTTAAAAGATTTTCGTTGACTTATTTTTGTCGTTGTGTGAGAACTTCTCTTTTTGAAAATTTTCCACATTTTTAGAATTTCCTATTTTCTTTTTACAAAATATGAATTTTCCGGTGTTTATGCTTTTCCAAAAGCTATTTTTCCGTTTTGAAAGATAAGAAATTCAAACTTTGAAAGACTTTCTAAATGAGTTTTGTGAGTATGTAAAAATTTTTGCAGAATTTCCTATTTGCTTCTTACATAATATGAATTTTTTCGGCGTCTAAGCTTTTCCAAAAGCTATTTTTCTGTTTTCAAAAATAAGAAATTCAAACTTTGAAAAGCTTTCTCAATGAGTTTTGTAGGATTGCGGAAACTTTTGCAAGTTGGAAATTTCAAAGATTTTGCTTATCTATTTTTGAACTTTTTGCATTTTCGCATTTGCCCTCCTTTCAGCCATTTCAAAAAAGAAAATCTTTGTATTTAAATTTATTTCAACTTTTTTTTTTGTATAAATCTGATGTTTTAAAATCTAAAACTTTTATATAACTTCGTCTTCGTTTTCTCAATCTTCGATGTTTTTCCATTTCTGCTTTTAACAATTTTCTCTCTTAAGATTTTGAAAAGTCACGGTATTTTGTGCCATACTTCTCCAGCTTTTTCCGATTTCTCAAATTCAAATTTTTGCCTTCTGGTTTTTACATATTTTAAAATTTTTTGGCCGTTTTTCTTTTCCCAACTCTCTTGAACTGAAAAATTTCGGCGTTTAAGATTTTCGAAAGCTTCCTGTTTTCTACGTATCGACTTTTCACTCATTTTAATTTTAAGCATATTTGATTTTATAGAATTTTCTATTGAGAAAGCTTAAATTCTATATTTTTCCAAAACTCTTCCATTTTCATAAGTAATTTTTTTGCAAATTAGATTATCCCTGATTTCCTTTTCAATGTTGTTTTCTTGGCGTTTTACCTTTTCGCAGCAAATCTTTTTCTGATTTCAAAATATTTAAACTTTATATTTTAAAAGATTTTCGTTGACTTATTTGTTTCGTTTTGTGAGAACTTCTCTTTTTGAAAATTTTCCACATTTTTAGAATTTCCTATTTTCTTTTTACAAAATATGAATTTTCCGGTGTTTATGCTTTTCCAAAAGCTATTTTTCCGTTTTGAAAGATAAGAAATTCAAACTTTGAAAGACTTTCTAAATGAGTTTTGTGAGTTTGTAAAAATTTTTGCAGGTTGGAAATTTCAAAGATTTTCATTATCTATTTTTGAACTTTTAGACTTTCACATTTGCCTGCCTTTCAGCCATTTCAAAAAAGAAAATCTTTGCACTTGAATTTGTTTCAACTTTTTTTGAATAAATTTGATGTTCTAAAATCTGAAACTTTAAAATAACTTCCTCTTCATTTTGTCAATCTTCGATGTTTTTCCATTTTGAGCTTTTAACAACTTTTTCTTTTAAGATTTTTGAAAGTCACGGTATTTTACTCCATACTTCTCCAGGTTTTTCCTCTTTCTAAAATTCAAAATTTAGCCTTCTGATTTTTTCAGATTTTAAAATGTTTTTGGCCCTTTTTCTTTTCCCAACTCTCTTCATCTGAAAATTTCGGCGTTTAAGATTTTCGAAAGCTTCCTGTTTTCTACGTATTGACTTTTCACTCATTTTAATTTTAAGCATATTTGATTTTATAGAATTTTCTATCGAGAAAGCTAAAATTTCTCTTAAATTTTATATTTTTCCAAAACTCTTCCTTTTTCGAAAGTAATTTTTTTGCAATTTAGAATATCCCTGTTTTCTTTTACAATGTTGTTTTTTTGCGTTTCACCTTTTCAAAGCAACACTTTTTCCGATTTCAAAAATATTGAAACTTTATATTTTTAAAGATTTTTGTTAACTTATTTTTGTCGTTTTGTGAGAACTTCTCTTTTTGAAAATTTTCCAGATTTTTAGAATTTCCTATTTGCTTCTTACAAAATATGAATTTTCCGGCGTTTAAGCTTTTCCAAAAGCTATTTTTCCGTTTAGAAAAATAAGAAATTCAAACTTTGAAAAGCTTTCTGAATGAGTTTTGTAGGATTGCGGAAACTTTTGCAAGTTGGAAATTTCAAATATTTTGCTTATCTATTTTTGAACTTTTTTCATTTTCGCATTTGCCCGCCTTTCAGCCATTTCAAAAAAGAAAATCTTTGTATTTAAATTTATTTCAACTTTTTTTTTGTATAAATCTGATGTTTTAAAATCTACAACTTTTATATAACTTCGTCTTCGTTTTCTCAATCTTCGATGTTTTTCCATTTCTGCTTTTAACAATTTTCTCTCTTAAGATTTTGAAAGTCACGGTATTTTGTGCCATACTTCTCCAGCTTTTTCCGATTTCTCAAATTCAAATTTTTTGCCTTCTGGTTTTTACATATTTTAAAATTTTTATGCCGTTTTTCTTTTCCCAACTCTCTTGAACTGAAAAATTTCGGCGTTTAAGATTTTCGGAAGCTTCCTGTTTTCTACGTATCGACTTTTCACTCATTTTAATTTTAAGCATATTTGATTTTATAGAATTTTCTATTGAGAAAGCTTAAATTCTATATTTTTCCAAAACTCTTCCATTTTCATAAGTAATTTTTTTGCAAATTAGATTATCCCTGATTTCGTTTTCAATGTTGTTTTCTTGGCGTTTTACCTTTTCGCAGCAAATCTTTTTCCGATTTCAAAAATATTTAAACTTTATATTTTAAAGATTTTCGTTGACTTATTTTTGTCATTTTGTGAGAACTTCTCTCTTTGAAAATTTTCCACATTTTTAGAATTTCCTATTTTCTTTTTACAAAAATGAATTTTCCGGTGTTTATGCTTTTCCAAAAGCTATTTTTTCCGTTTTGAAAGATAAGAAATTCAAACTTTGAAAGACTTTCTAAATGAGTTTTGTGAGTTTGTAAAAATTTTTGCAGGTTGGAAATTTCAAAGATTTTCATTATCTATTTTTGAACTTTTAGACTTTCACATTTGCCTGCCTTTCAGCCATTTCAAAAAAGAAAATCTTTGCACTTGAATTTGTTTCAACTTTTTTGAATAAATTTGATGTTCTAAAATCTGAAACTTTAAAATAACTTCCTCTTCATTTTGTCAATCTTCGATGTTTTTCCATTTTGAGCTTTTAACAACTTTTTCTTTTTAAGATTTTTGAAAGTCACGGTATTTTACTCCATACTTCTCCAGCTTTTTCCTCTTTCTAAAATTCAAATTTTAGCCTTCTGAT